>OZ010580.1:40741054-40808554 GCA_963932145.1 Acanthosepion lycidas
GAAATTATTTTTAAAAATGTGCCTTACGTAATGCACGTTTTGATGATCGCATCTCTTTCGATTTGTCATCGACGAGGCAGAAAATTTTCCCACAGTAGATTGCCGTTTCTTTTTGCGACAGACCGGTTGCCTCCTAAGAGTGTAGAGGAGAAATGATGCGGTCATATCTATCTTCAAAATATTAGCGCGTAAGTGAATATAACGAACACGAATTTGAACACATCTCTCCAATTTTTCATTCCGAGCCGTTATCTGTTACACCATCTACACATTCATGTCATACTAAAATAATAAGCGTACCGGGCGAAAAGTGGATGGGAAATCGTTTAATAGTACCGGCGTTTGTATTTAGTAGACAAAGATTCAAGTAAAGTACTCCTCTCATAGAGGGTTGTTAGCGTTGTGGCAGTGTTACCCAAAAAAACACACCGAAATCTGGATTTTTTATTTTATTTTGTTACTGTAATGAAGACATTATAACAGGATAGACTGTTTTCTTGACATAGTCCAGTACTTCCTCGATTATCCGGACACATCTGGAAACGGGTTGAAAAATATGTTCGGCTAATTCAAAATTACGTATAATTTAATACAGTATTATCGAATAAGAATAAATGTTTTTTTAAAGAAATTTAAAAATGATATAATCATTTGACATTTTCAAAGGATTTCTTCAGGTTACCAAGTTTAGTTTTATTGTAAAAAAACAAAAAAACAAAAAACAAACAAACCACAAAAAATATCAATGTAATTTTTTCCCGAATGGCCTCACTTTTTTCTGCAGCTAACTCCCGAATCAGAATTCAAGCAGAAGGTATTTTTTAAGGATCGCTTCTGGTTGAAAGCGCAGCGAACTTAAACGTTTGTCAAACGTAATTATTGGTTCGGTGTTTTAAATTTAAATTTTGAACGTTGAGTATGGCTTTCTGAATTCTCAAAGCATCTGGATAATAGAAGTCCGGGACATAGAGCTAAGGATAATCGTGAAAATAGAGTATTAATTTAAAAAAAAAGAACAGTCCATTATATCTACTGAGGGGTTAAACTATCCAACAGTGGCAAATTTTCAAGTAGAAATTCAAATATGAACACTCCCTGATGACCACAGTGTCAACATCGTTATTTTTGCAATAGAGATTTTTTTCAATTGTCAGACAGGGTAAAAGTATTTGAATTTGCAATTTCGTCTTCAATAGTTGCTGTTATACTGGATGCGCACAATTTTGCTAAAATTCCTGAAAATACATAACTTACATATATAAAAGTTAAAATAGACATTAAGAACGGAAACCAACAAAATAGTTTCGATACTGCAGAAAATGGCGCTTTTAAATTAATATCATATAGTCTTGATAATGCGAAATATTCCTGACAGATACCAACAAAAATAAATTAAATGCATCTATCTATCTATCTATCTATCTATCTATCTATCTATCTATATATATATATATATATGTATATATATATATATATATATATATATATATATATATATATATATATATATATATATTATGGCAGAATATTCTCATTCAAACAGATTTGGTCAAATAATTTAGACACATTTTGTGTATTTATTTTGGTTTCGATCCTTACAAATCAACGGATTAATTTCTTGCTAGCTGCGAAAAACGGATTAAGAAAAATACCAAAATTTTCTTTCAAAAGATTTTTTATTTTCCCCAATACTTTCATTCTCATCTGAGGCCATTTTCAGGGATTAAACTTTCTGTGGATGCATTTCTGTAAATTGAAAGCATTTTAACCGTTCGTTTTACTGCCTGTTCTAGATTTAAAATTAAAAAATACACGTGTTTTTTTTTTAAGCCACTGAAGATTGTCTCAGATGAGATTGAAAATACTTGGGAAAATGAAAATTATTTGAAAGAAAATTTTGGCATTTTTCTACAGCCACCAAGAAATTAATAAGTGGACTTGAAAGAGTTTAAACGAAAATAGGCACAATCAGCATAAATTATTTAACCAAACATGCTTGAATATATATATATATATTACGTCGTTATTTTGCACCAACCTAATATATATATATATATATATATATATATATATATATAGTACATGGCCAGCAGTAATGATCACCTCTCCTATCAGTGAACGAAGCACCTGCAACCTATTCGGACAGCCTGTGAATGGTTCATGACGAACAGCATTGCTCTGTTGAATAGAGGTCACATCGTGTAATGATACTGTGAGTGCTCGATGAGAAGGTTTTCGATTACCAACCCATATTCCCTTGGGACATCGGTAAGGAGCACGCTCTTATCCCCCTATATATGATTTCATTATCCTCTCACGTGATCATATCTTACATTACAACGCTTGCATATCTATGGGCGTATTTACCTCCTCCACCCCTGCCTAGTTCCGTGCACACCATAAAAATTCGCACCGATTTACATAATTAGAAAGAAATATTTAGCAGTATTTAATTCCTTCTCTTACAATAAATCGACAAACGTATTTTGTCTGTTTTCTTTTTCTTTTTTACAGTGATGTTCACCCTTGTATAAGGTCTGAATGTAGAGTGTTAATGATACAGAGTAAAAGGCACAGCTTATGGCGGATAAGTGTAGAAGGTAACCCTAGACATAAACAGGTTACGAGCGTAGCGATCTGGGAAGGAACATCTTGGGAGTCGTTACCACAAGGATGTGATTCGTTGAAAGAAATGCTTGAGTAGAGCTTACACCTTACCAAGGTAATACAAAGAGAATAGTGAGTCTAATGCCTATAAGGGTTACGGTTTCTTTCGTTTCCAAAACACAAATTTGTATATAATTTTTTTTTTTATTAATATTCATCCAATGTGCCGTACCCTTCAGGACGTAGGCGATCATGGCCCTCTACCACCTCCTGTCCCTCGTCGTTCTTCCATCAAACTCAAGCTCATCATATATGGCGATTTTCCAAGCATAGCTTAGAAGTGGCACAAGGCCGAAAGTATAGGGCAACCAGTGAGGATCGAACTCACTATTTAGTCGTAAATGCGAACCTATCAACAACTTAATTTTAAATTGTGTGTATTTAGGCAGGAAATGGTTTTTAAGCAAATGCTATTAAAGACAACAGACATTTTGTGTCAATTTATTTTACTGATCGACTTTTCCAAAATAAGAACTATCCTTCTCAGATAAAGAGGGAATTCTGTCAGAAATTGTCCAAAGTTTTTTTTAAAAAATATCCTGTCGGAGACGCATATATTAGGTTGGTGCAAAAATAATATCGTTTTTGACGTATTAACGTCAAAAAACGATATTATTTTTGCACCAACCTAATATTTCTTTAATAGGATTTTTTGACTATTCAGGCTAGTAGTCGAAAATAAGTAAATATACAGTTTAATAAATATATGGAGTGTCTATTTAAATATGGCTATCCACTAAAAATAACACGAGTAATAAAATGTCTGATTAATAAAGTCCATCACGTCTTTAGAAATTGCTTTGTTTACGTTAGCATATGAAACTGAGCAGATGAATGATGTGAGAAAGATTTGCGTTTACAACCTGGCTACTTACTGAACCTTGACGCATTTATATACACATAGTCACTCATAAGACATGTTTATTATGCCATCACACAAACACACATTTATAACTTGTACATTGAGTGAGTATAGTGAGGATCGAACTCACTACTCAATCGTAAATGTTCTAGCGAGACAAACTTGCTAACCATTACACCGCCTCGAGGTGCCCAAGTTCATTATATATGTCACCCGTTGCTTCCCCCTATCCTTCTATTCGTCATGTGAGTATCAGATTTTCCAAACCCTCCTTCCTCATTACGTGTCCCAGAAATTTCAGCTGCCTCTTTTGTTTCCTCTTCGTTTCCATTCTCTTTAAAATCTCATCGTTGCTATTCTTAGCATTCTTCTGTAAAAGTTCGGTCCGTGCTATTCTTAGCATTCTTCTGTAAAACCACATTTCTGTTACTTTTTCATCTTTGTGGAGATTGACTAGCATTCACTGCCATGTATCAGGACATATATCACATATACCACATAACAGTTTAGTACACTTTTCTTTGTTTTCAACGAAATCCTCCTGTCTCGTAATACCCTCCTTAAGCTCTTGGTATCCGTCTTTGGCCATCCAAATAAATCTTCGAATCTCAGTGTCGTACTTTTCGTCCTCTGTTAGAACACTTCCTATATATTTCTGTACCTGCTTGATTTTAGTGTCCCCAGCCTGTAAATTGCATTTCGGGCTCATCTTTTTGCTGATGATCGTGCATTCTGTCTTGTATTTTATGCTTAGTCCCTTCTTCTCGCCCTCCTTCACTACCTTCTGTAGGAGATTTTGGTAATTTCCTTTCCGTGTCTGCTATCAGCAATGGTGCCATCTGCATAACTTACGGATATCGTAAGATTTCTAGTTCCAACAGAATTGCCACCCAATAAAAGACGGAAAACCACTCAAGATAGAGGATTAATACATGGAGATAAATTAGCGCAGGAATGGACAAGCTTTAGGAACGTAGAGCTAAATATAAACTTTAGAAGGGACTGGAAACTCAATCCTTAACTGGAAACAAAAGATAAACATCTACACCTGTTTAAAAGACCGGGGCGGAGTGCGAACCGGATGAGATGCGAACCTATCTATATGTATCTACAACTTAATTTTAAATTGTGTGTATTTAGGCAGCAAATGTTTTTTAAGCAAATGCTATTAAAGACAACAGACATTTTGTGTCGATTTATTTTACTCATTGATTTTTCCAAAATAAGAACTATCCTCCTCAGATAAAGAGGGAATTCTGTCAGAAATTGTCCAAAGTTTATGAAAAAAATATCCTGTCGGAGACCGCATATTTTTTCTTTAATAAGATTTTTCGAACATTCAGGCTGGTAGTCGAAAATAAATGAATATACAGTTTAATAAATATATGGAGCATCTATTCAAATACCCAACTAAAAATCTATACAAATATCCACTAAAAATAACACGAGTAATAAACTTTGTCTGATTAATAAATAAAAGTCCATCACGTCTTTAGAAATTGCTTTGTTTACGATTTGCGTTTATAACCTGACTACTTACTGAACCTTGACGCATTTATATACACATGTACAAGACAAGTTTATTTTGCCATCACACACACACACACACACACATACATACATACACACACACAACCTGTACATGAAATTTTTGATATTGCCACAAAGCTCCATTAAAATTGAATCCTGGGCACTTGAACTACTTAAAACTTTGTTGTCATGAACTACTTAGCATTTTGTTGCCATGATTTACTTAACACTTTGCTTCATTAGCCATGCTCACTGAACTATGAAACTCCAACTTTTGACAACAAAATTTGATGATCATAATTTTTTGGAGCAAAAGTTACTATTTATAAGGTGATCAGAATCAACCAATCAGATTGTGTTTTAAACAGATAGTAATCTGAACCACCTTTTTTTTCAGCATAAAACGGAAAGAATTCTCCTGCTCCAGTCAGATGTGAAATAGATCATGGCGCAACCACATGTCTCTACTTTTCAATTTATCTTCTGAAAATCATAGAACTGTAAGATCGGTAAAGTTATTCCAAAGAAATATTCTTAAAGACTCCAGCAGCATTTTCAGCTTCAACTGTAAATTTAAGAGACCTTGTTGCCAATCTGGTACTGCGTTTAAATTCATAATGTCGAGGACCCATAGCGGAGAGTTATTCAGAACGATTACCATGAAAGTGTTTACAAAAAAAGAACAGGGAAGCTACATTAAGGCGGGGCGGGGAATTGACTGAAGCCGTGATTCCAGGACAGGACCAATAACATTGCGGATTCTTCGTTCATATGTATGTATGTATGTATGTGTGTGTGTGTGCGCGCGCGCAGATGTGTATATTTCTAGAATATATGAAGATATTCGGCTATTCTTTTATCTTATATCTTATAAGATTAATATCTTATTATCTTATAAGATTAATATCTTATTATCTTATAAGATTAATATCTTATTATCTTATTTATCTTATATATCTTTCAGTTATTCTTTTAGCCCTTATCGAAGATATTTTTTTATTTTTATTTTTAACTGAATGTGTATATTTATGTGTATATGTAGCTAGACTTAGGAAAATGTTTTTTTATTTTCCAAATATGCGTGTGTTTGTTTGTGTGTGTGCGTGTTTACTAGTAGGATACAGAATCCGAACAAATTGCTTCGATAAATCTGATAGATTAAAAAACTGTTTTCTTGACTACGCGTTTCACCTTCGTGGGATAGGCGTCTTCGGGTCTGAATGAAAGTAATCTGCGTGTGTCTGTGTGCGTTTGTGCTTTGATAATAAATTCTTAATAATTATTTGCTAAACTGGCGTCCTCAAGTCAGTATGAACAGGCAAAATTATGTGATTTTTGTACTAAAGCCATTAATACCTATTTGTTAGGCTGGCGTCATTCAGTTGCAATGAAAGATGAAAACAGCATGATTTATGCTTTATATCAAAGTCGCCAATCTCTGTTGGATTTGAAATTAGCTCACTCCGAACAGATCAGTTACATCCATCACCAACTCGCATATCGCATTATACCACTATTGTTTTTGCAGTGATGGTGATATTTGTTTTATCACACACACACACACACACACACACACACACAGAAATATATATATATATATATATATATATATATATATATATATATATATATATGACGTCACACATTATGAAATTGACAAAGTCCGACAATTATTTTAAGACATTTTTATATTTATACATTCTTTTTATAAAAGATCTCTTAAAATAATTGTCGGATTTTGTCCATTTTCTAATGTGTCACGTCATTTCTTTACATTTGGATACGCCATGAGCAGATATGAATGTACGTGCGAGAATCATGGAAGATTGTAGAGAGTAAAATCGACCTTGCTAACCGAACGCTCCTCTGTGGCCCAATCGGTTAAGTCACGTCAGTCTATATGACGGTTCCGTAAAGGATATAGGTTCGATTCCTCTCAGAGGACGAAGATTTTCTATGAAAATTTCTCGGACATTCAGGACGTTAAATGTTTAATACTGTTTATTATAAAAACAGAGCATTCACTTAAATATTTGTATCTATAAAAAGAATGTATAAACATAAAAATGTCTTTATATATATATATATATATATATATATATATATATATATATATTTATTTAAAAAAATTATAACATAAATATATTATAAAATCACTACAAAAATAGCCATTTTGTTTCAACACCTCTGGTGTCTTATCAAGTGATGATGTTGAATGTAAAATAAATGGTTTTAAAAGTTTCAAATTAATTAAAGATCCTTCTCAAGGGGAAAACGTTGTTACAAAAGCTAGAATGACCAATCAAAATACAAGTATAATTCTTAAATTATATGATAAAATTTGATATTAAAATTAAAAGTAAAAATGACTAATTTTAAAATCCAAATGTAATCACTATTAAGTTTAAAATTATAAAATTACTGAGGAGAAAAGAAGAAATACATATGTTATTCAATTTAATTCTTCATTGAAATTTCGTTAGAATAGACACTGATATGTCATCCGGTCCTCTGACAATATGTTTACATTTTAATCCCAAGTGTGTGAATGGGGTCCTACCCTCACGCGTAAAACAACCCAAAAACACTCAGATTATAATACATAAGCACCCAGACATATTTAGATATTTAGATTTGTTTACATTGCGCAGATCAGTACGAAAAATTCAGTGTTTACGCAGGTCAGTATTGCCAACGTTGTGTGAAAATTTTGTGTGAATTGATTGGACGGTTTTTGAAATATTAGAAAAAAGTTATCTCGATAATAATTTGGCACGCAGTGTATATATATTAACCAATTCCACACACACTCTCTCTCTATACATATTAACCAATTCCAAACTCTACTTCAGAAGTTACACCCCCAAATCAAATTCACCTAAGAATATAATTTCAACGAATTACCATTTTTAGATATACTCATTAGAAATAAAAGCAACCACATAATGACAGATATCTACCGCAAACCTACAGACAGCCAACAATAATTCATTTCAAGAGCCATCACCCAAAAAGATGCGTGAAATCCATCACCTATTCCCTAGCACGTAGGGTTTGCACTATAGTGACTGATAAACACCCCCGAAAAACCCGTCTAGAAGAACTACATAGAACTCTAATAAAAGGAGGCTACTCCACAACACAAATAAACAAATTTGAACGTGCAAAAAGTTCTTTTAGACCAACTACGAAATCCAAAGTAAAGTCGAACAAACTCTAGCATATGTCTTAACATACAAGAACAATCCAAAACTATTTAGAGAAATTACAAAAAATCTAGACCTACTCATCAAGAATGACAAAGTGTAAAATACAGTATAAGAAACCAAAATAATGAAATGCAAACCCAATCTAAAAACCTGAAACATATTAACCTCATCGAAATTTAACCAACACACAATACAGGAAGTCACAAAATTCAACAAAAAAGATGTGCGGTTTGTGACATCATTATCGAAGGAAACTCTTACACTTTTGAAAACCCCCAAACGACATTCATAATAAATAAAAATTTAAACTGCAACTCCAAAAGTGTGATTTATGAACTAAAATGCACAAAATGCAAGAAGTCATATATAGGAATCAGCCAAGCACTAAACAACAGAGTTTCCATTCACAAAAGTAACATCAAATTACCAAACAGAAAAATCTTTGTATCATAGGAAATTCTTTCGACTTTTATCTATCTATCTATCTATCTATCTATCTATCTATCTATCTATCTATCTATCTATCTATCTATCTATCTAAAGTGAAGAAAACGAAGAAAAGGACTAATAATCACCCTATACGTACGCACATCCGCAGAGAAGGGTGCATGAGCGTACGCGTGCGAACGTACACACACACACACACACACACACGGGCGCGCGCATGCATACACTAAAAAACCTTGTACCAATAATAAGTCCCTATAAAAAGTGCAATATTGAAAAAAGTGCATTACTAAAAAAGTAAGTGTATTACTGATTCCTCCTGACGAGTGGACGGACGGGCCCGTCTACGAAAATTCTGGAGTCGGAATGCTGAAGGCAACATCAATCAAGTGACAAACCTTATACTTATATTAATTCTCTCTCTCTATTTCTCTCTATCTCTCTCTTATATATATATATATATATATATATATATATATATATATATATATATATATATATATATATATAATTTAAATAAGAACAGACCACTTTTAGGTTCCATGTAATAAATTATTTCACCACAGCCCTTTTAAAGGTTTACCCATAAGGATTACCTAGTTTTTCATAAATTTATATATATATATATATATATATATATATATATATATATATATATATATATATATATATATATATATGTTTAGGCCGAGTGCAACAGAAAAAAACAAAACAATTGTCCAAATCGTGTAACAGCAACATTATCCAACTGTTAGATTAAACTCTGAACCGTTATATCTTAGAAATGATTAAAGATATCTTACTGGAATTCTACGATTCTGTTTTACATTGAATACTCTTTAAATGTTAAATTTTTTGAGGAGTTGTTTGTTGATTCGAAGCCTTCAATACAAACTTTTTTTTTTTATTTCAAATCATATATTCGATTAAAAAGCAAAACAAAAAGTGAATAAATAAATAAATTATTGAAATTCATCCAAACCAAAACTGTCTAAAGAAGAAGAATCTTATAATCTAAAAATTCTTCTCGGCTTTAAATAACTTGCAAACAGTTTATAAGCCGTAGATAATGAATTAATCAATTTTACGCGAAATTAAGTATAATTGTATAAAATTACTTGACTTATGAAATAAAACGTTTTAAGTACCAACTTTTATTTAATCTTTTCTTTAATTAATTATTGCCTTTTCAGTGTGATATTTTTTTGCTGGGTCGAATTCTAATTCCGTCTGTTATGTGCCATGACACGCTTAGGCGATCATGTGTCTTTCGATACATGACTGACGGGGGAATATTTTTCCCCGTAGTAGGTTGCCATTTCTTTCTGCGGTAGACCAGTTGCGATCCATGGCTATAGAATCCGGTCTATCCTGCTATTTACCCATAGCTGGGGAGTGGGGAGAAGAAGAAGGGGATTCATATCTTTCCCAAGGGTATTAGCACTTAAGTGAATGTAATTGATTCGACTGAAATTCGAACTCGGCTCTCTAATTCCTCAATCCGAGCCGCTATCTATTACTCCTCCGAATGTTAATTAATATTATGAAAAGTCGTAACGAATTAGCCATTGACAACATTTTCACAATGCACAGAAAAAGAGTAAGTAACACACGCACACAGAGGCGCAGGAACAGAAAAAGCAACGCGCGCACACACACACACACACACACACACACACACAAAACCTAATAAAATAAAATAAAGACTAACAATAAACAACACTAAAGTAAACACACACACGCATACTCACAAAAACATGAAACCGTAGACGGACGCCCAAAAGCAACGCGAGTGCACGCACTCTCACAAAAAATAATAAAATGAATGAACACACAATCATACACAACCACCACAAACACACAACTAACACCAAAAACCACACAAACGACCGACATTAGTAAACACACAGTTTTACGTGCTCCTATAGGCGCATTACATTGAGGAATATACGTATACAATGTCTGTCACATGTTTAAAACAACCTGACCCCAGTAATGTCCGGGCTATGCATTTTTATTGCATGGCCAAAAAGATATTAATCACAGACTATCTTTTCACTCATCCAGTCGTTCCCTTCAGTCATCAGACATCTTCCCCAAAAGACGGCCGATCGCCAGCATTTTTCTGACTAGCGGACAAATGAATTCTGAACAATAAATATTGACTACCTTGAATATAAATGCGTACGTAATATATAGTATGCGTGTTGGACAGTCCAAAATACGATGATCCGAAGGTTGTCAGAAGTGATTTGATGAAAACCTGTTCTTTTCCCTGGCCAACAGATTTCGTGCATAAATATGGCGACTATTGAACCGACAGCGTTATACGATATTTTAACGTCAAGGTGAAAGTGGATGTCTATGCTCTTCATTTAAAAAGATTGTGACAATATGATATTCGTAGTAGTTGAGATATAAATGTCAAATTATGTGTATAGCGGCGAACCTTTCTTAAGGAGACGGTTTTATAGTTCTGAAAGTTTATTTTTCATTTAAATTTATATGTAGAGATTAACAAAGAGAAAATGGTTTGCTAAAATCGATTTTCTTGAGAAAAATTGGGAAGATAGATTTTCAGTGATACGCACATCGCAATGCAAGAAGAGATCGACTAGGTAATGAAAGCGTAAATCGTTCACTCTCATGTTACTGCTGAGAAATATTTGCATTCATGTCACTGGGAGGAAATCTGCCAACCCAATCTGGTTCATATCGAGGATCAGATATATCTTTAATTTACTCCATTCCCATTCCTGGCGGTAGGATGTGACCCATAGTTGTTTTCATGTGGGGTACAGGAGCATCGGTATAGCGTAGTATACATTCCAAAAGCTAAGCAAAGTATTAAGAAACAAGAAAAGTCCGTTAGAAACAAAGAAAATAGTATTGAACTGCTATGTAATACCAACCCTCCTATATGGCAGTGCATACTGGACAATCTCCTCATAGATTAAGAATAAAGTTGGAGCAACAGAAATGTGGTTCTACAGAAGGATGCTGAGAATACAATTAACCGAAGATATGACCAACGACGAAGAGACAAGGGAAAAAAAAGAACACTTATACTTAACACCAGGAAGAGACAGTTGAAATTTATAGGGCACATAATGAGGAAAGAGGGCTTGTAAAATCTGATACTCACAAGACAGATTGAAGGCAATAGAGACAAGAATATAACGCATAATAACCTACCTAGAGGGTTTTTCTACATGGATGGCGGAACAAGGTTTAAGGGAAAGAACAACAACAAAATTATTAAGAGCTACAAAGGACAGGAACTAGTAGATACCCCATAATAGGCAACGTCCAGAAGGAACACCGATTATAGAAGAAGAATCCATATCATCCAGGGTAAGAAGTTGCCTTATCGCCTAGACCAGTGTCATATAGGCAGTGAGTCTTCCAGCCTACTCTCATTACAACAATGAGGGATTGATTATTAGATTGATTAGGTTTATTTTTTTACGGCTTATCAACCCGTTTGTGGTTTGTTTAAAGCCAAAACATATTTTGGGTTGTAGGAGGTTGTTTATGGAAAATAAAGCATCATATTTAAAAAAAAAAAATCCACATTACAACAAAAAAACGTTTGCGGTTTCTTTCTTCTTTTTTAATATACACACTTTTCTCTTGATGGAACTATAACCTTTTTCGTTACACACACACACACACACACACACACACACACACACACATATATATATATATATATATATATATATATATAATTACTCTTTCAGTTCTGTAATTATGAGTTTAGATAATGTAACTGAGATTGCCTCTCATTTCAGTAGTCTGACAATATTTGACATAATTGTAACACTATAAGCATTTTTGTATTGGGGGTGTCTAAACACCACAGGGGACTGTCCATTTTCGGTAATCCGAGGTCACTAATGCAGGGTTAGCCGTTTAACATGAACCGGTTGCAATAAGGGTAATATGAATCTAAGAATACAAGGTTGTCAGAGTTATTATTATTACAAGTTTTTTTTTTTTTACAGCAGCAAGACTACTGTTTAAATTTCGATCACGTGACCACAGTATTACTCACTATAAGACTGCTTGGGCTGAAGGCGGTATGGCAAACCTAAAGCTATGTTATGGGGAAAATCCTGATAATTTTTGGCTTACTCTCGTACATACGTATTGAGCGAACTTAAATTGAAATATTTATATCTCTGAAACAGATTGAATCTCTTCAGCCTTATTATTGAGAGCAGCCCTTGACTAACTGCTGTAGAATTGATTTGATTTGTTTTATGACATATCAACCACAATGGGTTGTTTAATGCCGACAAGATTTTTATTGCTATTACAATTTTTTTTCAGAAATATATTGCTGCTATATTTTTTTATCTCCAAAAATTCATTGCTGGTAATAAAACCTTATTTTTACACTTTCATTGGGAGGCAAGGCGGACTAATGGATACCGGCTTGGATTGAGTTGAATTCATTACATACATTTACTTGGGAAAGGTATGAATCCTCTTCTTCATCCACCAGCTATGGGTAAATAGCAGGACAGGCAGGGTTCTATAGCCGTAGATGGCAACTGGTCTACCGTAGAAAGAAATGGCAACCTACTGCAGGAAAAATCTGTTTCTTTAGGCACGTATTGAAAGATACATGATCGCGTAATCATGTGTTATGTATGGCACATAACTGAAGTGTTTTGACCCCAATTTGGGGGTTAACTCTTTGCCCATACCTAACAGGTGTTACCACCACGAGTTAGTGAGGATCTGGGAACATCAGCAATTAAGAGGTGATTCCACGCTCCTCAAAGCCTCCTGATCCAAGAACTTGCTGTTGGATGTAGTTTATCGTCATACCCAGGAACTGCTGAAGATTAAGATGAAAGTAAATATTAGGTTGGTGCAAAAATAATGACGTAATAATGTCGTTTTTTGACGTTAAAAAATACGTAAAAAAAGGACATTATGACGTCATTATTTTTGCACCAAGCTAATAATACTGAAATTAATAGTATTTTTTACAATGCTTCATCTTATAATAAAAATAGTTCTTTTGCTGTTATTTTATAATAGCAGACACTTCCTTTCCCAGTATGCCTGTCAGCTGAAACGGCTACCAATGCCTGTTACGCAGGCGCATTTGTGTTTTGTACATTTGTACCTGAACTATTTTTTAGTTGATCTTAATTATTGTTTCTGGGAGAGCACGGCTCATTTGTCATGTATCAACAGTTTGAACAAGGCCGGTAAGCTCAAACCCTCAGTCACGATGACTTGTGACTTCGAGCTAGCACGGAATTGTCCCATCATACCCACTTGGGTCAACCCGTGATATGATTTTGAAGCACTTTCCAAAGTTGCCGCACGATGGACGGAAATTATCAAAAAATCATATTCCTGACAAATCGAATATGGTGATATTTGTACCCCTTGTCTGGTGACCGGAAAGTGAATCTTCTAACGTACAGGGTGCGGCAGAAATACCTTCTCACTTAAGACATTAGCTAGATGAAGACACCATTGCTACTAATGTGGCAGGTGTTTCAGTCACATCTTATCTATCTTAATTATATAAATAATTAATGCTTTTATAATAGTAAAAAAAATGTTTAACTTTTGTTTCCTAGAAAATATTCTACAACGGGGCTTTTGTTAGGCCAAAATATTTTGTGGATTTAAATTCTCCGAAGACTTATTAATATAACAAATATAAACATTAAGTGATACAAAAATTTCTCGAAATTTTAAAAAATTAAATGAGCTTGGGTGTGGAGGGAGGGCGTATAAAACTTAAATTAGCTTGGGCGTGTAGTGAGAGGGGTATAAAACTCAAATGAGCTTAGGCGTGGAGGAGAGGTGTATAAAAATTGAATGGGCTTGGGTGTGAGTGGAGGGGGTATAAAAATTAAATGAGCTTGGGCGTGAGGGGAAGGAGTATAAAAATAAAATGGGCTTCGATGTAGGGGGAGTGGGTATAAAAATTAAATGAGCTTCGGTATATCAGGTAGGGGATGTAAAATTAAATGAGCTTGAACGTGGGGGCAGGGGGTATAAAAATTAAATGACCTTGGGCATGGGGAAGTGGGTATAAGAATTAAATGAGCTTGGGGTGGGGTATAAAAATTAAATGATCTTGGGTGTGTGGGGTATAAAAATTGAATCAGCTTGGGTGTGTGGGGTATAAAAATTAAATGAGCTTGGGTGTGTGGGGTATAAAATTAAATGAGCTTGGGTGTGTGGGGTATGAAAATTAAATGAGCTTGGGTTTGTGGGGTATAAAAATTAAATAAGCTTGGGAGTTGGAGTATAAAATCAAATAATCGATACAAAATTTTCTCGAAATTTTTAAAACTCAAATGAGCTTGGGCATGGGGGAGAGGGGTATAAAAATAAAAAGAGCTTGGGCACGAGGGGAGGGGTGAAAACAATAAATGAACTTGAACGTGGGAGTAAGGGGTATAAAAATCAAATGAGCTTGGGCGTGTGGGAAGTTGTATAAAAATTGAATGAGCTTCGGCGTTGGTGGGGGGGATTGAACATAAGAATTAATTGAGCGTACAATTTCCGTATAATTTTATGTCCCCGTTTTGAAAAAGATAAAGAAAAGATTTTAACCAAAACTTTCAAATGTTCTCAAATGGATTAAAAACGATGAAAACACTATTGCTATCAATGTCTTACCATTAGATGTGTGTGTGTGTGGGGGGGAATTCTGCTGCCCCCCCCCCCCGTATTACTTTCAGAAAGACAAAAATAAATATAGCGCTGAGGGAAATTGGAATATGGAATTCTGCCGATGTACATATTCAGTGGGAAATAGAATGTTATTTGTTTAGTTTTTAATTCACGAAATATAGAAAATAAGAAGTTTAATATTTTATGATAGAGATGTCATGACAAAACTGCTTTTTTATTAATATAAGTATTATATGATTAAAAGTTATATTACTGAAAATTTCTCGGTGTATTAAACTTTGAAAAACCAGAATTTGAAAATCCAGAAAGGTTGAGCCTGAAATGCGACTTGCAGGTCGGAAACACTAAAATCAAGCAGATGCAGAAGCTTAAATATCTGGGAAGTGTTTTAACGAAGCCGGTAAGTGCGAAAGGAGGACATCTGTCCTCCTTTACGGCAGCGAATGTTGGACGGTCTCCTCAAAGATGAAGAAGCGACTCAAGGCAATGGAGATGTGGTTTAACAGAAAGATGCTGAGGATACCATGGACCGAGGAAGAGGTAGGTGAAATATCTGGGACAAGTAATGAGAAAAGAGAGCTTGGAGAATCTGATATTCACAGGGCGGACAGAGGGAAAGAGAGACAAGGGAAAGCAACGCATGACATAGCTGGCGATCTTAAGCAAGTGGATGACAGAACGTGTCCTGGGGGAGGTGGCAGAGGGACAAAACTTATTGAGAGCTACAAGGGACAGGGAAGAAGTGGAGAGCCATGATCGCCTACGTCCTGAAGGGACACGGCACATAAAAGAATGAAAGAAAGAAAGATGTAATACAAAAGAAATGGGAACACACACCGTGGGAGGAGAGTAGGGATAAAAAGTGAGGACAAGAGAGAAAATAGGCTAAAAAGGAAAAGAAAGAAAAGTTAATTTAGTGAGAATAGAAGAGGGGGGATTTGTTAAATGGTGAAAACTAAGATCAAATTACGGTGGATGGCATAACGCTTAAGAAGAATACGAGACATAGGCGTTTGAAATGACAATGGAGTTAATCTGTTATTGCCCACCATTAAATCCGCTATTATTCTTATTTTTTTAAATGAATTATTTCAGCCAAAGCACGGCAATAAAGCCACCACAACACAAGTGGTTTACTGAATGTAACAAAAAAAAAAAAAAAAAAAAATATAAGAAAAAGAAAAAAATTATTCAGGAGCGGGAACACAAAGGAAGAGGACTCAAGAAGATTGTATCGTTTGCAGGTTATTTAATGCCAGAAAATATTTTGAGATTACAAGTATTTACGCATGAAGGAATATAACGAACCTAACGGGAATTGGAACTTGGTTCTCCGAGTAACAAATTTAGATCAGAGGTAAAGTATTAGGGCATATTATGAACACTTTTATTTTATTTTAACTAAATTTTACTCTTGATCTTATTCCAGGTACAAATCTAAAGTCTAAAACTTCGTTAAATAATTATATCATTAATACTATTCATATACTTTTGGGTTGTAGCTGTACATATTGAGATTCTTGTAATTCTGAAATATTGTTTTAAACGAGGCTTCGGAATCTAGAAGTGGAAGGAAATGAAACAGAATCTGATTGTACTGTCAGAAACTGATTTAAGCGTAGTAACATGTCCTTTGAATAAAGATCGGAGGTTACTGCTTATCTTTTAAAAGCGCAACGTACATACGAAGCCAACCATAAAGACCGGGGACATTTTAAAAGAACTCATATCATCAAAAAATACATAAGTCACAAAATGCTGCTTAAATGAGAAAAAGAGATTTGTCATACTCTCACTAATATTAGAAGAGAGGTCAGTGAATATCGAATTCTCTGTATTGCCAATTATCTTCGGCTGATAAACGTAGAGGGATAAATTATTTTTTTTTATACACTGACCCGCCAGAACATTATATATCATTGTATGAAGAAAAATATACGGAAAAAACAAACAAAAATCCTTATATGCAATTATGCTGTTTTAATGTTAATATAATGTCAACGTCGGACGTTTCGGTCTAATAAACCATCTTCAGGACATATTCATAAAATATAATTAACATTATCAATACAGCGTTTTATAAGATCAGGTTCATATTTTAAGTCACAGTTTTTGCATGAGATTTGGTAGATGCAAGCATCGGATGTAATATGTAAATCTTATGCAAAAACTGTGACTTAAAATATGTGGGTGAAACATGTAGGTCCGTAAAATCTTGTGTTTTCGAACATAAACGAGATATTCGCCTCGGAAATTTAAACAATGCTAATTTCGATTTTGATTCCGTGAAGATTTTAAAATATTTTCATAATAAAAATCTTAGGCGGATTTATGAAGCAGGCATAATATCCATCTCACGCACGGTGAATACTAGACCTGGCTTCTTTAGTATTTCCCCTTTTCTAGCGAGACTAATACTCGACAAGCGTACTTATAAATTTTAGATCAAAATAGAATTCTTTTCATTTTTCATTCAAAATACTCAAATTTTAGGAATACGTTTTCACAGCGTTGCCCACGTGACGACAACGTGACCATGTTTAAACGGAACGCTGATCTTATAAAACTTTCAGTTATCTGTTTGGATAAGTCTTGTTCTTATGTCCATCGTCTTTGCATGTTGAATTGATAATGTTAATTATATTTTATGAATATGTCCTGAAGATGGTTTATTAGACCGAAACGTCCAACGTTGACATTATATTAACATTAAAACAGCATAATTGCATATAAGGAATTTTGTATGTTTAATGCCCTTATTTAAAATGTTATAGATATTTTATTTATTTTTTAAATTTTCTTGTTAAATATTGTATTTTAGGATAAAAATAATTAAACTTATTTTATTTTTAAAAATCGAATAAAAAAGGGCAATATCAAAAATTAATAGGCATGTTTTAAAAGTTCACATATGCCAGGTTGGTGCAAAAATAATGTCGTTTTTTGACGTTCAACATTATGTGAGAAAACGACATTATTTTTGCACCATCCTAATAACAAGACAAAACAGAAAAATAGACAAAAACAAAAAATAACCCGAAAAATAATGATAAAATTATTAATAAAACTAATAAACACACATATTATGCGTAAAACCAGAAACTCATTGTAGTTACTTGGCAGTGGTATGCAGAAAGCTATTTGTCTAATCTTTGAAAATTTGTCTTGTCCCTTATTAAATACGAAAGAAAACATTTTGTCGGGTGAACACCCCACCGAAGAAACGGTCGGTCAGGGATTCAGCATTAATTTATTAAAAAGTTACATTATTTCACAGTTTGTTTTTCATATTTTTCGTAAAAATATTCTAAAAAAAAAAAAATAAATAAAATAAAAAAGAGATAATACGGATATGTAATGTGATAGGTCCTGATCTGGCATCTCGTCAACAGTCACTCTCTCACAAGACGTGCTGTGGCTTCCCTCTGTCTATTCTACAAATATTTTCATGGCAACTACTCTGACGAGCTACTTTCACTGCTACCCCAACTGCATGAATTTAAGCGTGCTACTAGGTTGGCATCTCGATCCAACCCTTTCATTGTCGAAACAGTTAAATATAACCGCCACTTCTGCTCCAACAGCTTCTTCTCTCGCATTTCCCGACAGCGGAAGTCCCTTCCTCCTACATGCTACCCTGATAGCTATAATCTTCAAATATTCAAATGTAATGTCAATCGACATTTTCTGATTGCTTGATCCTGACTCCCGTCCTTCTCTATATCCTTTCCTCAAACACACACCTCTTTACTCTTGTTCTCAACCCCCTGTAACCCCTTCCGTGTTAGTGGCACTCCCGCCTTGCTTGAAGTAAAATACATAAAAAAAAAAAATACGACAAACAATAATAACATCTCCAAAATGGTCTATTTGCTGAAAAATATTAAATTAAATATCTTCCATATATTCCTTAATTATGTAGATTTCAAAAGTGAACTCTTTACATGGATTTTTTTTTTCTGAGAAACGCAGTAGATTTATTTTGCTATCTAATGCCATTACTTCTTATATATTTGTTTATATTAGGTTGGTGCAAAAATAATGACGTAATAATGTCGTTTTTTGACGTATTTTATTACGTCATTATTTTTGCACCGACCTAATACCTTTATGACTAGATTTTATCCTGAATCTTAAAACGTAGTCATAAAGTAATGACGTAATAATGTCGTTTTTTGACGTTACAAAATACGTCAAAAAACGACATTATTACGTCATTATTTTTGCACCGACCTAATGCCTTTATGACTAGATTTTATCCTGAATCTTAAAACGTAGTCATAAAGTAATGACGTAATAATGTCGTTTTTTGACGTTACAAAATACGTCAAAAAACGACATTATTACGTCATTATTTTTGCACCGACCTAATACCTTTATGACTAGATTTTATCCTGAATCTTAAAACGTAGTCATAAAGTAATGACGTAATAATGTCGTTTTTTGACGTTACAAAATACGTCAAAAAACGACATTATTACGTCATTATTTTTGCACCAACCTAATAGCTTTATGACTAGATTTTATCCTGAATCTTAAAACGTAGTTTAGTACCACAAACTCTGTTCTTTCTAACTTGTCTTTGACTGTTTTCCCATATCTCATCCCTGTCGATAAACATTCACACACACATATATATATATATATATATATATATATATATGTATATATATATATATATATATATATATATATATATATGCACATATGCTAATAAAGACACGTAATCTTCCTATGTAACATCTCGTCTATATACATTTTTTTTTGTGTGCGTCGTTCTACCAATTCTATTTCTTTCCCGCCAAAGGCTGCACCCTCCATGTTTGAATTGAGCATTTGTGATATCTTCGGACGTGTCAATGTCATGTTTGGCTTTTGCTTGTTGGCCAACTGAACGTGTCTGTTTTAGTGCCAGACACACGGCTATGTGTCGACCGTTTCGATGGAAAACTAACAACTGAGGCACAGGTCAAAACTAGGGACATCTGTTCGGCAGTATGAACAAATTTAGCATGACCTCCCGGATCCTGATTTGGCAAATACACACGTGTGCTCTCCTGTGGAGAGAAAAAGGAAATAAAAGGTAAATTTACATACCTCAGCTCACTGGTTCGGATAGTTGTTTTTGCTTTTCTTTTCACAGTGCCGTTCAGCCTGTACAAGGCCCGGGAGCCACTCGATGTAGAGGTTTAGAGAGAAATAAGCGTAGTTTATACGGATATCTGGGGAAGATAACAGATAACACTAGATTTGGACTGATTAAGATTGTAGACATCGTGAAAACTCTTGGGAGTCGGTTCCACAGAGCAGTGGTTAGCAGGAAGAAGCTGCTGAGGTACCCTATTCACTAATATCTTCTGCCCACATTTTCTTATACTAGCAGGACCCATGTAAATTACAAGGATTTACTAATAAATTTTGTAATGCTGCACTTTTCATCCCATGACAATACCTAGACTTTTATAAGAAAAATGAAATAGTCTATTTTAAAAATACTGAAATTTGGTACGACTCGCTGCTTTCTTAATAAACAGAAATAATTTTCCATAAAATGGAATTTTTTTTATTTATTAAACCGGCAGATTGTATCAGTTTAAACGCATTGTTTTGGTGGATCTTATATTCGAGCAGACGCTATGTTTATTTATTAAATAGCATCTTTATCTATTATCGTATACATGAATATTCGAGAAATCTTTTATAAAGAAATATGCGCTCTCCGACAGGATTCGAACCTGCATTCACGTGAACAGCGGGGAGCGTCGTTAGGACCGATGTGCTCCGATCAACAGAGCTACGAATAAGTTTTGCCTATCCGCCAAGTCTGAATAGTGGCTTTAAGCGAAACTCTTCTTGTTTTAGAATCTAGAATTTTTCATATCTGCTCAGTTTCGTATCCAAACCTAAACAAAGCAATTTTCTAATGAAGTAATGGATTCTTTATTCATTAATCCGACATATTTTATTGCTTTAAACGTTATATTTTAGTGGATGCTAATATTTGAGTAGACGATTTGTAATGTAATAAATATAAATTATATATATTTTAGGCATGGGTTACTGCAGATGTATATAGGCATTTCAAAAGTGAAAATTACTTTTTGCGATGTATCTAGTTTTATTCCAAAGGTTGTTACATTATTAATATTTAAAAAAAAAAATTAACAACTTATATTGGTTTTTAGAATATGAGTGAGGCAGAAGAAATATTAGAAGGTACATAAACTTATACACTATGATAGAATCATGAAATGCGATCAAGTTTCTCTGTATTTCTGAGATGAGATATTGTAACTATTTACACTATTTACATCGTTCTGACTATTGTCCTTATGTTTATTGTCCCATTCACAACGTTTCGAGCGTTGTACGCTCCGGTCTTCTTCAGGATCTGTCTATATTTCTGAGGTATTGTAACTATTTACACTATTTATATTGTTCAGACTGATGTCCTCATCATTATTGTGACATTCACATACTTAGTGAGATTGAGAGAATGGATGTCGAAACAGGGCTTAGGAGATATAGCAGAAAGATATAATTTATTAAGAGCTACAAAGGACAGGAAATTGTGGAGTGCCGTGATTATCAGATTTTTCAAGTCCTCTTTTCACATTATGTGATGTCTTATTCCTATGTTAAATATTAGTTTACTTTTTGTTTCCAGTTTCTCCAAAACTTCATGCATGTTCGGTTCATGGGATCTTCAGTATCAATTTGTAGAACTACGTCTGTTGCTACATGTCTCTTCTTCATCTTTGAGGAGATCGTACTTTTGAAAAAAATGATTAGTAGCACCTTTAAAGTTTTATTGTTCTGTTTTGTTTCTGTTATGGGGTCCACCCCTTTTTCATATAAGTGGACTCTACCAAGTGTACCTGGACTGCTGTCGTTAAATACCCAGAGTTACAGTCGGTAGTCGGCAGTCAGGTAGTCGGATAGAGAGAGGATATACGGATAGTGAGAGATGGTGTGAGGTAACATCTTGTATTAGCTTGGTGCAAAAATAATGTCGGTTTTTGACGTTAAAAATACGTCTAAAAACCGACATTATTTTTGCACCAACCTAATAGAAGTAAGTTACAAGCACGTAGACTCTAAGGAAGTCCTACTTCGAGACTGTATATATCTCTCTGTATTTGCTACTAACCACGTTCCTGGACTTACTAACAGTATTGCTCTTTGTATGATTGTGTAAATACATTTTATTTCTTATATTTAATTATTGCGTTTGTCATTCCTTGGAGACCGAATTCATCTCGGAATCCACAACAATTTCATTTTGCTTTCTTTTCTTTTTTTTTCTTTGTTCTTTTTTTTTGTTTTCTTTCTTTTCTTTTTTTGTTTTCTTTCTTTTTTTGTTTTGTTTTCTTTTTTGTTTTGTTTTGTTTTCTTTCTTTTGTTTTATTTTCTTTTTTTTGGTAGTCTTTCTTTTATTTTGTTTTCTTTCTTTTCTTTTCTTTTCTTTCCTTTGTTTGTTTGTTTGTTTCTTTCTGAAATCAAACAGCGTGTATGATATGTCTTTTTCGTCTTACCATGCGATCAAAACAGAGCATTCCATTATTTATGAGACATTGAAAGGACGTATAACACGCGCTAACTAAAGGAAAGAAAGGGTACGCAGCATTATAATAAGATCATATGCCCGGATATTTACAGGGTGCCTTCGGTAAATTCATCGTAATGGTCTCCTTAGACCAATTCTTTATTTTTGTCATATATATATATATATATATATATATATATATATATATACAGAGAGAGAGATAGAGAGAGAGAGAGAGAAGGTGCTATGCGTAAATTGTCACCCTTTTGTATTTTTAATTTTGCACATGCGAAACATAGTTTGTTATTGATTTTATCTACTGCACAGTATAGTGGGCACCGTCAGTGAGAAAAAGAGCACCATGACGCAATTCACCCCAAGAGAAATTTGGAAACGGCATGCTATACTTCTTGGCATTCGCACCGGAAGCTCCAATACGAAGATTTCAGAGTGTTTTGGTGTCAAGAGGATTCGGGAAAGAGTTGGATAATATATCCAGTCAAAATCATGCTAATAGGAATGATCGCTAGGGATGGCGACGTTATGCCTCCATTCTTTTTCCCACAGGGACTCAACTACATCAGGTGCCTTGAGGAGGTATAGCCGTGTTGAGTCAAGAGAGTGGCTGCTGCAAAGCCCTATGTTAGACAACAGGCCCCCGCACCACGCTACACAAGCAAAAGAACCCAGTCATGGCTGTCAGACAATTTCTGCGACGACATCATCCCTTAAATCTGCCCACCTAGCTCTTCAGATTGCAACCTCCTTGATTATTATGTGTGGGGTGCAGTTGAACAGAGAGACCAAAAAAAAAAAAAAAAAAAACTCCTTGTAACACCAAACATGAACTGTAAGCAAGGATTATGACACCATTTCCTAACTTAAAGGAGACCGTTTAGAAGAAGTGAAGGAGATTTCGAAGTCGTCTGGTGGCCATGTTTGAAACCAATGGCAATTTTATTGAATAAATTTACTCTTTAGCATTTCAAAATATTTTCATATAATTTTGGTAAATATATCTGTTAAATGAGATATCAGTATTATATTAATTTTTTCCTTAATTTAAACGACAATTAATCCATCTCACCCAGTATTTATACATATCCCAATAATCCGTAAAAAAAAAAAAGAAAAAGAAAAAGATAATTCTCACGTTGTTCCTTATTGTTTATTTAAATGTTCTATTATTAAGAGTTGGACAAACATCGACCGACTCATGGCACTCCACGACACCCTTTTCTTTAATATAACTTAATAACTACCGATTTTCCGGTACATTGTTTCCATAGTTATATCAGACCATCTGTTTTCCCGAACCAAGAGAGGTTCAGTAATAACAGTTTAATAATACACCTTGGCCCATATATGTTTTAAATGTTTACAGTAGATAGTTTAAAATATCTAGGTTTTAACTAATAGTCTTAAATAGATTTTCTTTTTTTGCTTTTTGCTATATATATATATATATATACCACCGATTTACCCGTACATTGGTCTCATATCATATATCAGACCATTTGTTTTCCCGAACCAAAAGAGATTCGGTAATAACCATTTAATAATGCACCTTGGCCCGCTTACTATGCATCGCTTTAGCATCATCGACTATATATATATATATATATATATATATATATATATATATATATATATATATATATTGCGCATATATATATGTTTTAAATGTTTACAGTAGATAGTTTTAAATATCTAGGTTTTAACTAATAGTCTTAAATAGATTTTCTTTTTTTGCTTTTTGCTATATATATACCACCGATTTACCGGTACATTGGTCTCATATCATATACCAGACCATCTGTTTTCCCGAACCAAAAGAGGTTCGGTAATAACCGTTTAATAATGCACCTTGGCCCGCTTACTATGCAACTCTTTAGCATCATCGACTATATATATATATATATATATATATATATATATATATATATATGTTTTAAAATGTTAACAGTAGATAGTTTAAAATATCTAGGTTTTAACTAATAGTTTTAAACAGATTTTCTTTTTTTGCTTTTTAAAATAATTTAGACATTATAATAACTTAGTTACCTCCCTTGATGTTTGCACGTGTGTCTACATGATACAATTTAAAAATTGTACAATGCACAATCTTAGCGTTTTTCGCTTCACACGAAAATTTAATTTTCAGATGAACACAACTATTCTGTCTTATAAAAATGATGAACACAACAATTTTTTTTTGTTTTAGAAGAAACACGGCTGTGATGATGACATTGTGCTAATGTCGAAAGTACTCGGAATAAAATGAATATGCATCAACATTGTAATTTTCTTTCTTCTTTTAATAAGGATACTAAGAAAGTAGAAGATTCTATTAAAAATAAGTAGAAAAAAGGTGTCTAGATTATTTAATGAGACATGTTTTAATATATATATATATATATATATATATATATATATATATATATATATATATATATGTATAGTTAAATATAACAGACAAAGAATGTCTATTAGGTTTGATTATGAACCGTTCGTATCATTTCATAGCAAACTTCTCAGTAAATATAACTGAATGTCATATTTGATGCTGAACATCTCTGTTGTAATATAACCACTCTGAAGATGGGACATGGGAGCCGAAAGCTTAGATCGAAGAACAGCATAATAAAAAATATCCAAATGTTGAAAAGATTTTGTCTTTATTTTCTCCTGAAGCTAAAGCCATTATACGAAGCTTAGAACGGCTCATGATCAAAAATAATAAACATTCGTTGTTTGTTATATTTAACAATATATGTTTAAATAATGATCTGCTGTCCCAATACACTAATATATATATATATATATATATATATATATATATAATGAAACTCGGTGGGTAAAAAAACTGGACAGCATAATTTTCAAATAAATTGGCACCCGAGGAGAAATGGAAAAAAAAAAAAAATTGAAAGCATAAGAAACCTTCGAACAGGGCGAAATAATTGTCCAGTACCTTAAGTTTCTGGTATTAGGTTGGTGCAAAAATAATGACGTAATAATGTCGTTTTTTGACGTATTTTTTGACGTCAAAAAACGACATTATTACGTCATTATTTTTGCACCAACCTAATACAAAGAAAAAAAACACACACCGAGTAATAAGTTAAAACGACGAGTGCTCAATACTCTAAATAGACCAAAAGTAAAATAAATAAATAAATCCTAATCTAGGTTTTCACCACATGGGATCATCAGGGTGAGTGAATATATATATATATATATATATATATATATATATATATATATATATAGTTATTAATTCTTAGTTATAAGCAATGATGTAGGGCTACAAAATTACTGTTTACTGCATATACTCGTGTATAGGTTGACTTTAAGTATAGTTCGACTCCTGATTTTTTTACATAGATTTTAAACACTCCACCAAAAATTCAGTACATATTTGTTATATTTCCTATATATTATATATTTTTTTCATCAATAAATGTTCAAAAGCACGCTATCTTTAGCGTTAAATATTTTTGAAAATATACCACATAAACTCATTCTCAAGTTGCCCGGATGTCTAAACTCGGGTCATTCGTCGATTCAAAGCTTGAACTTTAAGCTTGAACTTCGCTATGTCAAGCATGTTAATTTTGAAGTTTAGATTTTAAGACAATACATTGCATATGCAACAAATTGCAGTTTATATTGTCTCACAATGAGGAATACGTAATGCAAATAATTTTGTTCATAAACCAATATTTATGTTATCTTTCACTGAGAACTATGTCAATAAGAATTTGGGCACATCCATGTAGTGTAATGGCTAGTAAGCTTGCCTGGGTACTCCATATTTCGGCCACATCTATGCTTCGCTTAGAAAATCACTATGTTAATAAGAGGTTGGAGCAAAAACTAGTAGCGAAATTTAATATTTGGTCAGTGTTTTGCAAAAACGGCTTAAGTGCATATATTTTGTAAAATGAGAAAAAAAAAAATGAAAAGGGCTCACCACAAGATAGGTCCTTTTTGCAAAATATGGCTTTTTAAAAGTAGATTCTAATTTTACGAATAGGCTTTCTAAGGATGTTGTATATGTCTTTCTAATAGAGATCAGCTTGATCATTTCAAAAACGAAAAAAAATGTCACCCTTTTAGAATCACACCGGCGTTTGTCACATAGACATGAAAGAATTTAGAGTTTAATGACTTTTGATTGCTGTGAAGAGAAAGTAGGGAGACTTAAAACAAAATCTTTGCCCTACAACAATGTTGTTATAGAAGAAGAAAATGAGTAACTACCGTGACACTCTGGACTTATGAATATATATTTTCCGCCAGGTTTATAAATAGCGGTGTCAGGCTACTGACTGTATTGATTATTGAGTAACTATTGAGTGGAACTATCCAGTCGAATTAGTGTGAATTATTTTGATTTAGGATTTACCGGAGATTAAGCCGGGCTGCGCGACTAACAAGACATTCAGTGAAATGGTTATCTTTGGTTGACTTATTTGCTCTTGTTAAGTATTTATTTACGGTTTTAATTAAATACTGTTTTGTCTTAACATTGAAGTCTTGAGTTATACTTAATCATTAAAGGCCACCGTACGTCACAAAAAATGTCTATATCATTCTTATGGGGACCAGTTTGCTTATTTCAGAAATGAAAAAATCCCAAAAGGGGCGTATGTCAATTTCCACTCTTTTAGAATTAAACCGGCGATTTTCACTGTATAATGCGATTGATAGAGATTATGTTTGAATATTTGGGTAAAGTTCCTTCCTCTTTAGGCTATACACGGACCTATCTCCTCCCCGATTTTTTGAACAGGAGTAGAGGTTTATCCCTTGTCCACTGTTTAGGATTGGGTTTCCGGTTCCCTTTAAAGTCTTTTCATTCTCTTTCACTCTTGCGTCTTAGTAGCATTATCGCCTTGCTTGGGGTGGTGGTGGGGATTTGTTTAAATCAAAATATTAAATTATGAAAAATATCCTTAATATTCTAGCTACTTAACTTTCTAGAATCAAACAGATAGGCGCTGAAAAGTTCTCGGCTATACTAGCTTCCCAGAATTCAGCATTTCATTGACCAAATACCATAGGTGGCATCCCCGCCTCGTACGTGGAAAACATCCACCGAAGAAGGAGAGCTAGCATATTAGCCTTGTGAACTTTCCAGTTGATACCGTTCCCCCTGCAGCACGTCACAAGTGTTGGTGCGTGTCAAACTGCTTTGTTCAAACACGCAATTGATTGCTGCTGGGGGAACAAATCTTTAAATATTCATATAACTAACAATTTCTCGAAAAAAAGATGGTATTCTCAAGGTCTGTGTGACTGAATCCACTTAAGTCTGATACGGTAGGATTTCGTTATCAGCAGTAGATAGATACCAAAATCCCCCAGGCCTTGTTAAACTCGTTTCATTAAATAGGACGTGAATCCCCCCAGAAAGAAATATATTTGACTTATGCGGCAAACTGTAAAAAAAAAAAAAAAAAAAAAAATGAATTGGGCATTCATACATAGTTTAATAGTTAGCTAAATTGTCTAGCACAGGGGTCCTCAAACAGTACTGGAGAGCTTCCCTTCAGGAGGGTTTCAGCAGTGAAGAGGGAACTTTTTTACTTTTTTTATTTTTCATTTACAGAATTTGGAGACCATTATGAGTGTAAAGATAACTTTTCTATAAAAGTAAACCACTGAAAATTTTCAATAATATATATGTATATTATTTGGAATGCAACTTTTGAGTCAGACAGTCTTGGTGAAAGGGCTTGATATTCTGATACATAGTGAAAAGGCTACACTGGGCCAAAAGGTTCAGAAGGACTGATCTAGCATATCATCCTCAATAGGTACTCCATACTTGCAGCCTTGTTTCAGATCTAAGGCACGCTAAGAAAACCAGGAAAAAGAAAAGTGAATTAGGTAAAAGCATTTCAGTAGTCAAGGAATAGAGTAGGCAGTAAGAAATGCAGGCTATGATGATAATCTAGGAAAGATTGGTTTTGTATGTTTTACGGCATATCAACACCTCAATGAGTTATTTAATGCCGACAAGATTTTTTATTGCTGGTAATATTTTCTTCAAAAATATATTGTTGATAATATTTTTTTCAAAAATATATTGCCGGTAAAAAAATTTTCCAAAAAGGTATGGCTGGTATTAAAACCTATTTTCATACTTTCATGGTATTTTGACCCCTTTTGGTGGGTTAACTATTTGTTCATTGCTGGGATACTAATAGGTGCTACCACCCCGGTTCAGGGTGAACCGGGGAACACCAGCAATTAAGAGGTAGTTCTACGCTCCTCAAAACTTCCTGATCAGAGGTTTGTCGTCTTACCCCGGACGCAGATGTAGTTTATCGTCATACCCAGGACGCCCAAGTATCAGATTAAACTCTGAACCATTATATCTTAGAAATGATTAAAGATATCTTACTGGAATTCTACGAGGTTTTTATAACACTGTTGGGCTCTACTTTGAGCAATAAAAATCTATAATTATTCTCAAAGCTTAACAGAAGAATCTTGATGAAATCAATCATAAACGAAAATGACATGTTCATCCATATATCAACTATAGCTTAGGGTCGGAAGCTCATGAAGTATTGAAATAAAGTTCAAATATATATATGTTATTCCAGGATCATTTCCAACTTACCCAAAATGATCTTCGCCCTCTCTAAACTTCTAACTTTCTGTCCTGGAGTAACAAGGTGCCTCGCACATTTCACGTACCATTTCATTTTCAAGTCATTATACGGACTATGTGAATAATGTTGGAAAGAGGACGGTTGAAAAGGTTAAGATTGTAAATAATCAGTAAAACATCCTCTCGAGAATCAGCCCCATAAGGTGTTGATTCTTGAAAAGAAGCTGTCTGAATGCAACTTGTTACTGATGGAATACGAAGGGAATCGGGAAGATTTGTCTCCCTGTACATGGCATATGATGACACAGTACTGATGGCAGACACGTAAAAGAAATTACAAAACCTCTTGCAGACGGTAGCAAAGGAAATGCGAGGAGAAAGGAATAAACATAACCTACAAGAAGACAGAATGCATGGTCATCAGTAAAAGAATGATCCCGAAATGCGATTTGCAGGTCGGGGGACACTACAATCAAGCAAGTTTAAATATTTGGGACGTGTTTTGACAGAGGACGGCAAGGGCGACAATGAGATCCGTAAACTTATTGGGATGGCCAAGGACGTATTCCAAAAGCTGGGCAGAGAATTGCTAATCAGGAGGATTTCTTTGGTAACAAAGAAAAGAATACTGAACTGCTACGCAACATCTGTCCTTCTTTACAGTAGCGAATGTTGGGCGATTTCCTCAAAGATGATGAAGAGACTCGAGACCATGGAGATGTGGTTCTACAGAAGGATGCTGAGCTATCATGGACCAAGCATGTGAGCAACGATGAAGTCTTGGAGAGGATGCAAACAAGGATGAGGCTTATACTTAACATCAGGAAGAAGCATCTGAAGTTTCTGCGACATAATGAGAAAAGAGGGCCTGGAGAATATGATACTCAGAGGTCGAATTTAGGGAAAGAGAGACAAGGGGAAGCAACTCATGACATACCTAGTGGGCTTAAGCAAGTGGATGACAGAACGTGATCTGGGGTAGTTGGCAGAAGGATGAAATTTATTGAGAGCTACAAGGAATAAAGGGAAGTGGAGAGCCATGATCTCCTACACCTTGAAAATACACAGCACAAAAAAGAATGACGTGACATAACGGGTTTTAGCCATGAAAGTCTGAACTGGTGGGACTAATGAATTTAGTTCGTCAGAACATTCAGTATTGGGTTGGTGCATAATTATCAGGCGTTTTTCTAGGGGAGTCATGTAATAAAAATTGCTCTTTTGTTTATTTTTTTTTAAATAAAAATATTATTTTATTTTCAGATTATGAAAATTCTCGTTGATAATCGTACGTAAAAATGATATTGTTGAATCGTAATGTTTCTTTTTTTACAATAAATTTTATTAAAAAAAAACGCCTGATAATTATGCACCAACCCAATGGAAACAGCAATAAAGTAGCCAGTCATGCGACGTTTCGTTTGTGGGAAAGATGTAGAGTTATCCACAATTTAGAGGGCGTTGTTTCTTGGGGTGGGGGAGGAGAGGCAATAAAGTAATCAAACAGTGAAGATGATTTCATTGTTACGTTCTAGAGAAAACGTAAATTTAAAACTACAGCTGTATGCATATTTTTTGCTGAGTCAAAAGAAGGTTTATCGGAGACAAAAAAGAAGTTAAAAATTTTCATAAAACTTATCAAGCAAGGTAGCCGAACACACAACGCCTACTTCATTTTACTGCTAAAATTTTTTACGTCAATTTTCAAGACTTCTTTGAGTATCGAGTTAACCCATAATTGTATATATTCTTTTAAGTGGTAAAATGAAGACCGTTGTCAGTCATAATGAAGGAGCGAGCTGCAACAAATACCAAAGTACGTTTTTATTTTAACGCGTGTGCAGACATTTCTATATCTGCAGAGATCTAAATATAAATATTAGTAGATATAATCAGTGATACATACAATTTCTCTAACTGTCTACTTGCCTAGGCAAGATGTCCAACTAATCGTGGACATTTTTCCTTTTAAATAAAAAACTTAACCACTAGGACAATCCCATATAATTATATATTTCTATTTCTTCAAATTTTTTGCGATAGCCATTACCGAGGATAACGAATAGCTTCATATTGTTGTTTCAATACAGATTTGAAAATGCTCACTTTCGGCGTTCACCCTCCGTTCCTTCCCAGTCACTGAAGAAATAGCAAGCAATATGGCGGATACTCAATTTGGCGCCATATTACTCTTTTTTTTTATGTTATTAATGAAAGCTCCCTTAATGCCTGAAACAAAGCTATAAAAATAAAATCGAAAATAAAATAACTTTAATAAAAAATATATAAATTATTGATTTCTCGATGCAAAATTATATTCCCATGAGCTATTATTATTATTTTTTTAAAATATTTTGTCTTTTTGTTTTTTCTCATTGGAATTTGCGTTGGCCGCAATCATTATTTGAGGAACAGAATTAAACTTTTCAGAGGGTTGGCGCTAATGAAACTATATTGTTTCATAGGGTTTGATTTCTTGCTTTAGGCCAACTGGACGGTTTATTACGCGCATGCGTACGTGTGTATGTGCGAGCGTTTAAACATGGTGCAGGCAAGTGTTCTGTGACTTTTAAAAGTGAATATATATATATATATATATATATATATATATATATATATATATATATATATATATATATATGGAAAAGAGAAAAGGAAGAGAATTTATGCACAAAACCTAATTATATACGTATATAATGAAAGTAAGTCCGAAAAACATACTTGTCAATAATATTTGATTAACAGTTATGTATCGAGTAACTTTTGAATAAAAACATCGTATACTAAATATGAATTTCCTCTCTTGGATAGCTATATTCTATTTGTACAACTGTGCATATCTATAAAAAGTAAATGGTGAACTAAAATTCAACTTTTATTTGCACTATTTACATCTTTCGGACTATTGTCCTCATCTTTATTGCCATATTCACGTCGTTTCGGCCGTTGTGCGCTCCGGCCTTCTTCAGGTGATATACGTTGGAATTTTGAACAGGAACCTTTATCTAGTCCACGGAAGCACATGTCTCAGTAGATAAAAGCGTTAGTTGAAGTAATCCAAAAAGTGACTTGAGAGTTGTGAGTTCAATAATTGGCCACAGTAGAGGAGAACAAAAAACTTAGAGATTTGATTTACTGAAAGAAGTTAACTGAGATATCCACAAAAGGCATTGAACATGAAATTAAAACAATATACCCTCGTGGAATAAATAAAGGGTTCGGTCAAAATTCCGACGTGTAGAATCGGAAGAAGGTCGTAGCGTAAATTGTGTAAATAGTTACAGTCCCTAATCTCATGCATAAGCCAGAAATTCACATTTTGTAACAGAAAAAAAAACCCTGCAACATTTAGAGAAAGTCATAAAAAGGAAAACGAGAAGAAAGGACTAACTATCAAATATAATAAGGCAGAATATATGGTCAAAATACAGGATACGAGCTACCAATTGGAAGAGATAGAATCTAGCAAGGACAGAGATCTAATTACCTGAGGAGGGTTATAACAGGGAGTGCTACGAATAGAAAGAAACAAACATTGCTTAGAGTTACAAGGATCGGAAGCTGTGGGGAGCCATGATCACCTACGTACTCAGGGACACAGCACATAAGCCAAGAGCTATATCTACCACATATTCTAGAATATATGTTACATACCATACTTGGCGGCCTATAAGAAACACAGACATATATTGCAACAGGATATATTAAAAGATTTTTTCAGTCTTTATTGGTAATCATTTAATGTTATTGAAATAGTTTAACTACAGTATAGCGGAAGTTAAAATTTATAACAAGGCATGTAGGAAAAAACCCTTTAAATAATGCTGCTGTAATTATAAAAAGTTCAGGTAGATATTTAAAAAAAAATACAACTTCGTTTTTAATACCTGGATATATTTTCTAACCATTTTGCTGAGAAAGTGTGGCTCTTATCAAATACAGTACAGATAAACCACCGATTTTGCATCATATATGTCGGATTATCCGTTTTGTTTGCCCAACGGAAGTCACATTATAACAATTCTAGAATACACTTCTGAACCATTAAATATGGATGCCTCGTTTTGTGGAAGACTCTTCTGGCTCCATGCTTTCAAGTTAATTTTCATCTTCAAAACTTTTAAATACAATCTCAGTCAGCTCATATCTTCTTCATGACTTCTATTAGGTTGGTGCAAAAATAATGACGTAATAATGTCGTTTTTTGACGTTAAAAAATACGTCAAGAAAACGACATTATCACGTCATTATTTTCGCACCAACCTAATATTTCCTTGTTCACGCTCGTTAATAATATTTCTCTTTTTTTTTTAAATTCTTTTACATTCAGTAGAGCCCCCTTCTATCTTAGTGACTTTCTTGCCTTCTTTGTGGTGAAATGATCACTAAAAAAAAAAAAAAATTAAGTGATCGCATGCCACACACAGCGCCACCTGTGGATACCTGGGGAATTAATCTGGTAGCCACGTGAAATGCAAAGGCTTGCACATATTGCCTCGGATTAAAAGTGGTGTTTGGATACCAGTTATCAGAAATTCGGTGGTATATGCGGAAGTGATTCTTAGTTGAAAAAACTCGAATCACCGACTGGTATGTCATTCTTGAAAGTTTAGCTATTGGCGACTGCTATTCGAAAGGGAAGAAATATTTGCTATAGAACTAGGGTCAAACTCTTCACCCAGGCCGATTTTGGTTGGCGTCTGTAGACTGGCGTATCACTACCTTGTGTCACTTGAAGATAAGGTTAGTAAATGTTTAACCGGACGAAAGGACTTGTGGGGAAGAAGTTATTTTAACGAGAAAATATGTAAGAGACTTGCTTTTCATTATATACGTATATAATGAAGTGTGAATGCATAAATTCTCTTCCTTTTCTCTTTTTTTGTAATGTTCTATCCGTTCATGGCTCTCCATAGATTAATTTCCTTTATTCTCTGTGATTTGCCATGGCATATTAGCTTTAAAGATCGGGGAGTGGTTAATCAAAACCATAGCTGAAAATCTTTCCAGGTAATTATTTGAATGGAGAGAAACAAATTATTATATAAATGCTGAATTTATTGTATGGATCACTGATTTTATGCAAGCGAAATATTTTAACGGAAACTGTAGATGTTATTTTACTACGGTTCACGAGATATAAATTCCAAGAACCACTCAACGGAGAAGGTTACAACGAGATTGTCGTAAGAGCGTAAAGGTTGGAGGGAGAGGTGCAAATTATGGGGATATGTTGGAGAGATATCTTGACTTGAAGAAAACAATAGTGTAGTATGAGAAGCAACACCCACCCCCGGGAGTCCATTCCACAGAGTGACGATTCTGAAGAAGAAAGTAGAACTAAGAAAATTCTTTGGAGCATTTACCATCGAGGGTTGCAACGTTTGGTTCGTAAGAAAGGAGTTGTAAGGTAGAAAATAGTTCATCACCCACAAGGCCCCGAGATCTGATCCGACGTGTATAGATATAGCATGGCAGTAGAAGTACTTTCTGGGGCGATGCAAAGAACTGACCATTTTTTCAGCATCTTTAGCGATGGCACGAGTATACGAGTTCCACTTGAGTTTGAACCCCAACTGACGTTCGAGAGAAGGAATATAAGACTACAACCGCCTATCAAGGCTAGAGAGAATTTAGAGTCTGCCCTCATGATGATAAGTTGATATCTTTGTTTTGAACTTATTTGTTGTATCGTCGAGGTAAATGATACACAGACAAGAATGAGTGATTAATATATTTATTCAGCACCAGTATCCGGTGCTAACGGGTACATATAAAAACACAGAACAATAAGTTACAAACCAATTAACAAGACAACTTACAAGGAATAGAGGAGGGTCAAATGCTGTATAGCCAAACGAAGTCCGAATATTAATCAACTTAATATCAACTTATTAACTAACTTATTAATCAACTTTTGAAGTCCTTAAATCGTAGACTATTTAAGGCTATGAGCCAGTCCATCTGAAGGGGTGCTAGCTACTCTACAACATTATTGAACGATAAAAGTCTTTATGTCTTCATTGATTTCTCGCAATTATTCAATATCCTTAAACAGTCGGCTACTAAGCAATTTAGTATTTGATTCTCTTTATGTATTATTTGGGAAAATACAATTATTTATTCAGCTTCACCCAGCAGATCCTGACTTTTCACACATCGTGATAAACGTGTATTCTCTCAGCGATGACCTGTGTCTTGAGCCCCTCTTGGGAGTTATTAGATTGGTGCAAAAATAACGACGTAATAATGTCGTTTTTGACGTAAAAAATACGTCAAAAAACGACATTATTACGTCATTATTTTTGCACCAACTTAATAAACTCTACCCAGACCTCAAGTGGAACTCGTACGTACAATTCATGGTTAAAGATACCGGACAAAAAAAATGGACGGTTCCCTGTACCGCTCCAGTAAGAACGAAACTTCTTGACTTTTACAAGAGCCAGATCAAGCCGAAAATCAGGTACTGCTGTCATATATGGGCAGGAGTTAAGCATTTTTTACTTTGCAGTAACGATAGAGTCCAAAAACGTTTTTGCGTTCGTGTGGGTCACACATTTCTTTCTACTCCTTTCTCACAGATGAATCGTTGAAAGCCACTCGCTGCTCTATCACTATTAACCAAGGAAAGTGTTCAGATGAACCCCATTCCCTAGTTCCACCAGTTCTAACCTTCACGGCTAAGACCCGCCATGACACTTTCATTGTAGCGAACCACCCTCATTCTCGTCGTATTCCATTGGTGAGATGTAAGTTCCACTCGAACCAGTTTTTCAAGAATCGCTGCTTTGTAGAACCGACTTCCAAGAGAGAGCTTCCCCGATCACAAAAATCTTAACCTGTTCAAATATCAAGTTAACTATTATTTTCCCCACATATCTCCATAAACTGTACCTCTTACTCTGTAAACCTCTACTTCGAGTGCCTCTTGGGTCTTGTAAAAAGTGAACATCATTGTAAAAAGAAAGTACGATGAGAAGAATTGGATTTGACTGTCTTACACTTATATACTAACCAGAGAAAAAAAAATTATTTTAAGATTCAACATTTGGAATTTTTTTTTATCATGTCTCGAATACGAACCTCTGGCATCAGCAACGAATGTGCAACTATTTCAGCCACAAGGTAGACCACAAATAACTTAATCTAATGCAAAGCTATAATAATTGGGAAGTCACTTAGAAGCAAGGTGCCGACTGTGCAGACACTGAAAAAAAAAACGAGTGCATGTGTAAATACGCCTGCCATTTTTGAACCTGTGTGTTTACACACTTACATATGTATAGGCACTTTGCGAAAAACGTGTATGTATTTTTCTCAAAATGTGTGTATGCAGATGTAAACCCTGAACACAGTGTCCCATACTTTTTTTAAGGTACAATTATGGAAGCTGAGTTCGGTGTTGGGAAAAGAGTGTGAAGGGTAAAAGATTTGCTGCTGAAGTGAGTCAAATGTCATAATTCTACGCTGAGAGCAATGAAGTTACTCGAAAAACATTTAAGACAAAAAGTTAAAAATAAAAATGGAAACATCATAATTAAAAAAAATGCAAAAAAAAAAAAAATACGCCACCATCACCACAAAAAACAACAAAAAAATAAAAAATAAAAATAAAGTAAATTTCGAGGATAAAATTTCCTGTCGCAATCAATTATCACTTAAAACAATAACTACTTGGCAGCAATTTTAAGACGTCATGAAGAAAAAAATTAAATTGAATTTAATTTGAAAGCCTTCCTCAAATACAAAATTAAAAGGAAAAAAAATTCAACGTTGTTATAAAAAAATCTTAATTGCTCAGTCAGTCGAGTTCTGACTGTTATCATTTAATACAGAGTTCAATTCCTGACGGAAGTTTTTCGGAAAATGTATTAAAACTTAGGATAATAAATGTTCTGTAAAACCTTCGAGATGATTTACTAAGCACAGTTTTGGTTTGGCACAAAGCTTGAATCAACTACTGAGAATCAAACGCACTCAGTTATCTGTCATACTTGATACACGCTTAGGCGATCGTGTATCTTTCGATACATGATTGACGAGGCAGATTTTTTCCCGCAGTAGGTTGCCATTTCTTTCTGCGGTAGAACCTGGTGTGTCCTGCTATTTACCCATAGCTGGGGGGGAAGAAGAGGATTCATGCCTTTCCCAAGGACATTAGCACATAATGGGTTCGACGGGAATTCGAACACTGCTCTTCCATTCCGCAATCCGAGCCGCTATCCATTACTCCACCGTGCCTCGAATGCTATACTCAGTCGTAACTGATCAAGCGGGATAAACTTGATATCCATTAAACCAGGCAAAAGTGACCCCTATATAATGCTCTTGAACTGAAATTTAGAGATTAAGTTCTTGCAAATTCGACCTACATTTGCCAATTAAAAAAAAACACAGGAAAGAAAACAAAATAAAAAAAAAGTTTTCAAACCGTGCAATCAATGAACATTGTTCAATTCACCATTTCAAACGATTTTTACATATTGATTTTATAGTTCATTAATTTCTTAAATGAGATTAATTACGAGGTTACGCTGGGATATCATAATGCATGCTTTCAAAATGCAATAGGATATAATTCAATTATTGCCCGTTAAGTAAAAATAGAAATAATTCAAAATTTGTGAACACGAATTTGAAAACAAAAATAAAAAAGTAAATATAAAATAAAAATAAATCGCGAAATGAAAGTTGTCCTGAATGGCTACTCTTCTAGATCTTTTTGCATTGATTCAGGTGTTCGCCAGGGCTCTGTCCTTGGACCTGCATTGTTCCCAATTTTCACCAACGACCTTCCTAATGGCGTCAGTTCTCAACTTGGTATCTATGTTGCTGACACAGCCATTTATTTCTTTCTTAATAGTAAGTATGAGTGTTCCAATAAGGGCAAATTGGCAGTTGATATCAAAAAATGTTCTACATTCTGTTGTTAACCGGGGCAACGAATGACTTGTTAATTTTAACACCTCCGAAACAAAACTGCTCTCTTTTAATCATCTGATGCTAACCTCCATGTGAGTGACTCATTCTGCCATCTCGGGTTTTTCAGGTGACATGAGCTGGAAAGATTATATTGAATCAATTGCTAGGTCTGCTGCTAGGAAAGTTGCTCCCTGTGTCATGCTAGACAATGTTTTTCGCCAGATTCTATTTTACATATAAATATGTAAAATTATGTCCATTATTCCTCCTTGCTTTGGATATTGCTGCCTCATCTGGTCTGGTGCTCCTGCTATTTAGAGATTCTTAATAAAGTCAAAAGAAGAATCTGCAATGTTATTGGTCCAAACCTGGCATCTCAGCTTCAGTCACTTTCCCACTGCCAGAGTGTAGCTTCTCCGTGCCTTTTCTATAAATACTTTCATGGTAATTGTTCTGATGACTTTTACTGTATTGTACCTAGACTATGAACTTAAACGAAGCACAAGATTGGGGGCAAGGTTTCATCATTTTAAAGTTAAAATGGCTAGATGTAACCGCAAGTTCTATGCTAAGACATTCTTCTGTCTCATTTCTTACTCTCGGAATTCTCTTTCGGCTTTTTGCTTCACAGTTAATTTTGATCTTCAAATATTTTAATGCAATTTAAATTGTTATCTTGTCTTCTCAATTCTTGTTCTTTTATTGTTCTCTCCTTAATAGTATTTTCTCATATTCTGTAACACTCAGTAATCCTTGCATCTTAGTGGCTATATTGCCTCGCTTGGGATGAAATGATTAAAATATAAAAATAAAATAAGTAAGGCTGGACCTACGTCCTTTAAATTTGAAAATAAAAAGCGTTAGAATGACGACCAAAAATAACGTCAAAAAAAATAATCGATTATTTACAATATTTATATTCTATTGTCCTCATATTTTTTGTTGTTATCATAACATTTCGCCCGTTATGTTCTCCGGCCTTCCTCAGGTATATATCGGTCTGGGTAGCCTACAGGGAATTCTGATCTTAATCCTTCATTTAAAAAAAGGAGGCAGACTGTTCTCGTTCCAATCCCCATGTTTAGGGATATATATATATATATATATATATATATATATATATATCCCCATGTTTAGGGATATATATATATATATATATATATATATATATATATATATATATATATATATATATATATAGTCTAATTCTAATTTTAGTACTGTACAATTCTGGGTTAGGTAGTGTATATTTGGACTCAAATGAAAATGGGCGAGCAATAACTGAGAAGTACTACAAATAGGAACTATTTGAGATTTCCGTAGACATGGGAGGTGGAACGAGAACAGCGAAATTTTTATTTTAATTTTAAAATCCTCATTTTGAACTCGGTGAAATAACTAAGATAGAAAATAAAAATTCGTGGAGGGTGAGAAAGCTAAATGAGATTCTAAAATTACGTGGTGGTGTTGTCAGATATTAAGTTTTAAAACGTTATAAAATTTTGTAGGCATTTTTATTTAAACTTACTTTTCGTATAAACTTATTTTCTACAATGTGACTGATCATTTTCCGTATATACGATTTTTATAGAAGCTAATGTTCTGAAGGAAAAAAAAAGGGTGTGTGGACTGAAAGCTCCAACGCCTATAGTGCTATGAACCTGATGCGAAATTCATTCCAAGTGTTATGTTTTCTTGCAGATTGGTCTCTGTTATATACCTAACCTATGAACACTAATGGGTATGTTCCAGTCTCTATAGTAAACATTAAATCTGTTACGAAAAAAGAACTAAAAAAAATGAACACAAAACGATCAGCTTTAAAAAAGGACTCGTAACTGGAAAAACCGAATGAAAAAAGAATGTTTACAACAAATACTTTTTCACACACAACCCAGTTCTGCGGAATCAGAATCAACGTTGAGTTTAAGCAAGCGAATGAGCCAATTGAAGTAAAGTGCTATGCAGATTTAAATTTTTCCCCATTTGTGACGAATGCAGCTATCGATTTTTTTTGCATGCTAGCATATTAGTTAACATTCGTGTCAGTCAGCTGTTGGCTCTCACGCTGGCCAATAGAATCTTCCTGCCTATTCGTGGCAGCCAGCTATAGGCTCTCACTCTGGCCAGTAGAAAATGGCCACAAACTACATGAAAACTGCAGTAGAAGCATGAAAAAATCGATTATTTCCACTATCGATGGGAGTTGGGAAATGCAACGCCGGTCTTGGCCTTCCCGCTAGCTTGGAGCATGTACATGAAAATTTTGGTGCAAATCCGTCGAAAATTGCGGCTGTGCATTCATCACACACACACACACATCCTGCCTTTTATAGATAGAGATATAATTTTGTCCTCATCTCCATACAATTTACAATTTCGTTCATGGAAATATCTGAAGATAGTACTTTAAAAAGAATTATGAAAAATTACAGTTTTTTCTGATTGCCAAACAATACCGAAAGCGTAATAAAGTTTCTGTAAACATTCATAATCATCTGTTTCTCTCAATCCGAATTATTAAGGAGAAAAAAAAAAAAAAAAAAGACGGAAATCGCTCAACTCTTAGACTCCCGATTTTTTATCAAGGATTCTAACAGCGTCGAATTTTATATTCATTTTCTAACCTATACTTGTATGAGACAAAGATGCCTCGGTGTCTCTTCAGGACGTAGACGATCAATGGCCCTCCACAATTACTTGTCCTTTGTATCTATTAATTAAATTTTCACTTTTTGTTATCTCTCCTAAACCTTGCTCCATCATCCATTTACTAAACCTCACGAGGTAGCTTATGCATTGTTTTTCCTCTGTCCCTATTGCCTTCAATTTCTCTGTGGGTATCAACATTTCTTAGCCCTCTTTCCTTATTATGTGCCCTAGAAAATTCAACTATCTCTTCCTGCGTCAAGTATGTGTTCTTTTTGTTTCCATTTCCTCTAATACTTCGTCGTTGCCCACATGTTCGGCTGATGGTATTCTCAGCATCTGTATGTAGAACTACATTTCTTTTGTGTCTTCATCTGTGAAGATTGCCATATAGAAGGACTGATATTACATAACAGCTCAATACCCTTTTTTTGCTTCTAACGAAATTTTTCTGTTACTTAATACTTCACTTCGCTTTTGCAAGGCATGTTTCGCTATCTGAAAGAGCCTTCGGATTTCAGTGTTGCACGTCCTCTCTTAAAACGTTTATACTAAACTTATAAACCGTTTATAATGTTAAACTTATTAAACTTATAAAACGTTTATAATATAAATTTATTAAACTTATAAAACGTTTATAATAAATAATTAAATATTTCAATTGTTGTACTTGTTTAATTTTGGTATTTCTAATTTGTAATTTGCATATTGGACTGTCATTTTGCTAACAACCATGATTTCCGTCTTTTTATAATTGATGTTTAGTCCTTTCTTCTCACCTTCCTTCACTGTCTTCTGAAGAAGTTATTTTAGTTTCCTTTCTGTTTTTGCTATCAACACTGTGCCACCTGCATATCCAATGTTGTTAAGATTGTGACCGCAAATAATGAATCCTGGTAGGACTTCTAATTCTCTCAAAATTGCCGCACTGTAAAGGCTGAATAAGTCTGGTGAGAAGACACATCCTTGTCTTACATCCCTTCCTTTGTTTTTTTTTATATATTTACTGAAATTATTTTCTATCCGTATACAGACGGTTTGATTCCAGCATAGGCGCTGGATTATTCTAATTCCTAAATATGTCAAGCAGTTCTAATAATTCTTTGTGACGTACTATATATTAAACGCTTTTAACATAAAACACAGGTACACAGCCTTCTGCATTTGCATTATTTTTTCTAATAGCATTAGCATTAAATATCGCATTCCTTGCCTTTTACGAACACGTACTGTTCTTGTCATATTTCCGTTCTGATTCTGCTGCGCGCGATATTGATCCGAGTTTGAATAAATTTTGTCATATGGTTCCTTAGGTTGATTGTCCAATGGAGTTCACATTTGTTTGCACCTGGGTTTTTCGGAAGTGCTATGAAAATTGATCTACTTATGTCTTCCGATATATGGCCACTTAGGTCTAGATAAACATTAATTTAAAAGGAAAAAGAGACGTTTGCCACTGGTAAACTGTAGAGAACTGTTTTATCGCCGATTAACAGTTGATTACACTGATCAATTAAATATCTGTTCCAGGTGGGTGTTTTATCAGATTAGTGAATCAACACTTTGAGAAAATTGTTACTCAAGAAAATTCTTATTAAACTTCAGAGAGATTAAGTAGAGAGCACTTATCCATATGCAGTGCGTGCGAGGTGGAATTTTTCAAGACTAGCATTATAGCTAATACTAGGCTCGTGAGCCACTCATTGTAAAGTTTTATAGAAAACAAAACGGTAAGACTGAGAATTATGTTATAAATGAAACATAATTTGGTAGAAAGTGAAGATTATAAGGATAAGGAGGATAGATATTGGATTGACTGTTAACATGAAGGGGTGAGGATTAAAGTATTCAGGGAAGCAAACGGCGGAAATATGTTCCACAAAGTGGTAGCTTTTGAGAATTGAGGAAATGAGGCTGTTTCAATTCCAGGGAAGTGGCTTGGCACTTTCTAGCTTTAAATGTCTGAAATATAAATATATATCCGCAAATCCTGTGGAGGGGTGGGGGTGTTCCTGATTCTACCGTGAACTTTCTTTAATATTAACTAAAAAAAAAATGGGTTTGCGAAAATATATTTATATGAACTTTTGTCCTTGTTTTGGTGTGAGAAACCCGCCCTAAAGTTTGTAAAATTATATTTTATTTACCTTGTATATATAATTACTTCATTTTATTACCAATTTATTTATTTTATACAAATGGGCTACTTCACCACCTCGGTCAGTCGGTTACAAATATTGAGGTGTTATAACAGTCAATTTTTCGTTTCTGCTTCACTTTGATTTGTTACATCGAACGGTGAAGGACAAATGTATTTTTATTTTTACTGTATTTTTAGTATATATATGTTTTTACTATATATATATATATATATATATATATATACATACATACATACACATATATATATATATATATATATATATATATATATATATATATATATATATATATATATATATATGTAAAACTATATTTTTAGTATATATACCGGGTGTAACAGCAAAATGTTTCCAAATCGTCTAACAACACAATTATCCATCCTACAAAATGTTTAATATGTAAAAAAAAACACTAAACTAATTGAGTTTCCCTTTTCCAGGTTTCCAGATAAGACGTCTAGCCATCTTGACACAATTTGTCGTAAAAATCAGTGAAAAGCCCTTTGAGTTATTCAGTTAGAAAGAGAACAAGTGTTTTTATGTTATAAAATCACATTCAACACCATCACTTGATAAGACACCAGAAGTGTTGAAACAAAATGGCTATTTTTGTAGTGATTTTATAACATGATTATGTTATAAGTTTCTAATAAATAATTATATTTGCTCTACTCTGTATTGAACACTTTTTTAAGAATAGTATTTGTTGGTTATTGGAATTTATTCCGTATACACCAATCCTATACTTGGATATTAACTCCTATTACTGTTGGGAACTTTCTATTCTATTCTTATACTATGGATAGAATCAATTTCGGATTATCCTTAAAGAACATTCCCACCACAAACAAAAGGGATTATTTCGTCCTTTTAACTTTACAAACGGAAAAACCTTCTCAGAAGAATGAGATGGAGAGTTTACTTTTGTTTTTCATGACCAGTGCCATTTGTATGAATATGAAAATTATGGTTTTAGGAGCTTAAAGACAACACCAATAATTAAGGAATTGTCTGGTTTTGAAAATGACCTACTGGAAATCGTCAAAGGATTAACCTTCCATAAATATAAAAACACTTTTCAAAAGAAATCTTGATGTTATTGTCAAGAATATTAATAAATCTGGTGATGTTTATGTCAAATCCGATAAAACGGCTAACTTTTATAAGTTATCCCCTAAGGATTATGATATCTTAGTTAAAAATAGTCTGACCAAAAGCAAATTGACACTAATATTTTTAACCTGATAGATAGGATTAACTGTGTCAGTAAATAAATTACTGACAAACTACGGATAAGTGATCGTGCCAGTAAACTGCAAACTAAGGAAGCTTACGTTTTGTTAAAATACCATAAATCCGATTTCAGAATTAAGCCATCAACAAGACTTATTAATCCTACAAGACCGGAAATCGGTAGAATTAGTAAAACCATCCTGGAAACAACCAACCTATCCATAAAAAAGACAACCTTGGACTCTTACAGTGGATTAACACGGCTGATGTTATCAACTGCTTTACTAGCATCCAAAATAAGGACAACTGCACTTTCATACAGTTCGACATTATTGACTATTATCCATCCATATCTAAAGATCTGTTCACTTTGGCCTTAGAGTTCGCTCAGGAATACTCCAATATTTCTGAGAGTCAAGTGGATATAATCATGAAATGCTGAAATTCTGTTCTGTTCTACAATGAAGAACAGTGGACCAAAAAGTCTTACAACGATAATTTTGACATTTCAGTGGGTTCTTTTGATTCTGCTAAAGCCTCTGACTTGGTGGGATTATTTCTTTTATACAATTTAAGTGCCTTTGAATGTTTAGATTCTGATAGTATAGGATTATATAGAGATGATGGATTATTAGTTGTAAAAAAATCTACTAAAATTAAGGTAGACCGTATTAGAAAAATGATCCATAGGGTATTTAAGGATTTAGGTCTTATGACTAGAGTTACAACTAACATTAAACAGGTAGATTTTCTGGATGTCACCCTAGACCTTACTAGCAACACTTTCCAACCTTATTTGAAGGTTAATTCCAATCCAGGAACAAACCCTTTATTCTACATTCAACACCACTTGATAAGACACCAGAAGTGTTGAAACAAAATAGCTATTTTTTAGTGATTTTTAACATATTTATGTTATAAATTTCGAATAAATAATTATATATATATATATATATATATATATATATATATATATATATATATATATATATATATATAGTCATTCGCATAAAAACTTGTTTCTCCGTATCACAACTCATCAGTGTGGCTAGACGTCAGAATGCTTCAAGCCGGGATTGAAACTAGACCGATTTGGCATCAAGCTATCGGCGCTTGACAGAGAAAGGGAAATTTTAACGTATTATATACAAGAAGTATACAAACGTCAGTAGTTAAAAGGGCTCCATTCTTAATTGAAGAGCGATGTGTTAATAGCAACAACAGTCACTGTTTTTGAAATTACCCTATCTCTAAAGTGCTCGATCGGATAACGAGAGCACACACACACACACACACACACACACACACACATATATATATATAAAGAGAGAGAGAGAGCTATAGAGAGATAGGTAGATAGATCTGTTTGATTATGTGTCACTTGTTACATCTTTATGAATAATTCAAGAGAAATTACCGTCAGCTTAATCTGGGATCAAAATGTTCAACCTAAATCGTTAAATTTAAATCTGCGAAATAAAATATTGCTTTGTTCGGAAAATTTTGCCTTTATTTGTTTAATTGTATTGGAAACTTGGCGTGTAATGAACAAAAAATATTCATTATAATTTTTTTAATAAAAAAAAATTAATGTTCTTTTTTGTATTTTCATTGTTGTTAAATAATAATTAACTCGTTCTAATCAATGGATATAAGAGTTCATTATTAATTATTTTCCGATATAATTTTAATAGATTTTTTCTTAACTAGATGATATGAAATTAGTATGTATGCAGGCTCCGGCACATGAAAACAATTATTTTCTTTATTATTTAATTTATACAAACTGCTCGCACCTGGCTTATGTTATAACAGAAACACTGTTTGGGGTTGAAATGGAATATCGGTTGACTATTGCGTTATTTTGTTCCGGAATGTATTATTTCATTTTCTTTCTTTTAATCATTTCCACCTAAAAACGACAATAAACCCACTAAGTCGCAAAGGGTTATTGAACGTTAGAGAATATGAGAAAAAAAAAAAACAAAAACAAAAACAAAAAAACAAAAAAAAAACAAAAACAAAGAAAAAACGCTATTAAGAAGAGAGAACAAATAAAACAGAAATTATGAATATAGAAGATAGCAATTGACATTACATTTAAATTTTTGGAGATCAAACGGGATGGGAAGCAAGAAGCCGGAAGAGAGTGCCATAAACGAGAAGTACAATAGAAGAAGCTTTTAGCATAGAACCTACGGTTATGTCTAGCCAAGATGAGACCCTCCCGCCAATCTAGTACTGCGCTTAAATTCATAAAGTCTAGATAACATAGAGGAGATTTCATCAGAACAACATGAAAATCTTTATAAAAAAAGACACAGGGAAGTTATATTATGGCGGTGGGAAAGTGACTGGAGCCGAGATGCCAGGTCAGGACCAATAATCCAGCGACTGAACACATAACCAATAGATGACAAAAACACAGGTTTGAACATGTGTATCCACAAAAGCACCGTTCAAATGTAATACAAACTTATTCCTTTTGGACATCCGTAACTTGTGAATATAACCGTTAACATGTATTTTGTCTGGTTCAAGACATTTTGAAGTATTAAGCTCATTATTTCATAGTCGTATAATAATCTTTATCAAGTTTCAAGCAGTAAAAGCGAAAAGATCAGAGAACAAAGCCTTATCGTCAATGTACGATGTAAAATGATATCAAAGCATACACATAAATTGTATGTGCAAGCAAAATTATTTATGTATGTTTACTGAACAGAACAGCCTTTTATGACTAAGTTTATTTCACTAAACAAAGGCCAGCCACAAAACCAGAATTCTTCAAATTCATACTTAAATCCCCAAAGTGGACATATAATGTCAAATCGTATAAAACAAACGAACAAAAATAAGCGACCTTTGAGAAAGAGTTCACAGAACCTATTATTTTTGTTTTGTTGGCGAGTTTTATTCTCGCATCTTTAACATCAGAACGAGATTTTTATGAACGTATAAAGAACAAATTGTGGACATTGATGACCGATGGAAGCATAAAAGGTTTGAGCAAAAATAGAACGACAACAGGTCGGACGAACGAGGCCAGAATCGAATTTTCATTTTCGAATTAAAAAAGAGGTTACAGAGATTGATTCAGGAACGAATAATGAAGAGTAATGACTATTCATATTATGACAAGGCCTAGAATTTATTTATCAATCTATCAAACTGTTAATCTATCTATGGCTGCTCGTATCTATCTATCTATCTATCTATCTATCTATCTATCTATCTATCTATCTATGGCTGTTCGTATGTATGTGAGTATTTATGTATGTATGAATCTATCTATAGCTGTTCGGATCTATCTATCTATCTATCTATCTATCTATCTATCTAGGGCTGTTCGTATGTATGTGAGTATTTATGTATGTATGAATCTATAGCTGTTCGGATCTATCTATCTATCTATCTATCTATCTATCTATCTATCTATCTATGGCTGTTCGTATGTATTTATGTGTGTATCTATTTAACTACGGCTATTCGTATCTTTTTCTCTCTCAATCTATTTATGGGTGTTCATATGTATTTATTGATGTTCATTATCTATCTATCTATCTATCTATCTATCTATCTATCTATCTATCTATGGATTTTCCTCTTGACTATTAATGGACACCCCATAGACCGAACGCTAGAATTTGGTAAAACAAATTTTTAGCTCCAATAATGGAAAAATACTGATGATCAATCATAATTGTTTTTGCTGTAGCACAAAGTGGCTAAAGTTAACGGAGTCCTAGCAGAAAAACGATAACATCAGTATGCAGTGATTAACCGGCGGCTGACTATTCTAATGTTGCCTGGCCTCAAAAGGAATCTAAACCGAGACAATATCAATAAAATATATAATTTTCTTATCAATCATGGGAACCATTATAAAAAAATCCCCGAAGCATCATAATTGTCATAAAACATAGAGAATTATAAAATACAACAACGAATAATTTTAACTTGCAGGTTTCATCGCTTTTGACTATATTATTTTTATTATTGGCAGACCACAATCTTAACAACATAAGGTATGCAGATGACACAGGAAGAAAGCTACAAAAACTCCTACAGAAGGTAGTGAATAATCAAGAACATATACTGGCAGAAAAATGTGTTCAGTAGATATTAAATGTCAAAAGGTGTGGAAGACTAGGTTGTGTCGTCTCGCCAGACTTATTTAAGCTATATAGAGAGACGATTCTAAGAAAACTAGAAGTCCTACCAAGATTCATTATTGGTGGCCACAATATTAATAATAAAATGTATTCAGATAGCAAAGTGTTGACGGCAGACGGAAAAAGAGAGCTTCAAGACATCTTACAGAATGTAGTGAAGGAAAGCGTAAAGAAAGGATTAAACATCAATAGCAAGAAGAGAGAAGGCATGGTTGTTAGCAAAAGGATGAACTCAAAGTGAGAATTGTAATTCAAAGAATACCAAAATCAAAAAATTGCGGAAATTTAAATATCTGGGAAGTGTTTTAACATTGGACGGAAACAGTGGCACTAAAATCCGAAGGCGTTCTGGGATAGCCAAAGAGTCATTCCAAAAGTTAAGCAGAGAACTGGCAAATAGGAAAATTTTGCTCGAAACAAAGAAAAGAGCACTGGACTGTTACGTAATATCGGTCCTTTAGGGCAGTAAGCGCTGAAAAATCTTCTCAGAGATGAAGAAAACACTTAAAACAGCAGAAATCTGATTCTACAGAAGGATGCTGAGAATACCATGGACCGAACATGTAAACACCGACAAAGTTCTAAAGAAAATAGAAACAAAAATAAAGTTATATTTAACATCAGAAAGAGACAGGTTTCTGGGACACATAATGAGGAAGGAGGGCTTGGAAAATCTGATACTCACGGGGCCAACAGAGGATAAGAGAGACGGATGAAAACAACGCATAACGAGTTTAGTGTGCTTGAGTAAATGGATGGCAGAACAGGTTTTAGGAGTAATAACAGATAGACAAAGATTATTAAGAGCTACATGTTACAGGAAATTGTGGAGAGCCATTGTCGCTTACATCCTGAGGGGACACCGTACATAAAGAAAGAAAGAATTAGATGTTTTGTTTCTGCTTACAGTCTTTATCTTTTTACTATGCACCTTATCCTTTTCGATCTTCATTGCTCTCAATGCTCTCAGTGCTTTTATCGAATTATTATAGAAAGGGAATTCGTTTCTAGTTACATAATTAATACATATATCTTAATGCACACATCTTAATACACATATCATAATACACATATCTTAAGACATATCTTAATACTTATATCTTTTCTATTAGGTTGGTGCAAAAATAACGACGTAATGTTATGTCGTTTTTTGACGTTAAAAATACGTCAAAAAACGACATTGTTACGTCATTATTTTTGCACCAACCTAATACTACAATCTCTCTCTTATCTTTCTTGTCCTTTGTCTTTCTCTATAAAGAATTTTAATACGCCTTCCCATCCTTACTTTTTAATCTTGTGCTCATTGTCTCTTGATACACAGTCAACTAGCCTGTCTCTATACGATATTTTCTTCGTCTCCATCCCTTCTCGCCTCTCTCTATATCTGTATTTACTCTTTTCTTTCACCAGGTAATATTTTTTTCAGTCTTCTATAGATTTTTCTCCTCTGACATTTTCTCTTTCGCATTCTTTTTCTTTTTTCTTGATTTCCACATCCTTTACTGATTACGTATGTTTCTCGGTCAGAAAGTGCACTTGATCTTAGCCTTGAAGTGCTGGAGATTGGCCAGATACTAGACTTTGATCTTTGGTTGAAAAGCGTGACGTAATAATACGATAAATGACAGTTATATGTATTTTTTCAACCATTTCAAACCCCAAGCAAATCTATAGTGCCACTAGTGCCACTAGGACGCAGGTGACTACATGTATTGAAAGAGAGTGATACGACTTCAGCGAGGAAATGTGACGGACGAACTACTCTCCTTTGTCTGCTAGGGTTTTTTTATTTTATTTTAGCAAATCCAAAGTCTAAATGTTTCAGATCTTAAATCTCTTTTCAAACCAAAAGACATTAGGTTTATAATACCCAGAAATTCATACCCTCAAGGACACATGGCACAGTGGATAAAGGCGTTGGTTAGATCCAGACAGACCGAAAGAGTGTGAGTTCAATACCCAGTTAAGGCAGTGGAGAACTTGGAGAGGTGAATTAACAGGAGATAACTGATAACTGACATCCATTAGACATGGCACGTGGAACTAGAACAATTTACCCCAGTGACCGAAATAAAGGGTTCAGTTCGACATTCCAACCACCTGAAGGCCGGAGCGTACAACGGCCAAAACCTTGTGATAAATATGGCAACAAAAATGAGGATGATAGTCCGAATAATGTAAATAGTGTACATAATACCTCACATCAGAAATATAGACAATACATTTTTGAAGGAAAAAATATTACCAGCAATACATTTTTGTAAATAGTTGTTACCAGCAATACATTTTTGAAAGAAATATTACCAGCAATAAAAATCTTGTCAGCATTAAATAACCCATTGAGGTTGATATGCCGTTAAACTAACCAAACCAAACCAAATCAAACTAAAGATGATCGAGGTAAGTGGAAAAGTTGAGATTATGCATATTGTGACTTTGTTCACAGTGGACTCGCAAGCGGATATTTGGCATTTTTAGGACATTTCCAAAGTGATAGGTGTTATATCCAGTCTAAATTTAGACAGTCTCAGTATTTCAGAACTGATCTTTTGTCCTTACGATGGGCGTAGATGCAGCACAAGGTTGAAGTTATGAGGATCGTAAGTCGTATTTGTTCTAACAATTAGACCACCTCGAGGTGCCCTTTTTGATTTACTAAGTGTAGCTTAGATGTGACAAGGCCGAAAGGATGGGGTACCTAATGAAGAGCGAGACAAGCTTGGTAACCATTACACCACGGCGAATTGTCTACGTACTCCAACTCATGATTGTTTGAAGTTAATCAAAATGAATGTGTTAAATCGAAATTTAATCTCTTTGAGGGAATTTTGATTCTTCACTGGAGAAAAGGGCTTCTAGACCTAAACCACATTTTTAATTAGAAATTTGGAATTTTTGTTTTAATATACCTCTTCACATTAATATAGCATTTTAGTCCTCTGAATAAGCAGAGGGCTAAAAGCCACAAATCTCCGCCTATCTCTATTGCGCATGCCCACGGACCAGCAAAGGTGTGAAAGTATATTGTGAAGGATAATAGAGATTGGAGGATTGATGGATTTGTCTGTTTAAATCAGAGGTATTGCTGCCGGATATAGTTTATCGTCATACTCAGGACTAGAGATTGTAGGAGGCTTGCTGCCACATAATTTATAGAGATGAATTCTAGATATATGATGCGGATATTGTTTGATTTGATTTGTCAGTTTAACGGCATATCAACTCTTTATGGGTCATTTAATGCCGAAACTTAATTTTCTTGGGAGCGTGGAGTAATAAAAATACGATATATGTTATTCTGCTTTCACAATTGAATACATGGTAGATGATACTCAGGTTTTGTGCATATGCATGTTTGATTGGACATAATTACTAGAGGCGGTGATATGTGTGTTTTATGTTATAGTTTTCTGAAGTTTTATTTTGGAATGCAGTTTGATTGCTTTAAGAAATTGTATGGTATTATATAGATTAATGTCATCAAAGAGTTCTTTCATGCTGGCTGATTGATTTTGTTTAGGGGCATATCAACTGCTATGGGTTATTTAATGCCGAAATTAAATATTTTGAACAAAATTTTATGGCTTCCACTTAATATATTTTGAACATAATTTGTATACTTTGAACTACAAACGAAATGTATCGATTGTTATTTCGCTATAAAATGTATTGTTGGTCATTTTGCTATGAAATGTATTGTTGGTCATTTTGCTATAAAATGTATTGTTGGTCATTTTGCTATGAAATGTATTGTTGGTCATTTTGCTATAAAATGTATTGTTGGTCATTTTGCTATGAAATGTATTGTTGGTCATTTTGCTATAAAATGTATTGTTGGTCATTTTGCTATGAAATGTATTGTTGGTCATTTTGCTATAAAATGTATTGTTGGTCATTTTGCTATGAAATGTATTGTTGGTCATTTTGCTATAAAATGTATTGTTGGTCATTTTGCTATGAAATGTATTGTTGGTCATTTTGCTATAAAATGTATTTTTGGTCATTTTGCTATGAAATGTATTGTTGGTCATTTTGCTATAAAATGTATTGTTGGTCATTTTGCTATAAAATGTATTGTTGGTCATTTTGCTATAAAATGTATTGTTGGTCATTTTGCTATGAAATGTATTGTTGGTCATTTTGCTATAAAATGTATTGTTGGTCATTTTGCTATGAAATGTATTGTTGGTCATTTTGCTATGAAATGTATTGTTGGTAATTTTAATATAAAATGTATTTCTAGTCATTTTGCTTTAAAATTGTATTGTTGGTTATTTTACTATGAATATGTATTATTAGTAATATTTTTATATAAAAATGTATTTTTATACTTTCATAGTGTTTTGTTTTTGTTGAGGGGAGGGTACTATTTGTCTATAACTGGGAACGTGGGGAACATAACAGGTGCTACCAACACGGATCAGGGTAGACCTAGGTAGAACAGCAATTAAGAGGTCCACGATCCACAATACCTCCAAACTCTCGATCAGAGGTTTTTCTACCGGATGTTGGCTATTGTAAATGCATGAATAATAACAAATGCCATATCAAATAATGATGATGAAAAGAAATTTAATAAAATAACTATAAGAATAATAATATTGATAGTGATAACAGTTACAAAATATACTTCTTAAAAATCGTGCCTGTAGGTTGATAGCAAAGCATAATGGACTTTCTACATAACGTTGCCAATGAGAAAGACAATACTGATCCCCAAAATTTGTGGAGCTAGTAAGTCTTCACCGTAAAAATTACTTGTTACGTAAACTACGTAAACAGGAACATCTAGGCTGGTGTGGCCGTGGCCCTATACCCACCGGGGTAGTATACAGGGCTAACATGCATATAGTGCATGGATATATCAAGTATGCACGTATTGTGTGTAAGAGTTTCATTGAAGAATAGGAGTAGATAGGTACGCCTGTCGTTCGGCTCACACTCCTCCTTTGTTTTTAGAAAAGGTTTAGAGGTTTTATCCTTTGTTTCCTGTTTAGGATTGGTTTTCCGGTTCCTTTTAAAGTCTTTTTCATTCACTTTCCCTCTCTGTAGTCTTTTGTATTTTAGTGACATTATCGCCTTGCTTGGGGTGAATTGAGTAAAGAAAATGTTCTTGTTTTCGTTAAAACTAAATCTTCTGTCCATTCATACTAATATTGTTATTAATCATTACTATTAATTATTGCATCAAGTAATCACGTAACTAACCCACAAATCGACACTTAATTCTAACCTGCTGAGAAGTGTAAAAACATGATGAAAAGACTAAAAGTTGAAAGAGCGTTAAGAACTGTTTTCTTACTAATTATTCACACAATACATGGCTCAAGAGCCAATCAAGGTAGATGTTTACTAATTAACACTGTTGTAGGAACGTAAGAGGTTGGAGGTGGAGAAGTGCAGTTTATAAGGATATGTAGGAAAGGTAGCGGTTAATCTTAGACTTAAAGCGGTTAAGATTGTCGTATTCAAGGAAGCATTCTCTCGGAAGCCTGTTGCACAAACAAGCGATTTTGGCGAAGAAGCTTTCCGAATGAAATATTTATCTTGCTAATGGAATACGAAGGAAATGTTAATGATTCATTTGTTTTAGCTGTGAAGGTTTGTTGTTCGCCTAAATATTTGCCATGGAAAACCTTTTTATATTGATGTTCACCCTGTACAATGTCCAAAGCCACTCGAGGTAGAGGGTTACAAAGTAAGAGGTATAGTTTATGTATATATTAAGGGGAGACAACGTTTAACACTAGAGTTGAACAAATACAGATTTTATAGATCAGGAAAGCATACTCTTAGGAATCGGTTTCTACAAAGAATAGGTTAGTTGGAAGAAGCTGTTCGAGTGGAACTTAGATGTCGCCAATGGAATACGAAGGGAATGAGAGTGCTTTGATACAATGTACGCGGCATGGCGGGTCTTTGCGGTGCAAGTTAAAACTGGCGGGATTATGAAAATAGTGATAAGGTAGCAGGAGGTTTGCATAAGACAAGTATTAATGGAAAATATTTATTGTTGAAACAGATGGGAAAAGAATAGAATTTTTCGATAGAAAGTGATTCTTCGGACCAATGAATTGAAGATGGAGATACAAATAAAGAAAAGAAAGAAAAATCATGTAAAGAAGAATAAAATGAAAAAAAAAAAGAAAAAAAAAAGCGAAAATAATTCTAAAATGAAAATGAAAAAGAAGTAGAAAAAATCGAATATGAAGAAAACAAAAGAAATATCTGAAAAGAAAAGCGAAGGAAAAATAGGTTACTGTTGTAGCATAACTACGGACGATAATGGGTATGTCCCTATTCACATAATTACAGTAGTAAATACTGTATGTTGGTCTGCAGTCGGAGTTTCGTCGTTAGGTTTGCTGGTCAAACTCTCTGCCTCTGGCTAGAGAAGATCCCCTGATGACGCTGTGTCGAAAGACAGACTCTCGTCTAGGGAAACAGCTACCCAGTCCTATTTTATGCGGGGTCTACAGAGAAATTTTGGCCGTGCTTACGGGCTCGGATACCCCAGATTAAATTTAGCCTTGTGCCACATCTGACCGCCTGGGGCGGTTGGTAGATATCCTGCAGTTGGAGATTCATTGAGGAATTCACTTGACTCACTTCTAGCAGTTAATCTCTACGCGCCGCTGGCGAATCTTATATGTGTTGTTCTTGTCCTAAGTGTTATCGTTCATTACCAATTTTTGTGTGATTATTCTAGTCAGTAACCTTCCCTAGGTCACAACCGTTACAAAACAACGAAGTCGATAACGTAACGGTTTTGGGGCGGAAAGCGGAAAAACGTCGGAACCGAGTTCAAGTTCCGTCTTAATTTTTTGCGGTCACTTTCGCAGTGAGTCTCTTGGGAAAGACATAAATCCATTTCTTTTCCGGCAGGGCTGTTAGATCGTAGTGTAGACTGAAATCTCTAGACTTGGTTGGCAGCTAGTTTAGGAGAAGCGCAATTCTGAATTCAAAATATAGTGAAAGCAAGAGTAAATGACTCCACTCCTTTTGCCAAGATGCCATGTCAATTCGCACATACAAAACCTGAAATGAAATCTGAATAGACAAAGGGAAATAACAGCATAGCATTTCCAAAGAAATTATGACAATTCACGTATATTGAAAAGAAAGAAGCTGTGAAGAGGCTTGATCGCCTATTTATTGAAGAGAGATGAAATTTAAACAAGCAATAACACTAAAAATAATGTTTCCTCCGCTAAAATTATGCATATATACTGTTGTGACCAAGTAAATGGTTAAAGAAATAACAAGTGTTACATATATATCATATATTAAACAGTAAGTACAACAGAAGAGTATTACACGACTAGTGAGTATGTATCGGTTGACCCAGAGTTCAATCCATTCGACTGTTAATATATAACAGCCTCCACCACGAGGGATTTATGTGGCACAAGGCCGAGTTTACCGTGTGTTCTCCGAGCCCGTAGGCTCGGCCAAAAATATTCTCTTAGAACCCGCGTAAACGAGTTCAGGGTCTGTCTATCTCCCCAGACGCAACTTTGACTTTCGGCAAAGCTTCGTCCGGGTTCCTCTCTGCTGAAGGCAGAGAGTTCGACAGTTGAACAATCTGGTCGACTGGTAATATCTACCCCCCCACCACGAGGGATTATGCGGCACAAGGCCGAGTTTAGCGTGGTTTCTCCGAGCCTGTAGGCTCGGCCAAAAATACTCCCTTACAACCCGCATGAACGGGTTCAGGGCCTGTCCACCTCCCCGGACGAAATTTTGCCTTGCGGCAAAGCTTCGTCCGGGTTCCTCTCTGCTCGAGGCAAAGAGTTCGACAGTTACGAACAGTCTGGTCGACTGTTAATGTTTAACAGCACCCCCCCCCCACGTGGGTGTATGTAGCACAAGGCCGGTTTATTGTGAATACTCCGAGCCCGTAGGCTCGGCCAAAAATATTCTCTTTGAAGCCACATAAACGGGTTCAGGAACTGTCTACCTCCCCGGAAGAAACTCCTCGTTCATCTCCCACTAGGCAGAGAGTTCGACAGAAATGAACAGTCTCTTCGACTGTTCCCCCAAAGCCTTCTCTCCTACTAATCTTATAGTAGGCGGAAGAGTCCAACATAGATTCTTTTGAGGGAGGACACCACAACATATACAAACACATTAAAGAAGAAGAAAAAAGGATGATGAAATAGAAGAAGAATGATGTAAGAGAAACTGAATGAAAAAGAAAAAGAACACTCAAAAATAAAGAAAATTATTTAAAAGAAGAAACTGGCAATAAAGAAAAATATGGAACAGTACTATTAGCGACAAGTAAGAAAAAGAAAAAGAATAAGAAAGGAAGACAATTTTAAACAAAAGAAAATTAGAAAAATATAGAAAGCAAAAAAAAAAAAAAAAAAAAAGAAAGAAACACGAAATAAAGAAGCATGGAATAATACTTCTAAAATACTATTTTGTAAAAAGAAGGAAAAAAAAATGACTAACAAACGTAAAAGTACTGAAGGCACAATACGACCAAAATATTGTTTTCTTAGATGAGCAAACGTTTGAATATAAAATATCCAGTAGAAAATGACGCGGCCATAGGGCAAGTATTTTCTTCAAGTTCTTTCGTGAGGTTGCATAATCAGTGTCGCCAGTCAATGGTCTTGAATACGACTCTTTTACAAGACAGCCTCTTTCACAGAAACCTGTCATGACAACAGCATGTGTTTCTTCTCAGTGATTCATTCAGAGTCTCGGGGTCAGGGTGAAACGTTATACAACTGAATGTCATCAAGAGACTGTCAGTGCGCCGGTGGCCCAATGATTGGCGCGTTGCTTGGTAAGGTTCGTTGCTGTCTGACAATTGATCCATCGACGTACATAGATAAATATGGACAACTTGAAATAGATAAGAAGCCTGTTTTGACGAATGGACAGGAAAACATATGGATTGAATATCGGGTAGAGGAAGTAGATTGAAATGAAAAGAATAGCATGAAGAAACTAACATAGGTGGATACACAGATTCCTACATGGTGTTATCAATGGATTAATATATACCAACACACACACACACACACACACACATATATATATATATATGTATATATATATATATATAGGGTTTATAAAAAAAACATTTACAAAATTTTGAGGCGGATTCTTCATACAAATTAAGGATAAACTTGTTCATTTCTTAATACACCTTACGTAAAAATAGAAACTCACGCCCCTCTAGTTAAGGGCAAAAAAGGAAAAAGTTAACTCTTTTGCACTAAATAAATATGCCGTCTGGAATATTCATGGCGAATGTATTTTCAGTATGATTATAAGGATATATGATATAATGGCTGACAAGTACTCATTTCTAAAATCGTACGTCTGCAACAAGAGCTAGCTAAACCCTATTACAAATGCCAATTTTGAAGTACAGATCCCACCTGTAATTTATAGTGGAACTAGACTGAGGCTTGGTCATTTTTTTTTTTAAACAAATCCAATATGCTCAAAACTTCGGTCATTATAAATTAGGATATCATAATAGCACAACCATTAATTCTTAACAGTTCAGTCGAACCAATATCTCCCACAATGCATGCATCAAACCAAGCTATGGCTTTCAGGGTCTTTCTAAATGTGTCACCCTCCCTTCACGAATCGATGACGGTGAAATTTAGATATTATATGTTGAAATTCACATCGGTTATTTATCATATTTAATATAGGTAAAAAAAATAAAGTTTGGAGAGCTTATGCAAGTTTATTTTTGTAAAACACTGATTTGCGTGATAAAATCTGGGATATATATATATATATATATATATATATATATATATATATATATATATATATATATATATGAAAAAGCATTCTTGAAGATTTCATTTTATGCTTTAACTGAAATCTCAGTGCGATGTCAACTTTTTGCTTACTTTCTGAAAAATCGATTACAAGCGGCCATTTTCTCGTATGTTAACACATTTGTTAGCAAAATTTAATTATTGGTTTTAAAAATCTTCCAAAACTAATCTATATATTTGTGACACGCTATTTGAGGAATATTAGCAAAACAAATATCACTTATAGTATAAAAAACGTAGTATACAAGCATTTCTTAAACTCGGGTCCTGTTTTTTCTGACGTGTCGATTGTTCTAAATGGACTAATGCGACCTTTGAACAACGAGACCTTTGAATAATAATATAGACTATCATACATACAAAAATGGAAATGTTTAAACTAAAAAAAATATATATTTTAAAAATATTGGAGGTAAACGACTTTTATTAACCTTTTCAATCATCGATTCTTAAATATATTTCCTATTTAATTATATCACCTAATGCAGAATTTAAAAGGACTTTTAAATTATTATAAATTATTATAAATTATTACAATTAAAACTTGCAAATAATTCTTATAAAAATTCATTATTCATCGAAATCAATTTTTTAAGCCAATAGTATTCATAATATATCTTATTTATAAAAGCAATTAAAAGTTTTTTTTTAATTAAATGATATAGTTTCATTGCATTTTTAGTTTACGATTTATAAAAGCAATTAAAAGTTTTTTTTTAATTAAATGATATAGTTTCATTGCATTTTTAGTTTACGATTCGGAGCAGATTTTTGGGAAATGAGGAGTAGTTTGTAAAAGAAATTGCATGATTTACATTCTCCAAAGAGTCCTACTTTTAACTAATAAAAAGTTTTGGAAATAAAATTTAATTTCCCGAAATTTCATGAAATTAAGTATCATAAGTAAAAAAAGGATTACCAAGATTATCTAAAAAAAAAAAATTCCAAAATAATTTAATTTATTTGTGAATAAGTCTTGTGACTTTCATTAAACTTCGACAATTGGTTGATATTTACAAGAATTTCCAAATCAATGTCTTTTTCACCTGAAAAATAGCACAAATATACTAATCATAATTCTTACAAAAAAATAATAATTTTAACCAAATTTTTTAACGTGATAGAAAGGATTAAAAAATTAAATAAAATAATTAAAAAATACTTTGGTCTTTCCTTGTAATAATAATATAAACATTTTGACAATAAAACCATGTTTTTATTAAGTTTGGGGCATTTTTTATCATGCTATTCTGTTTTTCAGCGAAGAAGTGAAGGTTACTAAGTTTAACTGATTTTTTGAAGATACCATTTTTTTAAGAATCGTTTAATATAGAAATTTACACACCAATACCTTTAATTATCCTAAACAAGCAGAAAGGTAGTTACCATAAATAATAATAAAAAAAAACGAAAAATATATTTTTAAAGAAAGATAAAATTAAGCAATTTCAGTCTACTCTAATATATAATATAAGCATATAATATATTCTGAATTTTATAGTTTATATTTTTATTTGGAACCCACGGCTAAGTTCCGAAAATCAAACACTGGTGGCAAAATATTTGTGGCCATGTAAAATTACAGTTAATATTATCGTAAGAAATACGTCAATGAAACAAAAAACCGGCGATATTGCAACACTGTTAATCTATCATTGTATGTTAACCAAAAATTAACTTAATTTTTATTCATTCTATTCGTTTGTTTAAAAATTTATAATTAATACCTATGCTTGTTACAATACTATGCTTGTTACAAAATTCATGGTAATTACCTTTAAAAGCGTAAAAAAAAATGAGATGAACGCAATTATTCAGTCATACATTTGTCTAGGGACGCAACTGTTCTATAACCGGTTATATATATATATATATATATATATATATATATATATATATATATATATATATATATATATATGTAAAAGCGGGCCCGCAGAAAGCAAATTGACAACTCCAACAGACCAGAGTCAGAACACACATGCGACCACTGAAACAGAGATTGTCACTCTCGCATCGACCTCTACAGTCACAGACGTCGATGCTCTAGCCAAGTAGATAACTAGGATGCTACCCATGGTCAGTATTATAATGAATTATAATAAAAAGAAAGAATAGTAAGATATATAATCCGGTGTTCTTAATTGAGATTTTCATTTTTACAAAACAGTGCTCAATGTAAATTTACAGAGCATAAATATTATAAATTAACTGATTTAGATATATGTATATATATATATATATATATATATATATATATATATATATATATATATATATATATATATGATTGCATCAGTATATTAAGGAAATCAATGTCTTTATATTATAGATTTCTTTGTAAGCATCTATGATATGGTTAAATCCGACACACTGCTTCGACATACACTTACCTCGTGTATGCGTTTGGGATATATATATATATATATATATATATATATATATATATATATATATATATATATATATATATATATATATATATCATATTTTGTATATGAAGAACAATTTTATGAAAATCTATGAGAAAGTGTAAATTGATTTTAATCACAAAATTGATATAAGCATGAACAAAAAAGAAAAAATGAAATCGGTTTAAATATATACGCAAAACACACATTTAAAATCTCTGATATATATATATATATATATATATATATATATATATATGTGTGTGTGTGTGCGTATGTTTGTTGTACGTATCGACTGGAACAAAATTAGATATCCACATCTGCTTATTTTTGGGAAAATGGAACATTCCGTTCTTCATTAAAATTACCCACCAACTCTTCCAAATCGGCACTATCTTTGGGTCCGCCAACGCCAAACTCCTCGCTCGAACTCTTATATTTCATAATAAATCCGTCAGCAAATTAATCCTTCTGAAATATGATTTCCATTGACTGCATACCTCATCTTCTTTTTCCCCGCAACCGGAATAACAGTCGACAATAACGCACCATTCCATTCCATTCCTTTCTTCAAGTCTCAAACCGCACCCCCCACCCTTACCATTCCCCTAAATTTTCAATATTTCCACGTCTTAATTTCTCCCACCTCCATTTACCGTACTTCCAGCACTGAATACAATCAATCTTTTAGAATACCAATCCTCGAGCTTCATCTAAGCAGCCCTTTTCATCTGCAGCAAGATTTTCAAACTCACCGCTTCTCGTTTCCCATTTTCCTTTTCACCCCACTCTTGCTCTTCTTTTCTTATCTCTTGCGTTTCTTTAGTTTTTCTCTCTCATCTCAACTTCTCTTTCTTCCTTTCACCCACTCTTTGTTTCTTTCTTTTTAGTCTACACCCACTCTTTATATATATTTAACTTTCACCTTTCCTACTTCTTTCTTTAGTTTCCCAACCTGTATTCTCATTTGGTCTTCTCTCCTCTCCTCTTCGTCTGCTTTCAGCTTCTCTATATTTTTCTTTAGTCTTTCTACTTCGCATTTTCTTTTCTTTTTTTTTTTATCATTTTTTTTTACGACCCTACCACTTTCCGATTCAACTCATGCTTCCCTCCAAACATGATCGTTTCTTGATTTTTTTCTAGAAGGGCCCCTTTTCTCTACCCTACATGTTCCTTCTTCTATTTTCTCTTTCTTTTTGTCTTTCAAAAAAAAAAAAAAAGAAAAGAAAAAGACCCCAATGCCATTCTCTCCGATTTTCAACGGCCGATTCGTAAATTCAATTGGCCGCACATAATTTTGCTCTCAGCGTCCCCAAAGGCGATGAAGCGGCAAGGATCCTTTTCTTGTCGGCTTGGTTTCTCAGGGCCAACATGGCGTCAGTCTTTCTAACCGTCTTCCTTAACAAATAGGTTTCTACCCTTCACCATCTTCCCTAACCAAAACAACACTCACCATCATCAGCACTATTAACATCATCGTCATCGCCATGACGGTTTCCAAAAACATCTCCAGCCACAGCCCATGTCACCACCGGGGCCTCTATCGTAACCACAACTTCTAATTGCAACACAAGAATCTTCCATTATTCGTCGAACCAGTTGGGGTGGCGTGAAGGTGGGTTCATCATCAACAGTACCTCCCCTCCCATACAACCACCAACCACCGCAGCCTCTTTCACCACCAACACCATCCATAGCCAACCCACCTCAAACTATAAACGCCATTGACTTCATATCGTCTGAATCTTTGATTCCAGAGAAATGGTGGCACCACAAGCGATTTCCATTATTTAACAGCACCAAGGGCAGCTCAACTATTTTGTCTCATACCCCGAATAAAACGACGTTCGTGTCAATCGCATCCGAGCAAGTCATTTCCGTGTTCATTAAAAGTGATTCTGTTATATTAGTCAGCACAATCTTGGGTACACACACGTATAATAAGATCCTCTAAGTTTGTTTTACAAGTAGTAAACAGTTATTCCGTTTGTTGTCTGGTGAATACAGTGAATTTAATACATAGTACTAAAGATCTTGGTTAGGTTAATCGGTTTAAAGTCATTTCAACCCTTATTGTCGAGTCTTAAATAAGAAAGATCACAAAACTCATCAAAAAGCTAGGCATAGGTTTGTTTTATACGGGAGTCTAAATGTCTGGTTTATACGACGGTTAATATCAGTCTTTCTATATAGCAATTAATGCTGGATAATCTCCTCACAGTTAAAGAAAACGCAACAGAAATGTGGTTCTACAAAAGGATGCTGAGAATACCATATGAGTAACGAAGAATATTTTAGAGAAAATGGAAACAAAAAAAAAGATACTTATACTTAACATCAGGAAAAGACGGTTGGAATTTCTAGGGAACGAGGAAAGAGGGCTTGGAAAATTTGATACTCACATGACAGGCAAGCGAGACAGAGGAAAATAACGCATAACCTACCTAAAGAACTTAATATGGAGGAGAAAGTTTTAGGAAAGCTAGAAAGACAGCATATATTAAGTGCTACAAAGTGCAGGAAATTGTGGAGAGCCATGGTTGCCAACTTCCTGAAGAGACATTGCATATACAAGAAGGTTTGAAAAAGATAATGACTGCGATTATCTCGCTCCACATTGGCACGTCATAGACCTAACGGGTTTGTGCAAATGGCCGACTGAATAAGGTTTACGAGCGAGCAAAAAGACAAAGTTTACTAATATCTACAAAGGATAGGAAATTGTGGAGAGCCATGATCACCAACTTACTCCAAAGTTATGGTGCATAGAAGAAGTACATATCGCCCTTGTTAAATGATTTTTCATTTCACTTCATATTTGTTCATACACTTTTTTTCCTTAATGTTCGTAATAAATTAATAATGCGATTGATTTCAACGGATAAGTTCAGAAGATGACGTAAATTTTCATTGCAATATCAACGCAGTTCCCACCAGTTTTTCTTTGGTTGTAAATCAGCCTATTCTTTTTCTCTCTATCTTGATTTGCATTCACTCGATACGCTTAAATTTTGTCGGATGGTCTCGCGTTTACCATACGCTGTCTGCACTTCGTCTAGCGGACTTCGCTATCAATCTAAAAACCTTATATAAGGAAAGCATCTTTGTCATTTTTTTGTTTTTTTTGTTTTTACCTTATCATCTATTTTCAGCCTGGTCTCTTCGTCTTTTTATTTTTATTTTTTTTTTACATTATTTACTCGTGTGTCTGCGTCTCAATGTTTTTTGTTTTCCTTTTGTTTCTTGAATTTCTTGCTCTCCATTTGGTCCTGCCAATCTGTGCGTTTGCGAAGCCATTCTACCATGATTCACACACAGACACACACACACTTATATATATATATATATATATATATATATATATATATATATATATATATATATATATATATGTGTGTGTGTGTGTGTGCGTGTGTATGTGTGTGTGTGTGCGTGTGTTTGTGTGTGTGTGCGTGGTCCTTTGAACTAGAGCGTTCATTTTAACTTTCACCGCTCAAAAAGGAATCATGAATGAGGAGTCACAAAACTCATTAGTGTACCGAAGGGATGGGAGATTAAAAAAAAAAAAATAATAATACAAAAGAATTAAATTGATGGACACTTCCTTTTATATATGTATTTTTTGTTGTTGTCTGCGATGGCTTCTGAAAATAGTTTATCAAGGCGTACGGACTCAGAAGGTCAGAAATCGGGTCAAACAGAAGTAATACATTTTATAAACGCGTGTCTTCTGTATCATTTTATTTGGTCTTTGTTGAAATAGAATATTTATTTCGGGCTACTTGTTTGGAATGAGAAAAGTAAAAATATACTTTTGGGCGAAAGGCTATAGATAGGGAAACAGGAGAATCGGAATAAATACAAAGAAAATTAAAATCGATAGGAAAAGAAAGAAAAAAAATTATCTAACCTTTTAGTCTGCTTTAAGTTTGTATTTCCCAGAGGTAAGAGTAGTAAGGGTTCAAGCCCAGGTAGAAGTTTGAATACTGATTTTCAAGACATACTACTAGGCGTTTCCTAATTCCAATCTTGCCGGAATGCAATCTTCATGCTTCAGTTAGATAGTTTTGCATTTTTTTCATGCAAACTTATGCGTTTTACATAACAACAACGAAGATTTGAAGAACAAGGACTAGTGTGGTGGTGGCAAGAAGAAAACTTAGAGCTACAATCAATAGAAAATTGTAAAGACGTATGGTCATCCACATCTTGAAGGTACATTGACTCATTGAAGGGATACGTAGCAGCCCAAACCCTAAAGAAATAAAAAAAAAGTACTCATAAGTACAACCCACAACTTACGAATTGTTTGATCTATGCAAAATGTTTTACGGTTTTTGTGTTTTTTTCCTCAACAAATGCTCAGTGGAAAATGTCATGATGCCATTTCTGACCTTTGGTCTCTGGCTGAGACCCGGAAAGAAATGAGTATGTGTCAGAAATCAAAGGAAATAATAATAATAATAATAATAATAATAATAATAATAATAATAATAATAATAATAATAATAATAATAATAATAATAATAATAATAATAATATTAGGTTGGTGCAAAATAATGTCGTTTTCTCACATAGTAACATATGTGAGAAAACGACATTATTTTTGCACCAACCTAATAATAATAATAATAATAATAATAATAATAATAATAATAATAATAATAATAATAATAATAATAAAGGCTAAAACCGAAGGTTTATTTCCTTCTTCACAGGACTAATGTTTGCTAACTAAAAATTATCAAGCCCACATAATGAAAAATTGTCTTAGCCACAATGCAGATTATGTGATAAAAATCCAGAAATAATTGACCATCTTGTATCAGGTTGCACAGTATTGGCACCCAGTGAAGATAAAACCCGGCATGACAGAGTGGGCCAATATCTGCACTGGAAAATCTGCAACTTCTAGCGAAAGGAAACTGCAATAAATTGACATGGATACCACCCAGACTCGGTTACAGAGATAGGACCTGTAACAATTTTATGGGACTTCCCAATGCACACAGACAGAACAATCAAAGCTAATTGCCCAAATATCGTGATTAGAGACAGAAAAGACAAAAGTGTCCCCCTCTTATAGATATGTCAATCTTTGGAGACTAAAATATATCTTTGAAGATATTCAAAAATTAATCAAAATGCAAGGACCTTGAAATCGAAATCTCAAAAATGTGGCACATGAGAACATCAACAATTCCATTAATTGGAGAAGATTCCAAGACTCATTGAAGGGATTCCTGGTAACCCATGCCTCAAAGAAATATAAAAAAAAATGTTCTCACGAGTACAGCCCACATCTTCCGAAGGGCTTTATGTATGTAAAATATGTGTGATTTTTTTTAACAAGCTCAGTGGAAAATGTCATGATGCCATTTCTGACCTTTGGTCTCTGGTCGGGAGCTGGAAAGAAATGAGTACACAACAAAAATCAAAAGGAAATAAAATAATAATAATAATAAAGGCTAAAATCGAAGGTTTCATTTTTTCTGCACAGGACCAATGCTTGCTAACTAGAAATTACCAAGAACACGTACTGGAAAATTGTGCTAACCCGAAATGCAGATTCTCTGATAAATATGGAAAAAAAAAAAACTCTATTAGGTTGCACAGTGTTATCACCTACAGAATATAAAACCCGGCAAGAGTTTAATTTTTTATTGACATGACATTCCATGCAGATTGTAATTTATTTTTGAAGATCTTTGAAAATCTTTGAAATTTTTACCTTTGAAATCTATTCGAAATACACGAATCTTGAAGTGGAAATTTTTAAAAAATGTGGCGCATGAGGATATCAGTAAGCCCAGTTGTAGATGGAGCCGTCGGATTGATTAGAAATGGTTCAGATAGACTCATTGAAGGGATTCCTGGTAGCCGATGTCTTAAAGAAATACAAAGATACTCACATGTCCAACTACCACATTATGAAGAGCTATAACTATGTAAATTTTTTTTTTTCCTAAACAAAATATCAGTGGAAAATATCATTTCTTAGGTCTTTGGTTAGGATCCATAAAGAAATGTGTATACAACTAGGGAAATAATAATAATAATAATAATAATAATAATAATAATAATAATAATAATAATAATTTTATATCCTCGTAATCAATTACGAAGAAAAGAAAGTGAAATGATTTATTATAATACAGTGATTGTGAGCAAAAAATTATGGACGCAATCATGATGATGATGATCACCATCATCATCAATGTCTAAAGCCACAATAATAATTTTAGATTGTGTATCGTCTGTTGGATTAGAGGCAGCAGAATAAATTTGGTCTGTTAAAACAAAGGCTGGTTGCAGATGGAATTTAAAAAGAATAAAACTAAAATCATAAAATGGTAGTGAGTGAAATTAAAAAAGTGTAATAGCTTATAGCCAGGGAAGACGATCAAAAACAAAACAAAAAGTAAACAGAGTAAATTGAAATAAAGAAGCGCGATAAATGGAGTGAGAGAATGTATGCGAAGTGGGTACTGAAAAAGAAGGGAATTTAAGCAAAAAAAGTTTAATTTTATGTCATTTGTGGAGATTTTAGAAAATGG
>OZ010580.1:40813554-40910293 GCA_963932145.1 Acanthosepion lycidas
ACTGACTACATCGGTACCCTTTCGTTTGACTTTGTTTTACTGACCAACTTATCTAATCTTATATATATATATATATATATATATATATATATATATACTAGCAGCATGGCCCGGCGTTGCCCGTGCTTGAATCAAAAATCGTACGACTCATACAGCAATCGCTATCACTTGACTTAAAATATTTTTGCCCTACCCTTGCCTTTAAATGAGTTTCATTTGCCGTACTGATGTCGCTACATGCCTTACTTCTTGCCTATCTCACACTGCGAATTTTTTCGAAGCTCTATACTGAACATTAAATCTGTTACGAAAAAAGAACTAAACAAAATGAACACAAAACGATCAGCTTTAAAAAAGGACTCGTAACTGGAAAAAACGAATGAAAAAAGAATGTTAACAACAAATACTTTTTCACACAACCCAGTTCTGCGGAATCAGAATCAATGTTGAGTTTAAGCAAGCGAATGAGCTAATTGGAGTAAAGTGCCATGCAGATTTAAATTTTTCCAACTTGTGACGAATGCAGCTATCGATTTAACATTCGTGTCAGTCAGCTGTTGGCTCTCACGCTGGCCAATAGAATTCTTCTGCCTATTCGTGGCAGCCAGCTATTCGCTCTCACTCTGGCCAGTACCAAATGGCCGCAAACTACTTGTAAACTGCCGTAGAAGCATGAAAAAAAACGATTATTTCCACTATCGATGGGAGTTGGGAAATGCAAAGTCGGTCTTGAACTTCCCACTAACTTGGAGCATGTGCATGCAAATTTTGGTGCAATTTTTCTGCAGCCGTGCATTCGTTACACATACACATCCTGCCTTTCATATATATATATATATATATATATATATATGTATGTATAATATGTAAGTCCAAAAGATATAGGAACATATTCATTGACACAATATCACATGCATCTAAGTAAACTATTATTTCATTATTTTATTTCATGACATTTATCATCCTTTTATTTATTGATATTGCTAACTTTGTTATTATTTTAATTTTAAAATTACTAGTAGCCGTCTTATTGTATCCAAAGTTATCTCTGCCACTTGAATAAGGTTTTCATTCTCAAGGTTTTCATTCTCAAGGTTTTCATTCTCAAGGTTTTCATTCTCCTATACATTTCTTTTAAATGATGATCCACAAATTTCTTTTGAATTATACCTGGAAATCCGGGGTATCACTCTATTAATTTGCTATTTTATAAAACCTCTTGGCCAAGGTGGGCAATATTCATTGTTCTGATATAAAGATATTTGATATTTGTATATTAGTCTTGTCTACGGTATATATATATATATATATATATATATATATATATATATATATATATATGAAGAAAAAACTTTAAAGATCCATTCCGGTTATAATTTATATCGTGAATATTTCTATATTCATCTCTTCAGACCGAAATTTCTTAATATATGGAGACAATTTATCTCGAGAGATATACTACATTAACAGGAGGAAGGGAAAGTTTTCACGTTCTAAAAAGAATTTCATACTTGAAAAGTACCGCCTCTTGCTTTCCCTTCCTCCCGTTAATTTGCTTCTCTCCATTTATTAAGAAATATTCACGAAATAAATTATATCCGACATGGATCTTTAAGGATTCTTTGATTATTATTATTATTATTATTATTATTATTATTATTATTATTATTATTATATTCCCTTTGATTTCTGATGTGTACTCATTTTTTCCGAATCCCGCCCAGGGACCTAAGGTTAGAAATGGCATCATGGTATTTTCCACTGGAAAAGAAAATCTCTTATTTTTCTTTCTTCCTCTCCTTCTTTTTTCTCTTCTCCCTTGTTTTCCCTTCCTCCTATTAATCTTGGACATCATTCCGTCTCCATTTATTAAGAACTTTCGGCCTGAAGAGATGAATATAGAAATACTCACAAAATAAATTATAATAAGGATGTCTTCTTGATTTATTATTAATATAATAATGCCCTGTAAATTTACATTGAGCGCTCTCTGGATTAATATCCTCCTTGGAATTATCCCTACAAGTCACTAATTGGTTATATATGTATATATATATATATACAATTTCATTATTATGTTGCATAATTCATTACATGGGTCCTTTCACAACTCTTATTCAATTTGTAATTGGTTAAGCACTTTAGATGAAACCTAACAGAGATCTTGCTTAGAGGTATCCCTTATTGATTTTGAATTTAGAGTTATCCTTCTTGTCAGGTTACTAGTCACGGTTTGAGAATCTAGTCTACCTTTTAACTTATAGCTGTCGGGAGAAAAAATGGTTTCCCATGGTATTTGCCCGTAAGTGAATGTTATGAACTTTACTGGAATTCGAAACCGGCTCTCCGATTTCTCATTCTGAGCTGCGTTCCATTCTACGCTAACCTCGCAAGTAACATTTTGAGTTGTCGATTATGGGAAATAATTCGTTGAAATTTATTCTATCAGTATATTGAATCAGTTAGGTGGCATGGTGGAGTAATGGATAGCGGCTCGGATTGAGGAATCCAGTCGAATCCATTACATTCACTTACACATGGGAAAGGTATGAATTCTCTTCTTCTCCCCCAGCTATGGGTAAATAGCAGGACAGACCGTGTTCTAAAGCCTTGGATGGCAACTGGTCTACCGCAGAAAGAAATGGCAACCTATTGCGGGAAAAAATCTGCCTTGTCAATCATGTATCAAAAGATACATGATCGCCTAAGCGCGTATCACGCATGCAGCCTAACTGACTGATGTTGAAACGCGATCAATAAACCTATTTTATTATTATAAGACTTGACGCACTGTTCGTATTATCGCTAAGTGTACGTGACAAACTAACCGAGTTTGTTACCTTTACTTCGAAATATTTCTCTTAGTAAAGTCATGAACCAATTTCCTCCCCTTCCTAGATATGATTGATTGTATTTTCCTACTGCTTATCAATCTGTAGCTTATTTAAAGCCAGAAGATACTTTTAGATTGTAAAAAATGTTTTGACGATAATGACGATAATGACGATAAAAGTCCTACTAATTGACCCATAGATGGGGGTAGAATAGGTGGATTCATACATTTCCCAAGGGTATTTGCGCGTAAGTGAATATAACGAACGCAACAGGAATCAGAATTCGGTTATTTTATTTCCATTTTCGACCTTTTATCAATTACTCCACCCGTCCATCCAAGCTTACATCACCTGATATTCCCAAGCAGTCACCCATCTAGGTACTGACCAGGCTCGAGGTTACTTAACATCGGTGACCGTCTTAGAACCGACGTTTCAACGTGATATGGCCGTAAATCTCCCCAGATAGATAGGGATGCCATGGATGGCATCAAACCCATTCTCAAATATCAAAACGCTCAGCTGTATACAACCATTTTCTCAGATCAATCGATAAAAATAGCTTCGAATGAGTGAAGTATATATGTCTTAACAGAGGCCATTCTTCTTAGAATGTCGGGAACTGGTGCTATAGAATCACAAAGATCTGTATCAGATAAAAGAAACCACATAACCTGAGGATGAAGAGGAAAAAAAAATGACATAATTAAGAAATTGACATTCGATAGTAATTCAAAAAAAGTTTAGGAAGGAAACTTCCACCAATACTGGAAAAAATCGATGACAGTTACTGAACTTGATAAACATATTTTACTGAAAAATTGTTTTACTACAGAGATTTTATAAATTTTCAACCGAAAGTAGCAAACGCTCTTTAGCCAATGAATACCGAATGTAATCGTATAAGGAAAAGGATAACTCCATTTTCAAGACTCTGAAGTAGCTAACTGGATATGAAGCTTTGTAAATACTTGGTACGACGTCAATATTTCTCAAAGAAGTCATGAAATTTTACATATATTAAAGAAGAGGAAGCTTTAGGTAACAAAGACATGGAATTTTATTTCCTCTCTCTTTCTCTCTTTTTATCGATTTTATCTTTGCATTTCTTTCTTTCTATCTATCTATACTTCGTGTTTCTATCTATCGAATCTTAGCTTTTTATCTATCTAATCATCGCATTTTCATCTATCTATCTATCTATTCTATCTATCTATTCTTTAGATTTCTATCTATCTATTCTTTAGATTTCTATCTATCTATCTATCTATCTATCTATTCTTTAGATTTCTATCTATCTATTTTTTAGATTTCTATCTATCTATCTATTCTTTAGATTTCTATCTATCTATCTATCTATCTATCTATCTATCTATCTATCTATCTATTCTTTAGATTTCTATCAATCTATTCTTTAGATTTCTATCTATCTATCTATCTATCTATCTATCTATCTATTCTTTAGATTTCTGTCTATTCTTTAGATTTCTATCTATCTATCTATTCTTTAGATTTCTATCTATTTATCTATCTATCTATCTATTCTTTAGATTTCTATCTATCTATCTATCTATCTATCTATTCTTTAGATTTCTATCTATCTATTCTTTAGATTTCTATCTATCTATCTATCTATCTATCTATTCTTTAGATTTCTATCTATCTATTCTTTAGATTTCTATCTATCTATCTATCTATCTATCTATCTATCTATCTATCTATTCTTTAGATTTCTATCTATCTATTCTTTAGATTTCTATCTATCTATCTATTCTTTAGATTTCTGTCTATTCTTTAGATTTCTATCTATCTATCTATTCTTTAGATTTCTATCTATCTATCTATCTATCTATCTATCTATTCTTTAGATTTCTATCTATCTATCTATCTATCTATCTATTCTTTAGATTTCTATCTATTCTTTAGATTTCTATCTATCTATCTATCTATTCTTTAGATTTCTATCTATCTATCTATCTATCTATCTATCTGTCTATTCTTTAGATTTCTATCGATCTATCTATCTATCTATCTATCTATTCTTTAGATTTCTATCTATCTATTCTTTAGATTTCTATCTATCTATCTATCTATCTATTCTTTAGATTTCTATTTATCTATCTATTCTTTAGATTTCTATTTATCTATCTATCTATCTATCTATCTATTCTTTAGATTTCTATCTATCTATCTATCTATCTATTCTTTAGATCTCTATCTATCTATCTATCTATCTATCTATTATTTAGATTTCTATCTGTCTATTCTTTAGATTTCTATCTATCTATCTATTCTTTAGATTTCTATCTATCTATCTATCTATCTATCTATCTATCTATCTATCTATCTATCTATCTATCTATCTATTCTTTAGATTTCTATCTATCTATTCTTTAGATTTCTATCTATCTATCTATCTATCTATTCTTTAGATTTCTATCTATCTATCTATCTATCTATCTATCTATCTATCTATCTATTCTTTAGATTTCTATCTATCTATTCTTTAGATTTCTATCTATCTATCTATCTATCTATCTATCTATCTATCTATCTATCTATCTATCTGATGTGGTTGCCAAAGTTGGCTCCACAGAAGTAAAACACGGAACACGGATTAGATGTAAGAAAGATATATTAACAACAGGTTACAGAGATAGTGTAAGCAGAGCTTACTATAAGTTAGTGTCCAACACTGGTAGTCGTACGAGACTCTCACTGTCTCTCTGTGTCACTCTCTATCACTCTTTAGAGTGCTATGTCGCCTACTTAATTATAGGCCTGGAAGAGTCTATTGTGTAGGTTTCCGGTCTCACAATACCCCCCTTCCAAAGAGTTTTCTTTTTTGAAAAGGAGAGAAAAAAATAAAACTGTTAATACTTTTTCCTCTTGGGATTTATTGTTTCTCAGCTGGAAGTAGAGATCTTGATGCGTGAGCCACAGCTTTTCGCGAACCGTCTGGCAGTTTATGTAATATGCAAGCGCCTATGCCGTACGAGCTTGCATCACTTGCGACTATGATGCCGAGACTAGGGTCGAAAAGTGTGAGGGAGAGGTCTGAAGTAAGAGTTTTCTTGATCTTCTCGAATGCGTCTTGGGATTCCGGGGTCCATGACCATGGCTTGTCCTTTTTTAAAAGTTGGTTTAGAGGCCCTCTCAAATTTTGCATGTTCTTAATGAACCCTTGGTAAAAGTTAGTTAGGCCGAGGAAGCTTTGTAACGCTTGAACGTTATCTGGGGCCGGCATGTTTCTGATCGCATTGGCTCTTTCTGGATCCGGCCGACGACCGTCTTTATTTATAATGTGACCTAAGTATTTAATCTCTGGTAAGAAAAAGTCACACTTTGACTCCTTAACCTTAAATCCGTATTCTTGTATCTTTTCGAATACGTTTATTATATGGTTCCGGTGCTCTGCCGTAGTTTTACTAGTAACTATTATATCATCCAAATAGGCTGTTGCGTAGTCAAGATCGCCCAGCATGGCGTCCATCACCTGCTGGAAAATTGCAGGCGCAACCTTTACTTCAAAAGCCAGCCTGTTGTATTTGTACAACCCTCTATAGGTGTTTATGCAGAGCAATTTGGAACTTTCCTCTTCCACCTCTATCTGAAGGTATGCGTCCGAGAGATCGATTTTAGAAAAAAAATTCCACCATTGAGTTTATTGAAAGTTTCTTCAGGACTTGGGAGAGGATAGTGGTGATCTTGCAAGGCATCGTTTAACCCTGTGGAAAAATCTGCGCATACTCGTATTTGATTGGACTTCTTTTTTACGTAGACCGTAGATGCTGCCCACTCGCTGAAATCTGTTTTTGACAGAATACCTACTTGTTCGAGTCTATCTAACTCTTTATTGATTTGCTCGAACATTCCGTTTCTTTTTGAATACCGGTTGTGCACCGTCCTTCACCTTGAACTTAGCTTTCATTTTAGTACATTTCCCAAGGCCGCCAGAAAAAACCTGGGGAAATTGTTGTTTGAGTTCCTTTTTTTAGATTTACCAAATTGGACGTTGTACTTTGTATCTTGCGACAAAATGTACTCATTGGGCAATCCCAAAGATTGAATTTTTCTATCCAATCAGTTCCAAATAAGTTGTCTGAAGTTTTTAATACGTAGGCTTTGAGCTTTTTGGTAACTCCATTTAGTGTTACTGTAAGTATTACCTCGCCTAAAATATTAATATTTTCGCCAGTTACGGATTTTGCTGTTTTATCCGTTTTTAATAAGGTCGGCTTGTTTAATTTTCGCCAAGTACGCCAGTTAATGGTTGAAATATCAGAACCCGAGTCAAGTTGGAATTTAATGGACTTATTGAAAATATCCACAGTTACATATTTTCTTAAATTCCTATCGACAATATTGTCAGATTGAGCTTGCCTAATTTTATTTTGGGGTTTTCTCGTTCTGTTGGCGTACCAGCACGAAGTTAAAGGATGTCCACTTTTATTGCAATTTTTGCAATATTTTTTGTTCTTAACTGGACAGAATTTCATCCAATGCCATTTACCACAATGATAAAATGGTCAGGGCGGTTTCTTTAACTTATTTGGGTTTTGGTTACTGCGGAATTTAGGACATGAGATTTGCCTTTTGTCTTTTTGAGGGGAATAGGAGGTAGACTTGCTTCTGATTTTATTAATCTGAGTCACACCTGATTCCTCGATAGTGTTTGAGTCACGCTTTACAGATATTACTCTTTGACAGTCCTCTACCAGTTTTTGGAGAGTCAATCCTTGTTTAAGCTTAGTCAGTACCCGTCGTCTGACTTCGGCGTCTTCTGCAGATACTAGACCTTGTGCGAAAATTAAGCATTTAAAATCATCGGCAGTCAGTTCGGCTAGTTTAAAATCATTACAGAGCTTGTTCACCGATGCTGCAAACGTTAGAAAATCTTGCTGGTTGTCTTTGACTGTGTTCAGGCATTTCCAACGTTTGTGGAACAAGGTTGTGTTAGGCCCGATAGGAGCTTAATCGTCTCTGAAAAATCCAAGTCAGTCGTTTTCTTGGGTAGTATGAAGTCTACGAACCTACTATGTTCTGTAGTTTCCAGTTTTCTCAATAGTAGACGTACCTTTTTTTTTACTTGGCCATTGTTCACAGTCTACGCTGAAAATATCTTCGTAGCGCCTCTAAAAAGCCTGGAACGTTTTGTCTTCCTCTGGTACGTATTCAAAGGTTTCCATTGAATTGTAGATTATACTCTGTGAGAATATTGTATCTTTTCCAGAGTTTGAGCCTTTTAATGCATTTACGAGTAATTCTTTAAGTTGTTTCTGTTGTAGTTCAGCATTCTGAAGCTTAATTTATTGGAATTCCATTTGCTGTTTATGTAAATCCAAAACTAGTTGTTGTTGTCTTTCTTCTGATTTTTGTTGCTGGTCCAAATTTAGTTTTAACATTTGGGCAACTACTTTTTGCAAATATTCCATATTTAAAAATGACAGCGCTTTTTTTTTGCTTTGAAACACGTGTACTAAGAGGAGGTACACAAAACAATCTTGATAGATTTGTTCCTTTTTTTTTCTTTTACAGAAAAAAAATATGGACATACAATAATTAAACTAAACTAATTATGTGTATATAGCTTTTTTTCCGTGGTTCCGTTAATTTTAAGGTAATTGAATAATTTTTCACCACACTTATGTATTTTTCTTTTTTAGAAAGGTACAAAAAAAAGAAAACTCACCTCTGTGAATTTGAGGGGAGAATAATTTTATGCCCGAGTTCAACTCAGTTACATAAAATTTTTTTCGATAGTTTTTTCCGAAAACTTGAGTATAATGGTAGTACTTGATCTTGTGTTGTCAGTTTTTTTACGAACAACTGTTTTTTTTTCTGTGTGTGTGGGTGTGTAGCAATCGTTCTCGTATTGGACAGACTTTGATATACCGTAGATGTCGAATCACTGCTCGTCACGGCTGTTTGGTATTGGAATATATATAGACTCTGGGTGTTTAGCTTTTAAATTGCTAATGTATTAGTACCAGCTTAATTTCACGTTCAACACTGCTGTGGGAACGCGTGGAGTTTGTGTATTTTTCGAGTACTGTCGCTATTGATACGGTGAGAACGAAATTCTCGAATCTTCACTGTCGCCACTGTTGTGGGACTGGCAAGGTATTGCGGTTTTTCGACGTGTATGCGTTTCTGGAATTCTTCGTCGACCCAGATGTGGGATTGGTAAGGTATTTAGGTTTCGCCGTGAGTGCGTTTCTAGAATCCTCGTCGCCACTGATGTGGGTGCCAAAGTTGGGCCCACAGAAGTAAAACACGGAACACGGATTAGATGTAAGAAAGATATATTAACAACAGGTTACAGAGATAGTGTAAGCAGAGCTTACTATAAGTTAGTGTCCAACACTGGTAGTCGTACGAGACTGTCACTGTCTCTCTGTATCATTCTCTATCATTCTCCTATAGAGTGCTATGTCGCCTACTTAATATCGGCCTGGAAGAGTCTATTGTGTAGGTAGTTTCCGGTTTCACAATACTATCTATTTATTCTTTAGATTTCTATCTATCTATCTATCTATCTATCTATCTATCTATCTATCTATCTATCTATTCTTTAGATTTCTATCTATCTATCTATTCTTTAGATTTCTATCTATCTATCTATCTATCTATCTATCTATCTATTCTTTAGATTTATATCTATCTATCTATCTATTCTTTAGATTTCTATCTATCTATCTATTCTTTAGATTTCTATCTATCTATCTATTCTTTAGATTTCTATCTATCTATCTATCTATCTATCTATCTATCTATCTATCTGTAATATTTTCATTTCTCACTATCTATCTATATACTCCAATACGTTTTACCTCCATACAAACTTTTCCCCTGTTTTAAGTATCTACCTCATTTGCACCAACTCTCCTGTTCATTCCGCAACTTTCTCTTTCTTTTTACTTATATCATTGTTGTAAATCCATATTCCTTTTAATACATGCATACGGAAATTAATCAATATTCATTTTGTGACCCCGGGCGAATATTCCCTGTGGTCGGCAAGCCTTTCCGAAAGATGGAGGAGAGATTTCTTTGACATAAACCTCATAATTGTGGGACGTTTTCCAAATACGACTTATAAGCTAATGCCCTTACACAGAATGGTCTCCCATTTAATTATTAATGTGGACAAAAAGAGCAGCTACCGGATGTGCCAGTGGCGGGTGGCTTGCATAAATGTAGGCGCCCAAGGTGAGTTTAACTTGAGTTGAACACCAGTCTCTGTTATTAAAGGAATATGAAGGCAAATAGATTTTCAGGAATTAAAAAGAAGAATAAGAAAGAATCCTAGGGAGGAGATTAAGAATTATAATTGGAAAGAAAAGGCCAAACGGGTGGGAATACGGGTAGGGATTTACCGATTATCCTCCTGGGTGTAGGTCAAGGTGGAGAAAAGTGCAGAGAAATGATGAAAAGAGAAACGAAGAAAACAGGGGAAAAGAGAAGCAGAGGAGAATAAGAAAAAAAAAGGGGAAAGAAGAGGATGGATGAGATAAGAGGGAGGGAAAGAAGACTTGGAAATTCGGAGGCAAAGATAAGAGAAAATCTTAACGTATATTTGAAGGGAAGAAAGACGTCTTTGGCAATAGGAGAGAAAAATAAAGAAAAAATAATCAAAACATGGAAGACACTCATGAAATTGATTAGAATAACCAAACAATAAATAAAATATATTTAGTACTAGCTGTATAACCCGTCTTAATTTATATTAATCACTGACACTAACTTTGACAAAAATATAGATGGCATTTTCTAAATGTTCAAATATCCAAGGTAAGAAGGTAAATCTGATAGAATATATGGACGGAAACATGTAAAACTTCACATATAGAATACTAGCAGTAGAACCTGTCTTCAACCGGGTTTTTCATTACTGGGAAGTTTTGCCGTTCATTTGAAGCGGTTTAAGTTTAAAGTCAGTCCACCAGAAAATCAATATTATTAACAACAATTGGGTGCAACTGAGGCATATTCTTAAATGGGGGTTTAACAATTTGAATAAGGTGGTGTCCCTGAAAAGGGCCTTTTTGTGTTCTCAATTTTGCAAGGAAGGAACCTCTTCCATGGACCGTCATAATAATAATATACGATTATTTTTATTTATAATATATATTTGTTTTTTTATAATTCTAATAATTCTTTGCGTTAGATTTCAGCTCTTTAAACTGATTGTACGCTGTTTTTTTTTTTGCAGACATTAAATTTTGCCTTTCATTATTGCGCTTAGTGTGAAAAATCAGTTTTTTCGATTTTCCACCTTTAAGGTTGTAATTTTTTCAGCCAATTTGGACTTAAAACCGGCACTGAAGAATTATCTATCAAACACCAACAACAACAAAAAAATTCATCGAAACGGATAAAAACTGTAGAAACGCATTAATAACATTCGATCACACACACATACACACACATATTTTGAGAATTATAGATATAGATTTCATTTCTGAGATGAGTAATTGTCAATATTCTTGTATTATTTTGAACATCTTGGCCCACATCCGGTCCGTGGAGGATTTTAACACCTGGACACTAATTATCTAAGTAATTTGAAGAAACTTTTAATCGACCTACAACACGAGCAATTTTTAATTAAAAAAATGCTTTGCCAAGCGGAAAATATCACAGCCTCTTGAATAATGCGAAAATGACCGTCACATTATTTGGAAGTACATATATGCTTGTGAACAACTTTTTGCGATTATGAAATCTATTAAAAGTCGTTTAAGAATAAGTTTGGGTGATGACCACCTGGATAAATGTTTTGATCATGTCATCGACAAGTATTTTACTCGATGAGGAGAAGTTATTAAACAATAAGCAGAATTAAGTAGTAAGCAATTTCTCATTTTTTTTCTTGATTGTGTTAATTGTTATCCTGCTATTCCTACAGTAAAATAAGGAACACTTTAAATAATATAACATTAACTTTGTTGTTTCTTCCTTAAACTTCCAAACCAATTCATCTTTCTTGACAGAGCTGTCTGAGGTCGAGACATTTTATTATAATAAATTTGATATTATGGCTCTACTCCGAGACATTGCATAACTTTCTGACACGCTCTCTCCAAAAGGTTGCCGCCCTCTGATATAGACGCTATTATAGACACAACGTTTCAACCAAGTATCATTTGGTCATCATCAGGTGTTCATTCATTGATATCTGATTATTGTAATATTTTGTCTCTGTGATATCAGTTATTGTTCGTCCCTGCTGAATTGGTGCGTCACTACCAGATCCAACGATTGAACTGAAACTACTAGATGGCACTAACACATGCATAGCCAACTTCTATATTAATGATGTCACCCTCCCGAAATACTATTTTTGGAGCATTCTATATTCAATTTCATATGGTTTTTGACTATGATGGCGCTTTCCATAATTTACTATTTGATTTCGTGATGAATAATTGTCAATATTCTTGCAATATTTCAAAGTATTTTTCTCATCATGGTTGGTATAGATGCTATTATAGACAAAACATTTCGACCAAGTACTCATCTCTATTTTATTATACTAAATTATAAAAAAACGGTACGAACCCGGCATCATTGCCAAATGTCAAAAAAAACCATCTGATATTGAATATAAAAGGCTCCCAAAACACACCACTAATGTCCTTCGTAATGGATATAGGATTTGGTTTTACTTGTGCAACTGTCATCTAGTTGAATCCTTGGATCTGGAAGTTACAAATTCAGCAGGGAAACCCACCAAAATACCAAAATGTACTGCTGTAATTGTTGTAGAGTTATTTCGCAGTGGAGGCTTGTATTTGTACTAAATCGGTCCTAAATGGGTTTAACGTCCAAAACGTTAGGAACTTGATATAATAGGTATTACGCAGAGTAATCTTGCTGTGGTCGCTGACTACTTTCGTATTCGACTAACTGTCGACTACTGTCGTCCGACATCGACGCTATTTATTAACTGCCCCACGCAGTCACATGTGGCACAAGCCCGAATTTATTGTGGGCCCGGCAAAAAAAACCTCCGTAGACCCAGCATAAACGGGATCGGGTCTGTCTACCTCTCCGGACGAAACTCTGCCCTTCGGCATAGCCTCGTCTGCGTTCCTCTCTGCCCGAAGTCAGAGAGTTCGACTGTCGTCCGATATCGACTAGTATTTTCGTCACCCCACCACGAGGGTATCATGTGGCACAAGGCCAGTTTAACGTGGGATCTCCGAGCCCGTGGGCTCGGCCAAAAATATACCCTTTGAACCCGTATAAACGGGTTCAGGGTCAGTTTACCACCCCGAACGAGAATCCGCCCTTCGGCGTAGCCTCGTTCGGGTTCCTCCCCGCCCGAAGGCAGAGAGTTCAACCGTTCAGCCGGTCGTCCAACAGCGACTAGTATTTAGTCACCCGCCCACGAGGGTATCGTGTGGCACAAGGCCGGTTTAACGTGGGATCTCCGAGCCCGTGGGCTCGGCCAAAAATATGCCCTTTGAACCCGTATAAACGGGTACAGGGACGGTTTACCTCCCCGAAAGAGAATCCGCTCTTCGGCGTAGCCTCGTTCGGGTTCCTCCCCGCCCGAAGGCAGAGAGGTCAACCGTTCAGCCGGTCGTCCGACATCGACTAGTATTTAGTCACCCCCCCACGAGGGTATCATGTGGCACAAGGCCGGTTTAATGTGGGATCTCCGAGCCCGTGGGCTCGGCCAAAAATATGCCCTTTGAACCCGTATAAACGGGTTCAGGGTCGGTTTACCTCCCCGAACGAGACTACACCCTTCGGCGTAGCCTCGTTCGGGTTCCTCCCCGCCCAAAGGCAGAGAGTTCAACCGTTTAGTCGGTCGTCCGACATCGACTAGTATTTAGTCACCCCCCCACAAGGGTATCATGTGGCACAAGGCCGGTTTAATGTGGGATCTCCGAGCCCGTGGGCTCGGCCAAAAATATGCCCTTTGAACCCGTATAAACGGGTTCAGGGTCAGGTTTACCTCCCCGAACGAGAATCCGCCCTTCGGCGTAGCCTCGTTCGGGTTCCTCCCCGCCCGGAAGCAGAGAGTTCAACCGTTCAGCCGGTCGTCCGACATCGACTGACCCTCGTTTCTCTTACTATTACTACTTATATTAGGTGGTAAAGTCTATTAACTATAGAATAGGTGTGTTTCACCATAACAGTAATCTAGAAAGGGTTACTGAATGAGGAAACCCAAAATGGACGTTGGAAATGAAACGGTAATCTTTATAACATCAACAAAATACAATACTCGCCAGTGGCGTGAAGTAGGTAAAACGTTGGCAGCTGTAGACTATTTGGACAGCAGATTACCCCCCACCCTACTTACAATAGTGTCCAGCGTATTTATCAGGACTGGAACATACACATAAGTGTTCATAGGTACATAGGTATATAACATGAACTCTGGAGAGAGTTGAGTCATGTGAGTGCACAGTCCGCTGTAATCGGAGAGAGTTCTATGATGATTGAAAACATATGAGAAGGAAGGTGATCAATGTTATTAAGTAACTCTCTTTATTGTTTTTAGAACTTCTATAATAAAAATCGTCCCCGATGATTTTCTATGTGAAATCATTGGCAAATCATTCGAAACCATATTTATATTATGGATATAAAAGGAAGGCAAATGTCTTATTCAATCAGTCAGTTACATGCCATGTGTGATACACGCTTAAGAGATCATATATCTTTCGATACATGACTGACGAGACATATTGTTCCTCCGCAGTAGGTTACCATTTCTTTCTGCGGTAGACCAGTTGCTATCTATGGCTGTCCTGCTATTTACCTATAGCTGGGGGGTGGGTTGGATAAGAGGATTCATACCTTTGCCAAGGATATTAGCACGTATGTAAATGCACTGGATTCGACAGGAATTCGAACTCGGCTCTCCGATTCCTCAATCGAAGCCGCTATCATTAGGCCAACGTGCCTTCGATAGGCAGATCGAACAAAGAAAATAAAGCGGTATAAAAACAAGTGAAACAGAAGTTGAATAAAATTTAAGAATGTAAGAAAGAAAGACGCATTAGAGTAAAAAGCGAAAGAAAGCCAAATTGATAAAGAAGAAGAAGAAAGAGGAAAGAAACAAATAAAACGAAGCACAAATGAGGTAACAGTGCCTATTATTTGTAAGAACCTCAAGAGATACCAAACTCAACAGAGATGGGCGTTGACAGACAAAGAAAAAGATCTTTAAATGCTGACTGAAATATTAAAGCAGAATTAGCCACATCCGGCAAGAATGTGCGACGGTTACGCCTACCCCTTTATCCTTGCCCCTACCAGAAATAAAACTGCCCTCCCCGACATCCCCTAAATCCATCCTTCACCGCAACTAAATTTGCCCCCAGCTGTTTATTCCAGCTCCTGCTCAATTCTGTCTAATTTTATCCCTAGTTTGCTCAACAAGGAAAGCTTTTAACCGTAATTATTAAACTGTCTTCAAAGAATTACTTAGCCGGATGTCTCTTGCATTGCTGTTGGTAATTGCGGCTTTTCTGGGGAAAAGCGATGGTTGATGCAACGGACCGGTTAGTGCATTAATTTGTCAAGCTGAAATGGTGATTCTTGTATTACCTCAGTTACAGGTCGAATCACTTGCCAATCACTGCTTTGAAAACGAAATAAAGAAATCTTATGGGTTGATATTTAGCCAATCCAAGACTAAATATCAAGAAAGAAGATTGTGTTGTGTAAATCTTTCAAAAGGTTAGAACTGGCCTTCATTAAAAAATAAACATTCGATATCTTACACGTATTTCTGAGAGGGACAGTGAGACAGATTGAATGAGTGAGTGCGTGCGTGTGTGTGTGTGAAAGAGAGAGACAGAGAAAGAGAGAGAGGAAGAGTAGGAAATTTAGATGTGTAAAATTTTAAACATAGATAGCTTGAGATACCTGGATAGGATATGGAAAATTCCCATATATATATATATATATATATATATATATATATATATATATATATATATATATATATATATATGTGTGTGTGTGTGTGAAGAAATATACTCTTAAGGTGTGCTATATTTATGGGAAATAGTGCTCAATATTAGAGATAGAGCGAGTGTAAATATAAAAGTGAACATTGAAGTCAACTCTTATAGGCGACAATCTGTTTCATGCTAGATGCAATCGTCAGGCCACGAGTGCTGTTATTTTTCTCGGCTATTTGTATATACGGGTCAGTGGTGCATTGTGGGTAGTCTATTTTGGCGGTTATTTTACCGGAAGTCGTTTATTTGTTTATTCATTTATTTGGCTTAAATTATTTTGCTTGTCATTATTTATTTTTATTTTTTATTTTTATGTGACTAATAAAGAAATTTTAAGAACAATAGCAATAAAAAAGACACTTATATTTAACATCCGAAAGAGACAGTTGAAATCTCCAGAACACATAATGAGGAAAGAATGTTAGGAAAACCTGACACTCACAGGGGATACCGAAGAAAAGAGGAGATAACCTACCTAATAAGCTTGTGTAAATCATTGGCAGAACAGTGATTAGGAGGGATAGAAAAAGTTTAATAAGAGCTATAAAAGACAGTTGTAGAGAGCCGTGGTCCCTCACGTTCTGAAGGGGTGATGACACTTCAAAGTAAAAGAAGAAATAATAATATTCGTTTAGTGAACAGTTACCGAACATTATTCGTTAAGATACGCATTACATATAGAAAAAAATCTTTATAAATTATTTAAACTAGAAATTCCCAGATCATGATGTGTATCCTTTCTGCATCATAAGCGTTTAATATATCAACAGTTACAGGTAGTGCGGGTAGGGAATGTTTGTCGGCGTGGGAAGAGAGAAACCGAGTTCAATATTCAGACGAATCCTTTGTATACTCTTCCAACTAATGCCCTTAGTAAAGGCATGATTCCGTGTATTCTTCCCCACATATAGCTTAAATAATACGATTCGTCTCTGTAACCTTGTGCGACAGCTAGTCTAGGAAAAGGACTTTGAGTATAGAAAAATGGAAAATCACTCCACTATATTTCCTAGGAAGTAACACCAATTTACAGATTAGAGCAAAACGTAACCTGCGGAGAGCGACGCCCTAAAAAGATATGTCATTAAAAATTACATGGAAAAGAGACGTATCTGGTGACGCATGCTATCTACTACTGGTTGGGCACCTCGAGGTGGTATAATGGTGAGCAAGCTTGTCTCGCTAGAACAATTACGGCTGATTAGTGAGTTCGATTCTCACTGGGTGCCCCCTAATTTCGGCCTTGTACCACATCTAAGCTGTGCTTGGAAAATCATTACTGTCTACTACTGGTAGAGTCCAGTTGTGAAGAAAAAATTCCGAGCAATTATCCATTACAACACCCGCATATCTAAACTTACAGCATATGTTAGTCACAAGTGCTTACCTATCTAGGTACTAGTGCCCAGGCTCGACGTTGCTTAACTTCGGTGGCGCCAGTGTTTCAATGCGATGTGGCCGTAAGCCAGATTAAGGTGAAATATACCTCATCATCGATAGATGAATCAAAACAATCTCCTCTTGTGAGTTAAATAAAAGTTTCAGTTCGTAATTGCCTGGAAGATAATGTGATCGCTAGAAAATAATGCCTGAGGATACCACTGACCTTGTGATCGTAATATCCCATATAGATGAATAAATTATTATTTTAGATTTTAATACAAGATCTTGAAAATTTATCACCTTTATTCACCTTCCATTCATTGAATCTTAAATCAATTTATTTGTAAGCCGACTATATATATATATATATATATATATATATATATATGTATAAAATGAATGGTGAACCATCGTCTTCCGATTCCCTTTTTATCTTAACTCCCACAGTTTTTGCTGCATTTCGCTAAACTTTGAAATTGTCAATAATTATGTTTACGATGTCGATGTTCCGGCAACCTGTAGTTTATAACCTCGTTTAGTCCGGACTAAACACCTAGCCGAAGTTTATGTCGTAAAAAGCAATAAAAAAATGGATGTAAAAAAAAAGTTTGGCGCAACATAGTCTTCCGGTTCCTTTTTTCTCTTACCTAACACTGTTTTTGGTGCATTTCGTTAAACTTTGAAATTATCAATAATTATGTTTACGGTGCCAATGTTCCGGCAACCTTTAGTTTATAACTTCGCTTAGTTCGGCCTGAAATTCAAGAGGAAACTTATATGACTAAGAAACTAATTTACGTGGTGTGTATACTAACATAAATTATGATCACCCGACTTTGTAAGATTTCCTTTGCTTATTTCATTTAACATTTAACCAATAATAAAGTTGTGTCATTGATGGCTTACAATCAACATTAACTCGAAGAGAAGCTGTCAATATTTTTTTAAATTTTCTTTATGAAACACATTGAGTTGTAATACTAGCGTTATCTATCTATATTTCTGAGATGAGGTATTATGTACACTATTTACATTATTAGGACTATTGTCCTTATCTTTGTCGCCATATTTATTACAACGTTTCGGTTTACACTGTGCCATGTGTCCTCGAGGGCACATGGCACAGTGGATAAAGGCGTTATTTAGATCCAGTGACAGGACCCAAAAAGAGTGTGAGTTCAATACCCGGTTAAGGCAGTCGTGAACTATTAGAGGGGAATTAACAGGAGATAACTGATAACTGACATCCATTAAACATGGCACGTGGAACTAAAACAATCTACCCCAGTGAGCGAAATAAAGGGTTCAGTTCGAGATTCTAACCACCTGAAGAAGGCCGGAGCGTATAACGGCCGAAACTTGGTAATAAATATGGCGACAAAGATGTGGACAATAGTCCGAATAATGTAAATATTAGGTTGGTGCAAAAATAATTTCGTTTTCTCACATAGTAACATATGCTAGAAAACGAAATTATTTTTGCACCAACCTAATAGAATACTAGCGTTGTTAAAACTTATTGCTGTTTTTCAAATGTTGCATTTTCATTAGTACAAAAGTAGTTGTGGTCGGCATTCTTTAGTCCAACTAGTTCGGACCTTTACATGACGGACAGAGTTTGTTATACGCAAAGTGTTAAACCGCTTTCAGATATCTTTTTTCTACTAACTGCTACATTGTGAAACAGACTCCAACGTAAGTACTTCTCTTAACATTACAATATTGTCCTCTTCGACGCAAGGGTCAATCTTTATCTATCACTTTTATCCTCATAATCTTCACTTCTTACCACTGTATTTTATTCAAATCTCCCAACTCATTCACCGTAACCATTTTAATAATAACCCTCTTCCTTAATATGATAGATACAAGATTCGAAAGCGATTCAAGGAAGAGGGTTATTATTAAAATGGTTACGGTAAATGAGTTGGGAGATTTGAATAAAATACAGTGGTAAGAAGTGAAGATTATGAGGATAAAAGTGATAGATAAAGATTGACCCTTGAGTCGAAGAGGACAATATTGTAACGTTAAGAGAAGTAATTAATATAGAAAAAAAACGTTGCGAATGGCAAGTGTCTTGCCTTTTCTTCGTTGCGTTACGTAGTCGTTTGTTTAAAAAATCTGCAAATCCCACAAAAGATTATTAGCAAAAATTGTCGTAATTAAAGCAGTTCGATAGGTTTAAACATTTTGGGGATCGTTTATTTCACATACGGAATGTTATAGTGTTATAAATTATAATGTTTATTAGAGTTTCAAAATAGTCTAGAAAATGTTCAAAATTGATTACTTTCATTTATACATACAATTTTTGCGCATATTCACTATGATTATATCTAGCACCGAGAAACCTTCCCGCAGGCGACGCCTTTCTACCAAATCTGACTAAATTAGGAAGAGGCAAAGTTAATCCCTGATGCCTGAGGCGCCCGAATAGAGATGCACCAAAGGAGCGATCAATTTTTGTCCTGAGTCTCATGTACGCGTGGGATTCCAGCTGCGAACTCGGCCTTGTGCCATATTCTATTTGACTCGGCATGCAGGTAAATTTCTATAAAATCGCCCTTTTTTTTTTTTTTTTTAAATTCTTAGCACTTGGGGGTATTCCCTCTAGGTAGCAAGCAACTCTCTCATTGCATGGCAAGGGTGGCTCAGAGTCAATTCCCAACGCCTGAGGCATCCCAGTGGGGAAGCGTCGAGGGAGTCGAGTAAAGTTTGTCTTTAATTCCAAGTAGGCGTGGGGTTCCGACTTGAAACATGCTTTTTACCATATTCGGTTCGAGTGGGCGTGCAAATAAATCCCAGAATAAAAAATCATATTTGATTGATGACACTGTTTTGCGTAATATTTACACGCACACGCAGACAGAAACACACACACACACAATCAATTTTTATATATTTGATTAATTTTCAGGATTTCCTGGGGATCCATACACACATACCCACTTTGAGTTTTATATCTATAATATGCTACAGTCAATGTTAGTAAAATGTTGGTGATGCCTTTCAATGGTAAGTAATCGATGCGAATTTATTAAAACGTATTTAATAGTTGTTAAAATGATAAAAAAGGGAGTAAAAAACAAGTAAACGCCAACATTTTAGGGGGTTTAATTATTTAAATACGGAACCCTTTTAATTTATTTCATTTAATTAAACATTGACTTAATAGTTTAAGACCTTAATTCGGTACAATTTACCTTCCTATATTCGGTACAATTTACCTTCCTATATTCGGTACCGTCACGGACATTCTAAAAAAATCTTGACAAACGCATTTTAAATAATTTAAATATTTTAGGAGCTTAAATTTCGTTTTATTTTTTTTTTAATAAGATAATAGCCTAAAGCTAGTCCGAATTAAAAGAAGAATTAATTTCTGTATATAAATAAACTTTTTACGCATTTGAAAATCATTGGTACTTTTTTTCGTCAGTCATCATACCGCCATTGTATTCGAAAAATCACATTCATTTGATTGATGTCAGTTTTGTGTAATATTCACAAACACACAGACAATTTTTTATATTTGATTTATTTTCAGGCTTTCGAGCACATACATACACACATATGCACTTTGAGTTTTATATATTTAATTAATGATTTTTCTTTAACTTATTGTTATTTTGAATGAAGGAGATTTCCCTATACTGTTAATTTCCTATCATCTTATTTCTGTTGCATTTTAGATAATGCAGCATCAGTATAATTATTTTATTGTTAATTTTACTCAATTTTATTTGTTTTTATCACAACTTTTCGATTGATACGCTTCGATCGTTTGTGTAAATAGCAAACAATCGGGAATAACGAATTAACATTCGTCGGTAACTGATCCCAAACCTGAGCAGTTCGTTGCATGGCTATTTCAGCCACTGAAACCTTAATGTTTAACAGGAGAGAGGACCAGACTGTGGTGTCTCCTGATGTAACTTTTGTGGCAATGCTAGCGACATGAACCCCCACCCAAAAAAACTGCAAAAAAACAAACAAACAAAAAACAAACAAAAACAAAACAAAAAACAAAACAAAACAAAACACAAAAACAAAAAACGAAGAAATACCTTATTAGTATTCCATAGAAATCAGTGATTCCATTTTTAATCTATCTACATCCTAAAAATCTAAAACACTGCCAGATCTGAATACAAGTGAAGATTTTTTTAGATTGAATCAGTTGTCTGAACACAACTCCGTTCTCATTCACAGAATGTCTTTCGCTTTTCTCATCGAAACCTGACGATCGAATATCGTCACTTCACTTGAATGAAAACAAAATGTACGTTTGTTAGCAAAAAAAGCCAGCGTACGGTAGGACTAATGCATTGGAGACATCAAAATGAAACAGTTGCAGAAATTCAACTGACTGGATGGTGTAATAACAGACGACGAAAAATGTGGTACAGAAATCCAAAGCTCTATAAGAATAGCCAACGATGTATTAAAGAAACTAAACAAAGAGATAGAACAATTCTTTTAGAAGTTTCTACATAATATAAAAGCGTCTATATAGCTGTGAATTCTGGACAATTTTCTCATAGATCAAGGGAATCGAAGCATCAGAAATTTGGTTGAATAGACAAATGTTAAGAATTCCACGGACTGAATATACGAGCAACGAGGAAGTCTTTTGGTAAATAAGAACAAAATGGATATTTATACGTAAAATCAGAAGAATACTGTTGAAATTTCTGGGACATATAATCAGGAAAGAAAGTCTGGGGAATCTAACGCGCAGAGGATATATAGAGAATCAAAGGTAAACATTACTTAACTGAGTTGTGTGTATAGATAAGAAAATTGGTGCAAAGTGGATTACAAAAGCCCAAAGTTACTAAAAGCAACAAAAAAGAGTAAGTTAGGGAGATCCATAATTAATGGATGCAGCATATAGTTTACTTCGAAAATATTTAAATTGCAGCCAGCCTTCCACTATTTTCGGAATCACTGATTTCTATTTTTGGGGATTTGTTTGTATAATAAAATCTCCCAAACATATTATCATTATTATTTTTATTTCATTTGATTTCTGGCATTTACACATTTTTTCCGGGTCCCGCCCAGGGACCTAAGGTTAAAAATGGCATTATGACACTTTCCTCTGACAAAAAAAAAAAAAAATTACATATATAAAGCCCTTCTTAAAGTAAGTGGGCTGTACTTGTCAGAACAATATTTTGTATCTCTTTGAGGCATGGACTTCCAGGAATCCCTTCAATTAGTCTACTGGAATCGTTTCCAACCAATCCTAACTACAACAGGGATTGTTGATGTTCCCATGTGCCACATTATTATTATTATTATTATTATTATTATTATTATTATTATCTTTTCATTTCTGTTGCATACTAATTTCCTTCCGGGTCCCAACAAGAGACCTAAGGTCAGAAATAGCATCAGGGGATTTTCTGCTGAGCATTTTTGTGAAGAAAAAAAACAAAAAACCTAAAAGACCTCAAATTTGACATAGATAAGCACCTCGTAAGGTGTAAGCAGCATTTCTGTGAACAATGTTTGTATTTCTTTAAGGATGAACTATAAAGGACCCCGTCAATGTGCCTATCGGAGCATTTTCCAATCAAATCGTGTACTCCAACTACAACTGGACATATTGATTTTCTCATGCACAATATTTTTCAGATTTGTACTTTAATTTGTATTTTGATAGTTATTATTATTATTATCATTGTTGTCGTTGTTGTTGTTGTCGTTGTTGTTGTTGTCGTTGTTGTCGTTGTCATTGCTGTTGTTATTGTTACACTTTCTGCAAGATTGTTCTCTTTCAACCGTATATCTTTCATTATGGCTGTTCTACATCAAGACATACAACGCTAAGCTGAAAGAAACCTTCGCAGAATAGTTACTGTGTTAAACATCGCAGACGTCTGAAGTGATAGGATACAAAGCTTTATTCTAATTTCTTTATTCTAATGTAGGACTTCGATGGTGCAGACCCTAATGATCATTAGGACAATATTGGCCTGAAAGGCTCACATTCTGGCAAATTCAATGCGCTGATTAGTGTATTTTTAAGCTTGTCATTTTCTTTGACCTTGGTCACCAGAAACAGTTACTTCGATGAGGAGTTATTTTCTGGTTTCTTGACCTCTAGAACGTGGTCTCTTCGTATGTTGAAATCCGACAAGGTCTTGGCAGTTTTCAGACACCTTCTATGTCTTGTGGCAGGAGCGTTTCTTGTCGAATTCATGCCAATGCTTCCTAGGTAGGCACTAATTCAGACAAGAGATCACTTTATCAAGTCAGTATTTTTGTATTCTTTCTGTCCAAGCATTCCTCAAGCGCAAATGAAGTGGGTGACATTTTCCCCTTCCATGCTACACAACCTTCACTTGTCTGAATCCAATTAGTTGTAGATAATCTTCTGGACAGGATTAATATTCAGTGCTTGGTCTTGGGCGTTTAGCATTAGGATTTTTGCGTCGCGTTTCAATTCGCCTTTCAGACAATCCACGAAACTAAATTACAAAAGAAAAAAATTCTTACAATCTAATTATATTTTCTGGCTTAAAAAAAAAAATAAATCAATAAATAAACCAATTGTTTAGTACAGCTCACCTATTGCTTGTCTTCCATAGTTACTCTGATATCAAATTCACGAACCAGATTGCTTAAATATCTGAATATTTTTTTTAGGATTAATTAGTTAAGCCTTAAGAGGACTCAATTTTCAATCTCGGAGTGGTTTTTGATGTTCTTACGGAAATTCCATAAATGGTAACCCTCAAATTAATAGGTATACAACAAACCTTATATATTTTCCCTAGAGAAAAAAAAATGTCATTTTTGTGCAGAGACATAGAAATTTGAATTGTTACATTACGTGCAAAAATAATGTCGTTTTCTCGCATAGTAACATATGTGAGAAAACGACATTATTTTTGCACCAACCTAATACTTTAATACTGTTACTACTATTACTAGTAATGATACATAACCATTATACACTTTCAACGTCAAAAGAATCTCGCGTATCAAAAATTTGCATACACAAAAAAAGGAAAAGTCTTTCAACTCACACGGATACAAAAAAAAAACTATTTGATCTTTGGATCGTTAAAGGACTAGCAATATTTCATGCCTTATTTCCATGCTTTATAAATTATAGAAATCTATCAAAGTTTTAAAAATATAAATAAATCTATCAGGTCATCCGATAAGTTCTGTCAGAATTTTAACTTTTTTTTTTTAAAATGAACAAAATTTAAAGAGTATTTTATAATGTTTAATGGAGCTGAACATTATTTTTATGTTTAGATGCATTTAAACTGATCAAATTTTATTTCAGAGAACAATAAAATTAAATTTTGTTTGATTAAAACTCTGCTAACGCAGAAGTACCCAAGAATCATTTGAGGCACATAATGCTTTATGAGTTCAAGAAAGGAAACTCAGCAGCCGAAGTGGCTAGAAACATTCACTCAGTTTATGGAGAGTAATGTGTGAATGAAAGAACTTGCAGAAGATGGTTTGAAAAATTCAGAGGTGGAGATTTCACTCTTGAAGCTGAAGATCGAACCGGACGTCCATTTGAGTTTGATGAAAAGATTCTTGAAGCAGCCCTTGAAGAAAATCCTGCTTTATCAGTTGAGGAATTGGCAGTGGTTCTCAGTTCAAACCATACAACTGTTCATCGTCATCTTCAACAACTTGGAAAATTTCCTAAACTTGGAAAATGGGTGCCTCAGGAATTGTCGGAAAACAACCTCAAAACCCGAGTTGACATCTGCTCTTCTCTCAATTCTCGCCAACTTGTTTCACCTTTTTTGGATAGACTTGTGACTAGCGACGAAAAATGGATCTTTTATCGAAGTGTTAAGCGTCGTAGACAGTAGCTTGGTAAAGGGGAAGGACCCCAGCCACAGCCGAGAAGGGAACTTCATGGGCAAAATGTTCTTCTTTCAATCTGGTGGGATCGCCAAGGAATAATCCACTTTCAATTCTTACCACCTAATGCAACAATTAATGCTCAAATATACTGTCAGCAATTAGAGCGTTTGAACCAAGCTTTGAGGAAAAAAAGACCTTCTCTAGTGAATCAAAAAGAGGTGATGTTTCATCAGGACAATGCGCGACCCCACACAGCAAGAATCACGTCACAAAAGATCGAAGAACTTGGTTGGAAGAAAATTTCTCATTCACCTTATTCTCCCGATCTTGCTCCTTCAGATTACCATTTGTTTCGTAGTTTACAGAATCATTTGGAAGAAACAGATTTTGTAACACAGGAAGAGGTTAAAACTGACATTTGTGAGTTCTTCGAATCAAAGCCAAAAGAATTTTACAGTAATGGAATTAGTAAGCTTGTTAATAGATGGAAGGAAGTCATAGATAATCAGGGAAAATACATTGTTGATTGAATCTGTAATTAAATGTAACATTTGGTCACTTGTTTTCTTTAATCAAAATTCGGACAGAACTTATGGGATGACCTGATATTAAATTCGTAGAAGTATTTTTTACTTTTTTTTTTAAGATTTATTATTTTACAAGTATTATAAGAATGTGAAAAGAGATTTAAAATAATGAGAATAATCGATTAATGAAGTAATAACGGATAGAATGGAACGTTAAATTGAATAAATATAGTGACTCGCTTATCCGGAAATGAGAGCCGGAAAATCGATGTTGGTCTTCTCTAACAAATATAGATATTCAATATCAGTTTTTTTTTCTCTAAAGAGTTTAAATTAAAACAAATAATTTTCTTTGTTTATATTTTTGTGTAGTTTTTTTAAAAATCATCTTCACCTTTGGCAGGTAAAGATTTCTCACTTGTTTATTTACATATCATAAATGACACACCAAAACGTAATATGTTTTGTTTAAACAGCATTACGTCAATTGACCTTTAACACAACCTTTTGTTTTAAAACTCCTACAAAATGGCTTCCGGAGTATTTTTGTCAACATTTCCGGTTTCATTGAATACCTTATTTGTTTTATTTTTTTCGATACTTGCTGCTTTTTATTGTTGCTGTTGTTTTGCCTTTGATAGAAAAGATTCTGTTACCTTTTATTGAATTCAAAAGTAGTTTTTGGGCTTTCATTGTCCTTAATCCCAGCAAACAAAATAACTCTCGCCCAAGTGGTGTTTGTTTTGAACTTTTCTATTATTTTAGCGATTCTTTCCTTTCGTTAGACATTTTATATCTTGTCTTATTTATTTCAATTCTTTCGTATAATGTCCTATTTTTTTTTTTAACTTTTCGTCTTTTCCAATCTGAAGTAGAATTCTTCTGTTTTCTTTGTTCTATTACGTTCACTTTCAAATTATTTTCTTTTAGATTCATATTTGTTTCTTCCCTGTTAAAGAGTTTACTTTACGAAAAATGATATCTTTTTGCATTTAATTTGATTCCTTTCCTATTCTTTCTTTCCTTTTAAATTTATCTTTTCTCTTTTTATTTAGCATTTTCATTCATTCTTTCTTTCTTTCTTTCTTTCTTTTTTCTCACCTCTCCTCTTTTTCTCGGAACATTCCTCTTTTTCATGAGTCATTCATTTCTCTTTCTTTCAAAAGTCTTCCATCATTCATTTTTGCCTTTTCACCTTTTTATGTTTCTTTATTCTTTCCACATCTATTTTCTACAATTTTCTTTTATTCTTTCTTTCTGGAGTTTCTTGTGAGTTCTTTCTTTCTTTCTTTCTTTCTTTCTTTCTAAATTTATCTTTTCTTTCTTCAGTTAGTGGTTTTGGTTTCATTTTTGTTTTTGCTCTTTCTTTCCAGTATTTTTTCTTTCTTTCTTTGATCCCTTTATATTGTTTTCGCCATTTTTTTTTAAAAAAAAACTTTCTCAAATCCTTCTCTTTTCTTTTCTTTTATTCGACTGTATTATCGCTGTAAACTGAGTGTTTGTTCATTCGTATGAAAGAAAGGAGAGAAAAAAAAAACTCAAGAAGACAAATGGATAAAGTTACATTGTATGCCGAGCGAGTTTTGCAAAGAACAACAGGGGAAAAGTATTTTCCTTCTGTATATTGTATATTTTGTTTCTAAAGAAAAAAAAAAAACAATGATTTAAACGGGCAAGCCAAAATCGAATTCCGAAAAGCAACGAATGAAAAGAATAATAATAAAAGTTGAATAAAATGATGAACAAAACGAACAATACAAGACTAACACTAATAATAATAATAATAATGATGATGATAAGATGATAACGTCCATAACAATACTTTAATGAAAGATGCTGAATAATGGCCAACATGAGAAGGGGAAGGGAATAAAACTAATAATAATGGTAAGTAAAAAGTAAAAAGAAAAAAAAGGCAAATTGAAATGAAACAACGAAAAAGAAATAAGCTGTAACTAAAAAAAGGAAGGAAGATAAAATTGCACTGAGGTATGGGCAAGCCGAAAATATTGAACATATATATAAAGAAGAAAGAATAAAATGAAAAAAAAAAATGAAAAGAAAAAGAAAAATTAATCGGGTAAACGAGATCATGAAAGAAATATCGTTAAAGGTTGAACAACGAGAAAGAACGAGAATTAGAGCAGGAGAAAAGCGTCTCCATGGATACCTTAAATGGCGGGAATTTGGGATTAGTGAGAACGAGCGAGGGTTAGTTGGTGGTGCTTGTTGGAGAGGTTGGCGGAGCGGATGGTGAGCGTGTTGGTGTGTGTGTGGGGGGGTCAACACGTGTGTAATCTCCTTGAAATCACATTAACAACGCCAACAATTTTTTTCCTCTCCACTTTCAGCGTGTTCTTACTTCCAGTTATTCTTCACAAATTTGCCATAACCGAGCAGCGCTTATCTTTGCAAATTACGCGCCAAAAATAATATAAAATTGAAAAGATGCAAGAGAAGGAATAATAATAATAATAATAATAATAATAATAATAATAATAACAAATCCAACATGAAGGAGAATCAAGAGAGGGGAAAGCAGTGAGTCACAAAGATAAACCAAAATGAAATCAGGAAATAAAATAAATTGAAAAAAAAAAAAAAAAAGGACCTGGTGTATTTTTCTTCAGTTTTCAAGAAAATATTTATTTATCATCTACTTTTTTTACCCAGCTTCATATTACAAAAATATATCTTGATAATTCACTTTCGTTATACAAGTGGAAATTAATCTTTTCAAGATGCGAGAAAAAACACTGATTATAGACATATTAGAAACGCAACTTTTTCACCCACGTATACTACGTGTATACGGAGACACACAGACACACACAGAAACACACACACACACATATATATATTTATATATTTATATTTATATATATCAATTATGATTATCTCAAATCCTCCTAATAATTTGTATCACTTGTATATCCTTGCGTGAACAGGCTTCTAATGCAGCTTGGGTATAGTAGTCATGGCTCGTGAGGGTAAGGGAAACTCGGATGAGTTACACTACGGAATTTGTGAAGAGCGGAGCTATATCGAGTCTAATTCGTTACCTCTTCGTCACCGAGGCCCGTGGTACAGTTGGTATGACGTTTGCGTCGTATCGTAATTTTAATTCAATTCTCTGTAGTGGATGCGCACTGATGAATCCCAAATATAGGACGAAATGGCCGTCAAGTGCTTCCTGTTTTCTGTTGAAGTCTCTTCTAGACTTGCTGAATTAATAATTTCTATCACACACACACAAACACACACACACACACGCACACACACACACATATATATATATATATATGTATGTGTGTGTGTGCGCACGCGCGTTTCTCTCTCTATATATATTTATATACATATATAAAGGTGTACACTGTGGACAACAACGAGTGACTGAACACACACTCAGTTCACTTTTATATTTATACATTCTCTATCTCTGAGCACTTTTACCCGTAAATATAGTATTCCAGTTATGAGGGAGAACAGATGCATTTTCCGGCGAAGGTGCTCATCGATGAACTCATGAATCTTTTCCATGTTTTCTAGTATTTCGTTGGTGACTGCTTGACTTCAACGCTTGTCAAGCCGATTTTTGACACACCGGCGACATCTAAACCTTTTTACGAAAAGCTCAAGCACTTCCAGAAAATAGCAGATACGCCGAGCTTCTTGCAAAATTTGATGCAGCCGTGGGGCTTCTGAATTTTTCAGTCATCGTAATGATCACAAAAATAAAAACTTCGCGTAATATTTGAATATGATGTCTATTGCTAAACTGACTCAGTCGACTGGGTAACTATGGCATTTCAATTGGTACATCCGGTTAAATATAATGTAGTTGAAATAAAATTCATAAATTATTTTTTATAGTTAGGTAAGGAATATTAAATAATAGTTTCAGACTATTATTTTTTAGTGGCACCGTATTTTGGCTCAGATCTTCTGAAGCTGACCTTAAGGTCAGATGTTAGACAACATAGGGATATCGATTTTGATTGGCTGAGCCGAATGTCGGAATGTTAGATTTTGAAAGTGTTTTCGAAGAGTTAAGTTTTACACGTCGAAGAGATCAGACGTGGTTATTTCGTGTCTCAGGTAACTTGCTCCCTAGTAAGGGTGATAGTGGGACCCCACTGGCTAGTTAAAAAATGTACACGTCGACGTGTTTAATAAAATAGAATTTTAAAATCCGTTTTGTTTTAGTTCTTATTCTACGTTCGAACAACAAACAACTAGCGATCACCCGGGCGGAAGATGACAGAAAGAAGAAAGCAACATATGAATGGACCGACAAGACCGTCAACCAAGAGACCCCCAGAACGAAGGGGCTATACAACAATCCTACGTAACAGAAATCTATATGCGCATCTCAACCATATAAATATTTTTCCCAATTTACTCACATATAATTCTCGAAAACCACTAGAGGATTACAATCGAAATGATAATGATAAATGAGATGTGCGACATCAATAAAAGTCAGTAGTAGAATGTAAAGATTATGAAAAGGGGATTCGATATAGAAGAACTGAAGAAGCCAAAACTGATACGTCTAGAAAAAAACGCCCACAAAGTGGTAATTCTTTAGGAAGAAGCTGCATGAGTGGAAATTATTTCTTAAATTAGGAACACGGGAGAAATGAGGATGGTTCGACTCCATGGAAGTAGCTTTAAAAGTCTGAACTAGCGGAACTAAAGCATAGAGATCATCTGAACATTTGCCATAGAAATAGCGATGAAGTAGCAACAGGTTGGAAAATAAGTCTTCCTCCACGAGCCTGGCCAAGCGATTTGAAATCTGCCAGCGGTGGAAAGTGAGGATTATGATACTCTAGCCCAGATTTCGTAGCAACACTCCATTTTTAGCCTAATCTAACCTTTGTAAACATAAAGCATGGCGGAAGTATGACTTCCGGTAAACCATTTCAGAATAGAAATGACGATATGGAAATGGAATGGTTTTCTATAACTCCTTTCATGTTTATTGTTCTAATGAACTTTCCTCTATGGTAACTAGATTTTATGTATGTAAGCGTATACTATAAATTGCCGGCAGGTCTTATCGTTTTACAGTTGAAATGGCGAGATGTAACCATAAGTTCTATGCTAACGGTTTATTTTTTCGCACTTCTCGCTTGTGAAACTCTTTTCCGGCTTCTTGCTTCCCAGTAAATTTTGATATTCTAAAATTTAAATGCAATGTTAATCGTTATCTTCTGTCTTCTTAATTTCTGTTATTTTATTGTTCTCTCTCCTTAATAGTGTTATTACTTATATTCTCTAACACTCAATAATCCCTGCCGTATTAATGGCTTTACTGTCTTGCTTGGGGTGAAATGATTAAAAAATGTATGGATAGAACCTATTTTGAAACTATCACAGAAATTCAGAATTAATAAATTCTAAATTAGAATTAATAGATTCTAAACACTTGAAATACCTCGCTATGTGGATCAGATTTAGTATAGGGGAGAAGAAAATTGAACGCAGGAAACGTTTCACTAGTGTTACCTTTGTCTAAGGACAGAAGGTGCGGCAAAACCGACTTAAGAAGCTTCGTTATAACTAGAATTTCAGATGCATATCATGCATGGTGTTCAAATCATTCAGAAACGTGTAAACTATCAGCTATATCCGTCCTGGGTATGACGATAAACTACATCCGCGTCCTCGGTAAGACGATAAAATACGTCCAGCAGCAAGGCCTCTGATCAGGAGGTCTTGAGGAACATGAAACCACCTCTTAATAGCTGGTGTTCCCAGGTCCGTCCTGACCCGGGGTGGTAGTACCTGTTAGGGTCCCAGCTATGAGCAAATAGTTAACCCCCTAACCTGGGATGAAAACATTATGAAAGTGTAAAAATAGATTTTAATACCAGAAATACTTTTTTCAAAAAAAAAAAAGAAAAAAAATTATTGCCAGCAATACATTTTTGCTGAAAAAAAAATATTAGCAAAAATAGATTTATGAAGGAAAAAAATATTGCCAGCAGCAAAAATTTTGTTGGCATTAAATAACCCATTCAGTTTGATATGCCTTATAACAAAATAATCCAAACTATCAGCTATATAAAAACGTTTCGTCATCCGGGGTCCATATGAAACCCAGGGAAGTCTCCAGATAAACATCACCGGGGGTCCACGGTAATATTTTAGTGGTCCATAGAACAATTTCTATTCGGAATGGCTGTTACAAGTGAGAATTAGAATTTCTATAGTGCTCCATGCTGTATTAAAGTACTAAAAATAAAAATAAAAAACAACTCTAAAACTAGCAAAATCATGCGATATACGTTCTCGCCCCTTTTACTCTTTATCGGATGTTTTACAGTTCAAAAGTTTGAAGCTACTCCCAGAATTAGCATGGGATAAACTTGATAGAAGAGTGAAAAACATGAAAAACATGAAAAACATGAAAAAGAGCTCTTGAAGTTATTGGAAAAAAGAGTGGAATTAATTATTAAACTTATACTTTGAGAAACTTTTGCAACAAATGCCAAAGCATTGTGCTGCAGTAACTAAAGCTAAAGGAAGATATTTTGATGAGAGCAAAATTTAATAATACAATGCTTTTTTTTCTTTTTGCCATAATAACATTTCTAATAAAAAGTCTCACTTTTTTGACCATGTGTAATAATTTTCTTTTATTTAAAGTAAAAAAAAAACAACTACATTTTGGGCTAATTTCAAAAATTATCAGGGGTCTCCTTAAACATTTGAACTGTAGTATAGGTATAAGTCATTTATTTTGCTCTTTCTGATATCATTCTGAATATAAATATCGTATTCCTTGTTTCTTTATCTTTAAGAAAATCGCACTGTTGTTGGCCTATATTCTGCTATGCGCTTTATTCATCAGAATTCAGCTGATAAGACTCATTAAGCTGATCGTCCAATGCAGCTCGCATTCGTTTTGCATCTGACTTTCTTAGGCAGCGCGCTATTAATATGTCTCTCCCTATAGACTAGCGGAAAATATCACAAATAAAGTGTTTTATACCAAATCACATAATTACATCAGCAACAAAAAATGAGTTGCTTACGTAGCTAGAATTAAAGAGGAAATCATGATACTGACGCTCGAAACAGTAAAAAAAAAAGAAAGACATTTAGAAGTATTGATACTAGAAAAGGTGATAACAGCGGACTTCAGAAGTGCAATTTCGCAGAAAAAGGTGTTTTAAGAGAAAGATTTTATAAATTTCAACCGAAAGTATCACTAATTGTTCAGACAGTGGCAAATGTTTCCTGTATGAAAACGGTTAACTTCACCATTTATTTGCTCTACTTAATAATTATTGTAATCAATAGTTATTTATTATCTTAAGGATTATTGTAATCAATATTTATTTATTATCTTAAGGATTATTGTAATCAATATTTATTTATCCTTAATGATTATTATAAATACTACTTAATTATTATCAATAATAATGATTGTAATCAATACATATTTATTATCCTTATTGATTATTATAATCCATATTTACTTATAATCCTTAATGATTATTGTAATCAATATTTACTTATTATCTTAATGATTATTGTAATCAATATTTATTTATTATCTTAATGATTATTGTAATCAATATTTATTTATTATCCTTAATGATTATTGTAATCAAATTCACAGGTGCTTTCCAGGTAATGTTTGCAGATCTACATTAACTAAATTTAGCTTATTAAGTTAAATGACTCGATGCTGGGATAGATGATAAAGGAAAATATAGTGTTGCCTCAGTTTTTCCATTTCGGAACGTTTGTTTCGAAAAATCAGCGTTTTAAATCCTGACTGTTACCGAGCGCCAGTCTTAAGTGTCTTCTTAGTTCAATGTTGGTTTGTTCAGTCTCAAACTGTCTATATGTAACAAAGGTACGTTTTTCTCAAGACTAACATATCGATTATTGGACTAGTGTAACACGGAAATCTGAAGGCGCCTTTGAACATCAAAAGATGACCTCAAAAACTAAGCAAGGTACTGAGAAACAGCGAAATGCTGTTAGAGACAAAGAATGAAGTCTAATTTCGAAGATGGCAATGAACGCTAGCAATTTGCTTACAGAAAATATGAGCAAAAAATGAGTTTTTTTTTAAAGGCAAATAGCAATTAAAAGGACACTTATACCTAAAATCAGAGAAGCAACAGTTAAAGTTTCTTGGATGAGGAAAGACGGTTTGGAGAAATTATCACTCATAGGGATTACTGAAGAGAAGGAGGCTGAGAGAAGAAAAGAAATATGGTAAATAAAAAGTGTTTAATAGCAACAAAAGATAGGAAAATATCTAGATTGATAATTTTTTTTACGGCTTATCAACCTTCTGAAGGTAATTTAAAATCAGAAAATATTTTTAGATTCTAAGAATTTTTAGTGAGATAATAATGATATACTGATACAAATCCTACTAATTAACACAGAACGTAGGAGGTGAAGAGGTCGATACATACCTTTTCCTAAGGGTATTTGCGCGTAAATAAATATAGAGAGTTCGACAAGAATTCAATCTCAGTACTCCGATTCTCATTTTCGAGCCGTTACCCATTACACCACCCGCACATCCAAGTTTACAGTATCTGGTATTCTCCAGCGGTCTTCCATCTAGATACTGACTAGTGTCGACGTCGCTTAACTTCGTTGATCGGACGAGAATCGGTGTTTTAACGTGATATGGTTAGGAAGTTGTGGAGAGACATGATCACCCGCATTTTGAAATTACAAGTCAAATGAAAGATAATTAATCTAAATCTAGTTCAGTTTTGCTGATTTGTTAATATTTTCTTGCATATTCTCTTCATTTAAATAGTTTAAGAATTCTGGGTAATAAGAGGAGTTTACAAGAATACCAATAAACGTTGAAATATTAGAAATCAGTCACCATTCATCTTTGCAAATCAAATCTAGACTTGCTAAAATTATGCGCTTGAATTGCTTCCATATTTTCATTTTCTGCTGGATAAAGTTTTACACTTGAGTTTCTACTTCAATAATAATCTATTCAATAATATATAAAAAGTGTAACTTTATACATTTATCGATCACGCAGCATAATATCCTTTTCTCCATGATGAGAAATCGATAATCGATTACTCAGCTTAATAATATTTTCTCCATGAGAAGAAATCGGTTATCGATTACGTGGCCTAATATCTCTTCCCCCATGATGAGAAATTGATAATCGATCACGCAGCATAATATCCTTTTCTTTATGATGAGAAACCGATAAATGATCATGCATCAAAATATATTCTTCTCAATGATGAGAAATCGATAATCGATCACGCAGTGCAATACCGTTTTCTGCATGATGAGAAATCGATAGATGGTCACGTTGAAAAATATCTTCTCTATGATGAGAAATCGATAATCGATCACGGAGTGTAATATCGTTTTCTGCATGATGAGAAATCGATAAATGATCACGCCGCAAAATATATTCTTCTCTATGATAATAAATCGATAATCGATCATGCAGCATAATATCCTTTTCTGCATGATGAAAAACCGATAAATGATAACGCATCAAAATATCTTTTTCTATACGATGAGAAATCGATAATCGATCACGAAGCGTAATATCTTTTTCTGCATGATGAGAAATCGATAATTGATCACAAGGCAAAATATCTTCTTCTCTATGATGAGAAATCGATAGTAGATGACGTAATATCGTTTTCTGCCTGATGAGAAATCGATAAACGATAATAATCTTTTCTTCATGATGAGAAATCGATTATCAGCAAAATATTTTCTTCTTCATGATGAAAAATCGACTATCGATCACTCAGCCTAATATCCTTTTCTCCTTGATGAGAAATTCCGTGGTTATATTTTCAGGAAGGGTTACCAAACGCCAATTAAAAATGGCTCATGCTATCATAACAGCGTAATATCTGTTCACTAAGAAAAGGATATCAGGCTGCGTGACCGATAAATATATAAATACTTATATGACAAACAGAACTTTTGATAGACTCGCTGTTCCTTAATCTCTAGCTGAAGCTATCAGTCACTAATGGCATGAAAAATTAGAAGATGAATACTAAGTAAATATTCTGTTCAGTCCCACATATTTACTTGTCATTTGCCTGACCTTAACCACTTGGGCATAACAAACTGTGAATTACTGAGCGTGAGTAGTGGGGATGTATCAACGTTGGCTGTCGAGTTTGAACGATGTGGCAGCCACGGCGACTTAAGAGTCACACCTAGATTCTTGGGAACGCATTCAATTCGGCTTCATTTGCAAAGTTATGCGCTTTTTGTTTTAAATCAAAAACTGTCACCATATCTTTACACATTTGGCTGTTTAGCATGTGTCTAGTACACTATTACCAGACTGGGTACCCTAATAATTATTTTCGGCTTCAAATATTTGTACCCCAGCGTCACTTTGCTGGTGTGCTGCTCCCTCAACCAATAATAATAATAATAGTAGTAGTAGGCTACGGCCATATTAACAGACAAGCGCTTGGAGAGCTATTGCCCTGATATTGCGTGTGCGCAAGTGCAGCCAACAATGGATCTTGATATGATAGACGGTGTATCGTAAAGGGGGAGCAGACGAAGGTACATAGATCTGGCAGAGCAAATCAGGGAAACGTACTCAGCAGAAGTTAATCTTGTTCATTTTGTGGTTAGGACATGCAGAGATATTTCCAGGAATCTTCTGCTGCCTATTGATCGTATCGATGCTTGGCGATAGCTATCACCATTAGGATTGCTCAGGTTGTAGCACGGCTTGGGACAGCTTATGTGCGGAGGAAAGTTCTGCGTCTCTAAACTGTGAGTAGGAGCTGAGATTAGACCACAATCATGCGGCCGACACATCTAAGAGGCGGAGTTGATATTAAATCAAATAATAAATGAACCAAAACAATCTAGTCGACAGTATTAGTAAAGTCAGGTGTGAAAGATCATTTAATGAAAATAAGTCGAGAATGGTAAGGGAAATACTAAGAAAAATGCTAAGGAGGATGTCAAGGGAAATGCTAAGGAGAATGCTAAGAGAAATGCTAAGGGAATGCTAAGCAGAATGCCAATGGAAATGCTAAGGAGAATGCTAAGAAAAATGCTAAAAAGAATGCTAAGGAGAATGCCAAGTGAAATGCTAAGGAGAATGATAAGGAAAATGCTAAAGAGAATGCTAAGGAGAATGTCAAGGGAAACGCTAAGGAGAACGCTAAGAAAAATGCTAAAGAGAATGCTCAGGAGAATGTCAAGGGAAATGCTAAGGAGGATCCTAAGGAAAATGCTAAAGAGAATGCTATGGAGAATATCAAGGGAAATGCTAAGGAGAATGCTAAGGAAAATGCTAAAAAGAATGCTAAGGAGAATGCCAAGGGAAATGCTAAGGAAAACGCTAAGGAAAATGCTAAAGAGAATGCTAAGGAGAATGCCAAGGGAAACGCTAAGGAGAATGCTAAGGAAAATGCTAAAGAGAATGCTAAGGAGAATGTCAAGGGAAACGCTAAGGAGAAACGCTAAGGAAAATGCTAAAGAGAATGCTAAGGAAATACATGAAGTATGAAGACCTGTTGTGGTGTGAACCTTAAATTAGTGGACAATAATAATGATGATAATAATAATAATAAAGCGATCACGCAGCCTTGTAGGCAATGAATTATTTTGCACCCTCTAACCCATTTCTCACACACGAAACGTTTCTAGTCTCTTGTTATTCTATTGCTATTTTCATGGCAAACGTTGACACACGCTATATAATTAGCTCAACAAATCCAGACTTCCACCTCTAGGCCGCGCCATGTCAGGTACACGCTATCAGCTCATCTTAATTCCCTTTGTATTCCTTTGGTAAGGAAAAAGTTACACTCAGATACTTCGCCGGAACTGTCACTTTTGTAAAACCCTAACCCGCTTCCCCCGAACACAACAATTTTGACCTCTTTAAGCTTAATCTCAACCGTTATCTATCCTACATATCCTCATATGTATTTCATATCTCCTCCATTTACGCGATTACAACAATCTCATTCAGTAAACCTTTACCATAAGTGGCTGTTAGGCCTTGTGTTCTGTGAATAATAGTGTAAATATGATAAGAAACTCACTAGCCATGTATGTAATGACATACAACTTCAATATTATTAACTGGTCCATCTTCGAGATAAACAAAGTTCAAAACAAAATTCAAACGTTTCTCACAATCGCTTTCCCTATCCTCACATTCATCGATTGTAACTTCCAAGAAGAGTAAGTAGTCGGGGATTAGTTCAACTTCAGCTACCACTGAAAACTGAAACCATGAAAAAGAAAAACAAATCAGCCTTAAAAACACTTAAAAAGAATCCGCTGAAGGGCAAATCAGAGCAAGTGATCCTGATGTAGATCAAACACTCACCAATCAGTAGCTGACAGGCTCTGATCTCAAACCAGAAACTGAAGGATTCATAATTTCTGCTCGAGATCAGTCCTTTCTAAAACAGGAACTACCATTTTTTTTAACGTACATGTGTTAGCACATGCAATACCTTGTCTTCATCAGCCGCCGACCAGGGGTGATATCACGGTATCGGTGGCTATGGCGGGACCGCCACCCCTGGTGCCATCAGCAGCATTTGCTACCAGGCAGGTTATGAAGATGAGCTAATTAATCGTTCCTTTAAGTAAATTCTATGAGCAATGAAAGTTTCCTGAATGCGTTTGCCATTATTGACGCGCTCGTAAAAATCGTTATAGACGACCATGTAATGTCTAACCTCCCTCACAAAGATAATTGATTGGAACATAAGTCACCACAAGTTATAATTAATGACGAGATTACCATTCTCTGGAATTTCAGCTTCAGACTGATAGTGTAACCCAGACAAATCGTCCAGATCTAATTTTGAAAAATCATGTTGAAAATACATGTCTTGCACTAAATGTTGCAAACCCATCTGACAAAAATACGAATTTGAAAACGTTTGAGAAACTAAATAACTAAAAGGACCACCAGGTAGAAGTCAGTAAAATTGGGCATTACCTGTTGTTATTTTGGGATTAGGAAATATATATAAGGGAGCAAATTAAAATATATAACTTACGGCCACATTACACTGCAACAGCAGCTCCTATAGGATCACAGAAGTTAAGCAATGTCAGGCCTGGCGAGTAACTAGATGGGTGACTACTTGGGAATACTAGGTGCTGTAAGCTTGGCTGTGCGGACGGTGTAATAGATAATGTTAATCGGAGAGCCGAGTTCCAATTCCCGTTGTGTTCGTCATATTCACTTACACGAAAATACTCTTGGTAAAAGTATAAATCCATATATTATTCCAGCCACGGATTAATTAGTAAGATTTATATCACTAAATATTATTATCTAAAACAAAAAGAAATACAGTCTAAAAATATTTACTGGATTTAAATAACCTGCAAAAGGCTGATAAACAGTAGAAAATGAAGAAGGAATCAATCTCTGTAATGACCACAATTATATTTTTTTCTCTCTTATTGCATTACTGTTTTAACCTAGGGAATAATAGAATAATCACACGAAGGTTGGTAATAAAGAACAACACATATAAGATTCGCCAGCGGCGCGTAGAAGTAGTAGTCAACTGCTAGAAATGAGTCAAGTGAATTCCACAATGAATCTCCAACTGCAGGATAACTACCAACCACCCGACGCGGTCAGATGTGGCACAAGGCCGAAATTAATTTGGGGTATCCTACCCGTAGCCTCGGCCAAAAATTCCTCGTAGACCCCGTATAAAATGGGGCCGGGTAGCTGTTTCCCGAGACAAGACTCTGCCCTTCGACATAGACTCGTCTGGGGATCCTCTCTGCTCGGAGGCAGAGAGTTTGACCAGCACCGCTGGAGAGGAATCTCCAACTGCAGACCAACATACAGTATTTACTACTGTATTTATGTGAATGGGGACATACGAATTATTGTCCGTAAGTATGCAACAACAATGACGCTCCTCGGTTTGCATATTCTGATGCAAAAAAATATCTTGTCTCTTGAAGTTTTTGAGACTTGTTACAGCTCCTACTACATAAATCAAAGAATGAGACAAAGCTCAACAAAAACAACAGCAACAACAACAAATAATAATAATAATAATAATAATAATAATAATAATAAAGAACATAAAACAATCCAAACACTATTAGCTAGAATAATGAATAGATTGCTAGCCTGTCAAAGAGACAATGACCAGGTACCATTTTTATGAAAGTTGTACAAAATCTAATCTGCCATTTAAAATAGAATATGCCTATATATCTTTATCGATCACGCATCACGATCTTCACCTTTTTAATAATGATGTATTCCGTTTTTATGGTAACAGGAGTCATAAACTCGATAACATTATACGAAACGGAATTGGGTTACCATAACAACAGAATATGTAATTAGTATGTAGGGGTGATCAAGCTGCTCATACATATTTTTCCTTTAGTATTTATTTTTACTTTTAATGATTAAAGTAGCAGATTTTCTTTTTCCACTCGCTAATAAGCATAACTGAAAATATAAAATCCACCATTATTGTTGCAGAAAATAATTACAAAATTACTTGAATATATATGTCTTTTTTGGCAAAGGTGGTGTGGCACAGTATGGGCCGTACTAATATTTTTAGTGTATCTTTTATTTTAATGATTTAAAAGGCATAATCTCTTCTTCCAGATTTATGTATTTCGATTAGTCGACTGATTCATTTTTTTACGGCTTATCAACTCTTTATAGGATATTTACAGTCAGAAAATATTTTTAGATTGTAAGACTTTTTTGAGAGATAATAATGATCTACTGATACAAGTCTTACTAATTAAACTGCATCTTGTGGTAGATTTAATCTGTAACCACCTCCATGACGGAGGCACTACTCTGGCGACATGGATATACTTACCCGCTATCAAATGCTCTGAGCTGCCGAACAAATTTTATCTAAAAAATTCCGAATTTCCTTCGTATTTCTCAACCTTTTTAAATGTAGAAAATGGTTTAACGTTGACTTGGAAGTATAATAAGAGAATATATGAACCCAACGGTAATTCGAACTCAGCTCCCCGATTAACAATTCTGTGCTATTATCCATTACACCAGCCGCATATCCAAATTTATTGCAGGTATTCTCAAGCGGTTGCCCATCTAGGCACTGACCAGGCTCGACGTTGCTTAGCTGCGGTGATTGTACGGAACCGGTGTTTCAATGTGATATGACCGTAAGCCTTTAAGCGTTTCGATAAACATCCAATATTACTTATGCAGAAAATATAATCGATGCATTTGCAAGAATTAGTTAAATTCAATCGTCATTTTTTGGCGACACGAGAGAATTAGTAATATTACCGTGCGAAGAAAGGTGATGGCAATAAACTCCGAGATATTAACAAAATCTATCACGCTTCATGCTTTAAAATATCTATTGATTACCTGGGAGCATTTTTCGAAATTATTTAATAAAACATAAAATGTTATCAGAAAAAAAAGAAAGAAAGGAAAAAATGGCATTGTTGATAGTTTTGGATCTTATCAATTTTCCAGATCTGTGCTCGAATTGATTCTGTTAAGTTTGTATAAGTTTCACATATCCAGTCGCTGTTTCAAAATTAAACTAACCATATTCACACCAATATGACGAGTTACAGAATGAACGGCATTATTAGATGAGTATGACTCCCAATAGGATAAAAAAAATAAAGAAAACTGAACGAAAAAATATTTTAAAGAAAGAAGAAAAAAACGTGTTGGCAATGTATTGCACGCAGAAGTGGATGTGCAGAAACGAAATAAATACAGCTTGATAGCCGCCATTTGCAATCGTTCGACCCTATATCATTTTCGCATTCCTTATTTCCATTCCAACGGCTATATGTATTTTTTGGAAAGAGGGGCGGGAAAGGACATTCCTTCTTTCTTGAACCCTCTTTACGTTATTTTCTTCGTTTTTCTCTAACTTTTTTCCCTCTCCTGCTCCGCTCAGCACCCCGCTCCTATATTTTAAGGTTTCCAACTCGACGTGATTATTGTGACCGTAGGTGCTTGTCGCCCGCGGCTCCAGTGTTGGACTAATTATGTGTTATGGCCGATCGAAGCATTTTCGCAAAGGAGGTTGAGAAATGGGACTAGTGAGGTGTCTGCGACTGGGAAGAAAGAGCGAGCGGTGGCATGCTAAACTTTGGTCCACACGCGCACGCGCACACTTCCCTGAGGAATGGTAATGGCAAAAGAAGGAGTGGTAGTAGCGACAGAGGACGGGGAAGGACGACAGAATGGCGGAGGTTTGTCTTTGGGAAACTGTAAATGATGATTTTGAAAAATCCACTCCTTTCCCGAGAATAATGCTCCCAGGCACTGTGCCATCCCAGGCAAATTCTTTGGAATCCACAACAATCACATCACAATCAGCACAACCAGCAACAAAGCGACTCCATTATCGACATCATCAGCAGCAGCATCAGCAGCGAAACAACGCATTCAAAAATGTCGATTATAAATTAAGCCACCCTATTTATTTTGAAATAATATAACTTGTAAATTAATTAATTTAATTCATATGAAAATATTTTCAGCGAAGTAAAATAATTCATACTCACTCAATTCACTCTCCAATTCACTCAGTCAGTCAGTCATCGGTCAGACACTCACTCACTCACTCATTCACCTACTCACTCAGTCACACAATCAGACAGACTATTATCCAGACAGTCACTCACGAAATAACGAACTCGTAAAAATATATATACTTATAAGCTAAAAATAGCATCATCAACTAAGTGACAAATTTTATATTTGTATTAATCCTATATAAATATATATATATATATATATATATATATATATATATATATATATATATATGGATAAAGCAGCCGTAGGCAAGTAATTCAAGTAGATCTTATTAATATAAAATATTAAAACTGATCCACAAAAGAGAGCTCAATATAATTTTTATGATAGAGCATATAATTGAATTACAATCAATGAAACAATTTACCACAAACAGCTGGCCATTTCGTCCTCGGGAAAAAAATCATTGCTTCAAGATACTATGGGGGTAGTTAAAGTTAATCTTCAAGATGGTATGGGTGTGGATATAGTTAAAGCTTCCCGAGGACGAAATGGACATCTGTATGGGATAATTTGTTTGGGTTTCCTTGATTGTAATTCCATATATATATATATATATATATATATATATATATATATATATATTTGAAGGAAAAAACTTAAAACATTATCGAAGAATTCGGTAATAAATTTATTTCGACAGATACATTTTTAATATCTGCTTCATCAGACAATTTATTAAAAAATATTTTAAAATTAAATCAGAAGAGAAAAGGAAGCAAATGTCCAAATTGCTTGACATAGAAAAAAATTTCCTGGGTCTTATATTATTGAAAAGAGGAGTGAGAGAAAGAAAAAGGAGAAACAAGGTGTTAACACAGTGAGCATGTTGATCTATATATAAAGACATTGAGCACTTTTCATAGATCAATCTTTTTAATATTTATATTAAAAAGACCTTCTTGGGTTATACTTACCACTTACGGATCTATCTATCTATCTATCTATCTATCTATCTATATATATATATATATATATATATATATATATATATATATATATATATATATATATGTATACATTAGAGGAAAGAACAATAACAAAATCCAATGAAGTAATAATTGACGAAAAGCGTCACACGAAAACATTTTCCATTTTGTCATACTTCTGTCCCCATATGAAAAAATTGTATAAAGTTTGCATCTATCTATCTATCTATCTATCTATCTATCTATCTAATAGGGGCAATTATATATATATATATATATATATATATATATATATATATATATATATATATTAGGTTGGTGCAAAAATAATGACGTAATAATGTCGCTTTTTGACGTATTTTTTAACGTCAAAAACGACATTATTACGTCATTATTTTTGCACCAACCTAATATATATATATATATATATATATATCTACACATAATCATTCACACAAATACAAATACACACATTTCATTTTTTCGTATGTGGTGGCCTTACATGGTGAAATGTATTATCGAATATATTTCTAAACAAATCTATTTTCATGAACGTTTTCAATTACTAAAATGTCGTTTATGTTGGATTAATAAATAGAAAATGCATTCTTTTCTTTATATATATATATTATATATTTTCTTTATATATATATAAATTTATATATATATATATATATATATATAAAGAAAAGAATATATATATATATATGTATATATATATATATATATATATATATATATATATATATATATAGAAAAGAATGGGTTTTCTATTTATTAATCCAATTGTAATTGCTTACAACACAACATAATATACCAAGCCACGGTAAAATCACAAGATAATGAAGAAAAATTATACATAGGAGTAACTGGAGGACCCTGGAAACAAAGAAACTATGCATACAAAATATCTTTCACAAATAATAAGTACGCCATCATCACAATGCTTTCCAAGTATATCTGGGAAATTAAAAACAAAATACAAATCACACTAGAAATCTCATGGAAAATAAGGAAAAGATCATCAGCCTACAACAATCAATCAAGAACCTGCAAAATTTGCTTGGACGAAAAAATAGTTATTATTACCTTCTCAGACCAAAATAAATTACTAAATAAACGATCTCAAAATGCAGACACGGAAACAATTTTTTACTACGTTACTTAAAAATGGAAAACTGAAATGAATAAATACAAATAAACAAAATAATATAAAAAAACAAGTAAAATTAACTCAAACAAATAATAAACAAATTAACAAACCATTATCATTAGAAAAGACGAAATAGAATAAATAAAAAATACATAAAACAAATAAAAATAATCAACCTAAATAAATAAATAAATAAAGTAAATAATAATAAACAAATTAACAAACCAATCCCGCCAAAATAACCATTAGAACAGATTACAACAACCAATACAGAAATTGGACGTAAAATATCTTTAACAACCTCCCATCTTATATCTCACAAAATTGAACGAACTGGGTTCCGAAGCTCTATCTCTTTATTTCAGCAGACCTGCTACTTTTTCGAGCACGTGAACAATTTCGATTTGTAATAAGCAAGCAGTGACTCACAAAGATTCTGAAGAGTTCATAAGTTCTTCTTCTTCTTCTTTATATGTCGACTCGAGACATAGTCAATCATCGCTCTTCACAATTTCCTGTCCTTTGTAGCTCTTAATAAATTTTGTGTTTTCGTTATTTCTCTTAAACCCTATTCCGCCATTCATTTACTCAAGCATGTTTAGTATGTTATGCTGTCTTTCTCCTTCACTCTTGCTCTCAATCTGTCCTGTGAATATCAGATTGTCCAAGCTCTCCTTCCTCATTATGTGTCCGAGAAATTTCAACTGTCTATTCCTGATGTTAAGTATAAGTTTCCGCACTGTTCTTGTTCTATCTCCGATTTGATTCTATTGCGCGCTCTATTCATCAGAATTCAGATGACGAGTTTTTTTTACAGGGCTCATTAATTTTTAAGACTACAAAATTCTAAGTAAGCTGAATAAACAGACGTGGTTATTGTTAGCAACAATGTGTAGATTGTAATGGTTCTTATTTCTATTAATAAATTTTATTCCAAGCTGAAATATACAGTTGGTGGTGAAAAGGCGCATTTATTCTTGCACTAAACAGTGGTTCTCAAACTTTTCGTTGCGTCATTTTCTCACGGAAAAAATTTCCACCGCCTACCTGTATGGCAAATATTAAAAAGCATAGCAAAATTGTTTCGGTAAAAGTTTGTTACTGGTTCGTAAACTGACTTTATGATGTAGTTAAATAAACCTAAGGAGGGTAAAAATAACGCTGACATTCGTCGGCTGCTGCTGCTGTTGCTACTACCATATAAGAGAACAAACGAAAGCTATTAAAGATTGAAAACTATATATATAATTAAATTTTATGGTCAAAATTATTTTTATGGTTAAGACTAACGTTGCAAGTGTTAACAAACAATTAAAAAATTTTTGTTCATAATTATAAGATTAAAACAATCTACACAACTATGTTTATGATCCTTCTCAAAACTATACAAAATACCAAAATATTCCTTGTTTGCAGAGTATTTATATCTTATCTAGAAATGTAATCTACAATAGTTATTACGATTTAGCCTCCAGTGATTTTTTTTTTATATACAGGTTCTTTGCATCAAATTAGGATACTTGTCTCTGTTGGTATTTGCATAATTAAAAGAGAGAAAAAAACTTGTAATTCCAACGAATGATTTATCTTTTATGGAAATATTTCGGCTAGCAGTTAGTCACTTCTTAATTCGAGTCAAACAGTATTTTATGCCTCAGTTTGCTATTACGTTGTAAACGCCATTAACTCGCTTTGTTTTCCTTGATTCAAATTCTTAAGCGTTTCAAACTTCTTTGTACTGTTTCACTCAAATTAAGGTTCTTCGCATATCTGCTTTTAATATTTTTTCGGGTAACATATGTTGAATTCCTTTTTTAATACTCAAAATCCTATATCGCCTACCAACATTTCCAGTCGACGGCCATTTTCTGGTCAGTTGCAGATAACCCACCCAACAGTTGAAATCACCAACCAGTGGCCGATATCGCTAAAGTTGGGGAAACCTGCACTAAACTAGTAAAGCTGTGAAAAACTTATAATAGTAATTACTTTAAAACAGACAGGCACGTATAAACAAGGTATTATGAATAAATTGTCCTCATTTTACAAATTTATTTTCGCGTATGTGAGTTTTTGTTTTTATTTTGTCGACTGCACAGTATAGTAGGGTCAGTTGGGCACCGTCTGTGAGAAAAACAGCACCATAATGTAAGTCACTCCGCCAGAAATTTGGAAGCGGCATGATGTACTACTTGGAATTCGCTCCGAAATCTCCAATGCAGAGTGTTTGAGTATCAATCTCAGGACAGTGCCGATGGTTCGGAAAGACTTTGATGAATCTAATGGTGATTACGAAGGTATGGCAACTCAGAAAACTCACTTGGATCGTTCTGAAAAGAACTTTCGAATTTTTTTGTGAAGGTCTCAAACTCAAAAGGGAAGCCACCTAACTCCATAGGCGGCAACCCTCTTGATTATTATGTGTGACGCATTTGAGCGAGAGGCTAACAAATCTCGTAACACCAAAGATTACGGTAGCATTCAACAACTTAAACAAGGAAACAGTCCAGAAAAGATGCAGGGGATTCAGAATTCACCTGGAGGTAGCAGTTGAAGCGAATGGTGATTTTATTGAATAAATTTACTGTTTAATATTTCAACATATTTTTTATGTAATTCCGGTAAATATATCTCTTAAAATGAGATGTCAGTGACATTTTAATTTTTGCGTGATTTAGACGACAATTTATCCATTCGAACCACGAAGGATACTGAACATTTTTTTCACGATCAAGAAGCCGTTCTCCACGATATATAAAGCTTTATGGAATTTACTGAAACTATACTGTCAAAAAATGTGCCTGAAGACTAAAGCAAATAAACGAGTGGTTAAAAAATAAAAAATGTAACTGATTTGGTCGTTAAAAACGTTAGCCTTTCTCCAACAAAAAATCTGAGACTAAATGTCTACCACAATAGAAGAAAGAAAATCTCCTAATGAAATTTATAAAACACCTTTTTGTTAAGTGTTGATTGAAAAAAAAGTCGCTTGAAAGGTTTTCCAGTAGCTTTTTCTTCCTCTGTTTTCGACCGTAATTTTCAATGTGTCTTCGACGCTTCGCCGGTAAGTTGGTCAGTTCGACGTGATTGTCTCGCTAGATCCATTACGACTGAGTAGTGAGTACGATCCTCAGTCGGTGCTCCAATAAATTCGGCCTTGCGTCACATCTAAGCTGCGCTTAGTAAAACGCTATGAACACCGGAAGTTCGGAGTCAACATTGCACAATTTATGTTCAAGTCTTCTTTGAAAATCAGAAAAAACGATCCGAAGTGAAGAAAAACTAAATAAAACAAATCTTAAAAATCCTGTGTAACTGAAAATATATTTCCCAGATTCACCCAATGTATATATATATATGTATATATATATATATATATATATATATATATATATATATATATATATTGGCAAGTTCATTTGAATAATTTAGACAATTTTTGTCTATTTATCTTCAACAGTACCCGTTTATATTCTTGGATGAACTTCCTGGTGTCGGCATTCAACGAAGAGAGAACATTACCATTTTGATACATATTGTTTTATTCCTAAATATATATATATATATATATATATATATATATATATATATATATATATATATATATATATATATAGATATATATGAAGAAATATAGTTTTAAGGTGTGCTATATTTATGGAATAAAGTGCTCAATATCAGAGATAGAGCGTGTGTAAATATAAAAGTGAACATAGAAGTCAACACTTAGATGCAATCGTCAGGACTGACGATTGCATATAGCATGAAACAGACTGCCGCCTCTAAGTGTTGACATATATATATATATATACATATATATATATATATATATATATATATATATACAGTGTAACCCGGATATAAGAGAGTTGTCAGGACCGGAGAAGAAGTATCTTATATCCGGGTTTCTCATATCTGTGTTTGGTCTATTTTATATACATTAACACAGGCTCTAATTTGGGACGAGATAAAATCTCTCTTATATCCGGGTTTTTCTTATATCAAGGTCTCTTATATCCAGGTTACACTGTATATATATATGTGTGTGTGTGTGTTTGTATGTGTGTGCGTTCTTATGGTAACAATCCAACCAACCTTGTCCGAGGAGGTAAAATGGATTACCTTATTTTTACTAGGTTCCTTCCTTAGTGCATTTTTTCTGACTCTCTGAGAATTTTGTTTTCATTGTTGGTTTCTAGAATGACAGTGATTATTCCTTGAAAGAAGCCTTTGGCGAATTCTGTTTCATTTTGTCCATGATTTTTAACTACTGTGTCAACTAGATCTTCTTTACGAATTCAAGTAACGAATTTCAAACCAAAGCTGAAGGCTTCCAGTTCCGTATTAGATAGCTTTATATCCGATCTATTAGATCCGATCTTCCAGCAATATTTCTTCTCACATTTTTTCTTTTTCGTTTTTTCTCTATCTTTCTTTCTTTCTCTCTTTCTTTCTCTCTTTCTTTCTTTCTTTCTTTCTTTATTTCTTTCTATTTCCTTTTTAAGTCTTGGATACCTTTTGTTTCTTTGCTCATTTCTTTCATTCACTTTTCTTTCTTTTTCTTTTTTTAAAATTCTTGCTTTACTTTTCTCTTTCTCTCTCTCACTCTATTTTTTTTTATTCTTTCTTTTTCTTATCCCCATTTTTTAAAATGTAATTTTCTCTTAGCATTTTTTTAAATTAGTTTCTCTTCGTTTGCTTGTTTGTTTGTTTCTTTCCTTCTTTCTGTCTTTCTTTCTGCTTTCCTTATCTCTTTCTTTGCTCGTATATATTCATGTAAAATGAGAATAAATGGAGAAACATTTAATTTAATGTGTGTAGCGATTTTTAACATGTTTTTGTTTTAATATCCCGAAATAAATAATTATATATATATATATATATATATATATATATATATATATATATATATATATATAATTATTTATTTAAAAATATGATTCCATATGAGTTGGATTGAAGTGAGGAAGAGTTGCGCAAGATCGTCAGCCTTGGTCTCTTGTCTAGGTGGGCACGATGATGCAGTGGATGGCTAGCAGTGTTATTTCTGTTACGCTGTTCCCTAATCGCGCCACACGACGCATGTCTGGGACTGCCTTCTTGCCCGTTGAACCAAATCAATGGTTTTGTCCACACACTCCGCCAGATCCACTCTTCTTCTATTTGCTACATGGCCATCGATGGTTCCCATGAGCCTACGCCCTTTCATATATTTTGTTTTCATCGGGGTGTCTAGCCACCCACAGAGGGATACATTACCAAAAAAAAAAAAAATCAACATACTTCCAATCTAATGATGAATCTCTATTAATCTATTCCTGAAAAAATTACAAATAATCCTTGTATATACAATAAACAAAATCGAAGAGTTCACTTAGGAAACAGAAACCTATCTCTCCTAATCCCTGTCCCGCCAACCATTTGCACAAGCTCGTTACGTACGCTATGCGCTGTGTTCCTCTGTCCCGCTTGCCTTCAATATGTCCTGTGTGTGTCATATTTTCTAAGCCCTCTTTTCTCATGATGTTCTCTAAAAATTTCAACTCTCTCCTTTTGATAGTATGTTTTTATCCCTTTTGGGTCCATTTTCCTTAAACTTCGCAGTCGCTCTCTCTCCATAATATCCTCAGCATCATTCTGTATAACCATATCATTAAAAATCCTTTACCTTTTCTAACATTGTTCTGGTATATAAAGACTGATATATAATTTTCTCCCATAAATTGTTGTATATTATCATTTATTTAGAATATGAACACTCCTTGAATCACATGATAAAATCTGACCCAACCAAATACGTTACTGTAAATATGACGAATAAAACAAATATTATTTGAATTTCACAAAACATATTTATTATATAAAATAATTATATCCTGGATATTTTATCATCATCGGTTAATAACATTGGGTAAAATAAGTTTTATTGCGAATAGAAATAATTTACATCATAGTAGCCATGAGGATTTTGATTTTACTTATTATTCTGAATTTTTTTTTATTTCACCATATTTCATTGTCTTTTTCTTTTTCAATAGTGTTTTTTTTTTCTTTCATTCCTGCTTTCGTCCATTATTCTATTTTATTCTTATTCATTTTTTCTAATATTTCTTTCTTTCTTTCTTTCTTTCTTTTTCTTTCTTTCTTTCTTTCGATCTTTCTTTTTCTTTCTTTCTTTCTTTCTTTCTTTCTTTTCTTTTCGCCTCCATTTCGCTTTTTTCATTTTTATTCTTTCTTTTTTCTTCTGTTCATTTTCCGATTTTTCTTCATTATATTGTTTATTTATTTATTTCTTCTATTCTTGTTTTCTTTCCCTTTTATTCTTTTACCTTCTTTTTTCTTTTACTCTGTCTTTTTTCTTTTACTCTGTCTTTTTCTTCTATCCCTTATTTTCTTTATTCCTCTATCCCCTTTTACTTTTTCCAATCTTTCTTGCTATTTTTCTTTATTTTTCTATTTCCATTCTCTTTCAATTTTATATTCCCTGTTCTTTCTTTCTTTCTTTCTTTCTTTCTTTCTTTCTTTCTTTCTTTCTACCCGAATACACATAGATGAAAGGTCTCAGCCCTACCAATTTCTCAGAATCTTAGTTAATGAGCCAACCTCTGAATTTTTCATCACTACACCCACATTTTTTCCTTGTATACAGTTTTGTCTTTCTTTCATTCAAACCTGAAGAAGCCAGAGAGAGAGAGAGAGAGAGAGAGAGAGAGAGAGAGAGAGAGCTGACGCCCTCGGCAAAATTCGTCGTTTATATATTTTTCACTTTGTCTTATATATATATATATATATGTGTGTGTGTGTATGTAAGTCTATCTATCTATCTATCTATCTATCTATCTATCTATCTAATTCTCTTACTAAATATATTCTAATCTATCTATGTTGCTAAATATTTAGATAATTTATTTGCTAAATATATTCCTATCTATCTATCTATCTATCTATCTATCTATCTATCTATCTATCTATACACACTAATTTCTGTTTTCCATCGTCCTTTTCTTTCTTTCTTTCTTTCTTTCTTTCTTTCTTTCTTTCTTTTCGTTGTCTCCGTTTCTCAAATCTACTGTTTTACCTTTCGGTTCCATCTTTCCCTCACTCGCATTCAGATTAATTTATTTCCTCACCAATCTTTGCTTTTTTAAAATCTCTCTTTATTATTATTATTATTATTATTATTATTATTATTTTGTCTTTCTTCCTATTTTTCGGGTTTCTTTATTTCTTTACTTTCATCATGATTGATCGATTAATCTACTGAGTGACTGATGGCTTGATTGATGAGTTCGATTATATTGCTATCTTGCATCCCGTTTACCAGCCCATCATGCCATCACACTGACAAACTGGATATCCGATTCTCATCGCCATTAAAGCGAAAGAAGGCGCTTAATTTAGATCCCCCCTTCTTCTTCTCGGCGCCCTCTCGCTCCACATCTCACTCACCTTTTACGCCAGCTCACAGACGTATCTATGATAGTCCCATCTTATCCGCTGGCACAACTAACCAATGTTCGAACCGGTGTAAATAGACAAGAATTCCGAATGCTGATTTTCACAGCTGGTAAGATATAAGCAAATTGAGTAATTAGTACAACATAATTTGCCTATTCTCGATCTTACCCCATTGTACCTGTTAAAGCTTCTTCTTCTTCTTCTTCTTCTTCTTCTTCTTCTTCTTCTTCTTCTTCTTCTTCTTCTTCTTCTGTCCCTTCAGGACGTTGGCGATCATGGATTTTTGCTATCTCTCCTAATCCCTGTTCCGCCAACCATTTACACAAGCTCGTTAGGTACACTATGCACTCTGTTCCTCTGTCCCGCTTGCCTTCAATATGTCCTGTGTGTGTCACATTTTCTAAACCCTCTTTTCTCATGATGTTCTCTAGAAATTTCAACTCTCTTCTTGTATGTTTTTATCCCTTTTGGGTCCATTTTCCTTAAAGTTTGCTGTCGCTCTCTGTCCATAATATCCTTCTGTAGAACCATATTTCTGTTGCAAGATGTGGGGAGATTTTCCAGCATTCACTGCCATGTAGGAGGACCAATATTACTTAACAGTTCAGTGCTCTTTTCTTTGTTTCTAACTATTTTTTCTGTTCCTTAATGCTTATGTGAGTTTGGTAAATAAAATAAATACCGCTAATTATAGTTTTTGTATATCCTAGGCATCTTACTGTTTCGGGTGATTATGGGGTTGTGCTCTGGATGATTTGTCAGTCGCGGGGTCTGTTGGAGATTCTACCGCTTCCCGTATCTTCAACGTACAATGCCTGGGTAGGTAGATATGGGGGACATATTTTTACCTATGAGTCCATCGCTGAAATGATCCATTTGAAAGGTAAGTGCCAATACCCATGGTTTCAACTCCGTCACATGACTGTAGCTTCAAAACAGCGAAGGTTTTAAATTCATAGTTGTTCTTTTTCTAGACTGATTTCCAACAAAGGCTAGATAACCTAATGTGTCCAGATATTTAACCCCTAGATGTGAGTAGAATAGAGGGATTCATACCTTTCCCAAGAGAATGTGTGAAAGTAAATGCTACGACGTCGGTCAAAAATTGGACACGGCATACCGGTCCCATTTATCATGTCGATAACGGAAACGCCATATATTTATTTATAATATCATAAGAAACCGTGAATCACATTCTAAAATCTGGCACCAGTACATAATTAATTGTAAATATTTCGAATAAAAATGGATATTATAAGGTGAAATTAACATAAAATATTCATCATATTAAATTAATAAATTTGGAAATGGTTAATACCAATTTTATTGGGAAAATATCGATTTGCATAATATCTAACATAATGTATTATTATTTCTTTCATTTCTGTCATTTTTTAGCTCCCTGATTTTTTTGTTTATTTTCTGGCATTCTTTCTGTTTTTCTTCTTTGGCTTTCTTTCTTGTCTGGCTTTCTTTGTTTCTTTCTCTATTTCTCGTTTGGCTTTCTTTCTTTCTTGTCTGTCTTTCTTTCTTTCTTGTCTGGCTTTCTTTCTTTCTTGTCAGGCATTCTTTCTTTGTTTCTTTCTCTATTTCTCGTTTGGCTTACTTTCTTTCTTGTCTGTCTTTCTTTCTTTCTTGTCTGGCTTTCTTTCTTTCTTTCTTTCTTTCTTTCTTTCTTTCCAGGCATTCTTCCTTTGTTTCTTTCTCTATTTCTCGTTTGGCTTTCTTTCTTTCTTGTCTGTCTTTCTTTCTTTCTTGTCTGGCTTTCTTTCTTTCTTTCTTTCTTTCTTTCTTTCTTTCTTTCTTTCTTTCCAGGCATTCTTCCTTTGTTTCTTTCTCTATTTCTCGTTTGGCTTTCTTTCTTTCTTGTCTGGCTTTCTTTGTTTCTTTCTTGTCAGGCATTCTTTCTTTGTTTCTTTCTCTATTTCTCGTTTGGCTTTCTTTCTTTCTTGTCTGGCTTTCTTTCTTTCTTGTCTGGCTTTCTTTCTTTCTTTCTTTCTTTCTTTCTTTCTTTCTTTCTTTCTTTCTTTCCAGGCATTCTTCCTTTGTTTCTTTCTCTATTTCTCGTTTGGCTTTCTTTCTTTCTTGTCTGGCTTTCTTTGTTTCTTTCTTGTCAGGCATTCTTTCTTTGTTTCTTTCTCTATTTCTCGTTTGGCTTTCTTTCTTTCTTGTCTGGCTTTCTTTCTTTCTTTCTTTCTTTCTTTCTTTCTTTCTTTCTTTCTTTCTTTCTTTCTTTCCAGGCATTCTTCCTTTGTTTCTTTCTCTATTTCTCGTTTGGCTTTCTTTCTTTCTTGTCTGGCTTTCTTTGTTTCTTTCTTGTCAGGCATTCTTTCTTTGTTTCTTTCTCTATTTCTCGTTTGGCTTTCTTTCTTTCTTGTCTGGCTTTCTTTCTTTCTCGTTTGGCTTTCTTTCTTTCTCGTCTGGCTTTCTTTCTTTCTTGTCTGGCTTTCTTTCTTTCTTTCTTGTCAGGCATTCTTTCTTTCTTTCTTTCTCTATTTCTCGTTTGGCTTTCTTTCTTTCTTGTCTGGCTTTCTTTGTTTTCTTCTTGTCAGGCATTCTTTCTTTGTTTCTTTCTCTATTTCTCGTTTGGCTTTCTTTCTTTCTTGTCTCGCTTGATAGATATATATATCATTATGAAAGTTTTTTTATTTATTATATTTTAAAGAGAACATGATGCAATGCTCACAAAAACAGTTATTTCTTTTCGTTGATTTAATAAATCATTATTTTAAAGAAAACTTAATAATATATAATTTTTCATGTAGACACAAGGGACATGGGTTATTTAAAGACCTATAAGTTCTCTTTTTAATTAATTTCCATTTTATTGTGGGGGTTATTAGTTTCTTTTAAATGCCAAGAGTAATTAGATACGGATGTTTGGTTACGATATTTATTGTGTTTGAAGGAAGACAGGTGCTAACATTATCTTAATTAAAATCATTTTTAGTGATACCAATATAAACATTTTTAATATCTGTATTTTCAACAGATGAAATAGTACACTTCTAAACTATAGATTCTGTAAGACACTTATTATTCAATAGACAATTTCAATAAAAAATACCCTAAAATTAAATTATAGTTGTACTGAAAATTTAGAAAAAATTATAGAAAGACACAATAATAAAATTTTAAATACATACTTAAACCAGAATAAAAATAGGGGTTCAGAAATGAGAATAAATAATAGTAATGAAAAATTATGTAACTGTTGGAATCGCATAAATTATCCAATTAAAAGTATAAATATAAAATATAATTTAATCATATTTAAAGCCCCTTTAAAAAAGCCCCAAATGCATTTGTAAAAAAAAAAAAATTCTATAATGTAAGAAAAAACAGTGATCAATGTTAAATAACAGAGCTATTTAATATATATATTAACAAATATACATAATACTTTACATTAATTGTATAACTCCGAGTTTTATTCCGAAGCAATTGTCAAGTGGTGGAATTATTATTTTTATTTTTTGACAACCCAAAATAAAAATAAAAATAATAATTCCAGCATTTAACAATTGCTTCCTTATGAAACTAGGAGTCTTGAAATTAATGTAAGGTATTATGTATATTTCTGAATATATATATATATATATATATATATATATATATATATGATGTTTTATTATGCCAGTCAATGTTTTAATTGTAAATTTCGTATTAATCAACCCTATATTTATGCAAGCAATATATTGTGTAAGTTTTAACATAATATCTATCTATCTATCTATCTATCTATCTATCTATCTATCTATCTATCTATCTATCTATCTCTCTCTCTCTCTCTATATATATATATATATTTAATATATATATAATATATATATAATATATATATAATATAAATATAATATATATGTATATATATATAGAGAGAGAGAGAGAGAGAGAAAGAGAGAGAAATAAAGATGTATGAACGCGTGTGCATACGTATATACGTGTGTGCGAGAAAACATTATTCTGCAAACAAAATGGACGAGCCGTCTGCGCGTTGACACAACAAGAGACGAAAGATATTTGCCATACATTGCAACATTGAATACAGCGACTAATTGCGTACATATGTACGTAACGACACATGGATGCGCATATATGTTTCGTCCCACACTGTTCACATATATTTATGTTTGTGTGAGCTCCAATGTTTGAGCGTGCGTGTATCTATGTCTGCGTACATCAATGAGTGGACGTGCGTGTATGCATGTCTGCATAAGCATGAGTGGCATTCCGACGACAATTTTTCTTCCCACTTCCACAAAAACACCGATATATACGCAACCGTGTATACATCAAAAATTTAAAAATTAATCAGTTTGTCTGACGATCGCAAATAGCATGAAACCCTGGGCCAAAAACTCACATCAATCCAACTATATATATATATATATATATATATATATATATATATATGTAGTTTATGAAAAACTAGGTAATCCGTATGGGTAAAACTAAGGAGGATAAAATCCAGAGAGCTCAATGTAAATCCAGAGCAAATAATTTAAATTATTTCACACACACACACACACACACACACACACACATATATATATATATATATTGGTTGATGTATTCAATGTATGGCGAATATATATATATATATATATATATATATATATATATATATATATATCTTTATTAATGATATTGATTATAACTTGATTTGTGGTATCATTTTTATTGTGCAAAGTAGCATCTAATTTTTCTTTATAAATAAATAAAAAATATTAGCTACATAAACATATATATGATTAGCACAATATCCTATATATTAAAATATAGTATTTTACAGTTTATTATTGGTTCAGTGATATCCTATAACTTTCGTCAATCCTTCATTCTTTGAATTTTCTTAGCTTTTGTATTGTTTCGAATTTAAAATTATTTTTTGGGATTTTATTCCTTCTATGATATTCTCTGCTTGAATTTAGTTTTATATTCACATATACACATATCTTTTCGTGATGAGTTTTCCATTCAGTTCCTATCTGCAGAAGCTCGGGACCATTTGCAGTTGTCTTTAATGTTTTTCTTTTTTTTCTTTTTACAAAGTGATTAATAATCAGCTTGCTCGGGATCTATAGGCGTGCATGTATATACTCTTGCGTAAAACTTCCTCTTAGTGACCCATCAATATCAAAACAACTTGTTCAAGAATTTACAATAATTTTCTGCATTTACCTTGGCACAATTATCGTCGTTAAAATGATTTTCCTGTTTACTATCTATAAAACCACTCCAAAACATTAATTCGTGTTCTTCCTACTGTCTTCTAAGTCTTGTTAACTGACTATTTCTTCAGAGGAGCCAACCTTTATCCCACCTAGCTTACGACCCCATCACGTTGAAACACCCGGTTCCCGTACAGTCACCGATCACAACGTCGAATCTAACCATTACCTAGATGGATGACCGCTTGGGAATATCAGGTGGTGTATGCTTCAATGTGCGGGTGGTGTAATGGGTAATGGCTCGGAATTGTTAATCGGAGAGACGAGTTCCAATTCCAGTCGGGTTCGTTATATTTACTTAAGCGAAAATACTATTGGGGAAGATATGAATCCAAATTTTCTCCTTCCATCTATGGGTTAATTAGTAAGATTTCTACCATTAAACAAGAATTATCTAAAAAAATACATAAATAAATAAAATTAGGTAAAAAATATTTTGGTTTTTAGCATGAGAAATAAGTTGAAGATGCGAGTTAGGAATTGGAGATGTCAGCATGAAGCAGGTGCAGAAATTCAAATATATGGGGAGTGTTTGAACATGGGAAAGAAAATGCGACACGGGTTTTCCAACATGTATTGGACGAGCGAAAGAGGCATTCCAGAGCCTAAGCAAGATGCTGAGAAAGGGAAAAAAATCTCAAGAAACAAGGGAAGTAAACGTGGCATCTGTTCTCTTATATGGTAGTGAATGTTTGAGAAATTCCCCAAGGAAGAGGAAAAAACAGCAGAAATGTGGATCTACAGAAGCATACTGAGAATTTCAAACAACGAGAAAGTCAAAACGAAAATGACAATGAACACTTCTTAGAAAGACAACTGCAATTCAGTGGATACATAACGAGAAAGTGATATAATGGAATATGCGTACAACTGTGTTCCCCCACACTGGAATATGATTGGCTGGTGTCCGTCACAAATACCGACGGACGTGTAAGAGAGTCAGAGCCTTAGTCTGAGAGTTAAGTCTATAACGATGCCCATTGGACTACGCCATTTATCTACACTTACCTGCGACTACGACATGTACCAGTTGATGACTGCTATCGTATTTTTCTTGATTATAGTAGCCAAAACCACTTAGCTACTTCGTTCAAATATATCTCTTTCCGGAACATATCAGAAAGGAGCGCTTGCAAAAATTAATTCTCCCGAGTCGTACTGTGAGCAAGACAGATAGAGGAAGGTAGCAAGCCACTAACCCGACGAGCTTATGTAAATTGGTGGTATAACGGAGGACGGGGTCCTTAGCAAAAGGAGAAAAACTGCTAAAGGAATATATATATATATATATATATATATATATATATATATATATATATATATATATATATATATATATATTATGCAAATACAATTATATCCTGGAAATGTTACCAACAATATTTGTTTAATTTCAATTTTATTGTGAAAAAAATTGACTTGCTTAATAAAATCTGTGAATAGACAGTGAATGACCCAATATTGATAGATAGATACGGACAGATAGAGATCTATATACAGATATAGATTAAACGGGCTGCGCACTTTGAGGTGATGTGATGGTTACCAAGCTATATCAATTACGACTGAGTAGTGAGTTCGATCTCATTGGGTGCTCCATACTCTCGGCCTTGTGCCATATCTAAGCTTCACTTAGTAAGTCACTATAGATTTAATGAATTTAAACATCCCTGAACAGATCGGGACAGACGCGAACATAGTGATATAGACAGAAATATATAGATGGATATGAACAAAGTGACGTCGATAGACATTACAGGTATATATACTTACAGAAGCAAGCATTGCTGCGATTATTTGTACGCATATGTATGTATTTACTAATATACACTGGGCTGCACACCTCCACACGCGTGTGCACGCGAATTTCCTGGCGGTTCTTTTGGAAAGCATGCCGACCGCAGGCTACAAGATCTGTTCTGCCAATCCCGTTCAAGATCTTTGCAAACGTGTTGCCGCGAAGCGGAGCGTGAAATAAAGATGACTGATCAACACCTGTTTTTATTTTTTAGTTAATGTTTTTTTTTTTCAGCAATAATATTTTGCGTGCTTATATTTCGTTTTTTAATAAATTTTTTGACTCCTTTTCCTTAATAATAATAATAATAATAATAATAATAACAACAACAACATAACAACAACGTTCTCTCGTGTGTTTTTTGCCGACGTAGAATGATACCAAGCCACATCAGATCTCCACTCCGCTCTCCCTAATATCTTGCTAGTTTTAACAGAGCCAAAGTTCATACAGGCTCTTTTTACTTATGCTTTTTATTTACTTGGTAGGCGCTGTTTTTACAATTTTCCCCTTGGGGGAAATATATTCTCCTTACCTTTCTGCTTATCCAAACCCCACCTTCTTTTTTTCATATTTTTATGTAGTGAATTTTTTTTCTCCTCATATCAGTTGTATCTGATAGTTTTCACTGGCGATCAAGTGACAAAAATTCTGCCGAATCCTGAGGATTATTATTGTTATTTTATGCATTTTTAACCATTGTGCGGGTAGTATAACGGATATCGTTGCGCTAAATGGTTGCTGGCGAGCCGAGTTCAAATGCCGGACTAGTTTCCTGCGCTCACTTTCGTACGATCTCGTGAAAGTTATAAATCCGTTGCTGCTTCTTCCAGCTATTAATTAAATATTAAGGCAGACGGGTCTCTCCAGTCTTGTGTGGCGACCAGTCTAAGCTTCGAAACCGTTCAGAAGCAAATGGAAAGCACTCCACTATCATTCCCCCAAATTTTAATTTGTTTTAATTATTTCACTCAAGCAAGGCAATAAAGCAGAGGCAGAGGCAGAGGCGATTATTTAGTGTGAAAGAATAATAAAAAAGCCGAAAAATAAGAGAATAGTAATCAAGTAATATATAGATAACGATTGACATTGCATTTAAATTTTTGAAGATCAAAATTGAATGGAAAGCGTGGAGAGAGTTCCACAAGCTACAAGTGCGAGAAAATAAACCGTTAGCATAGAACTTACAGTTATATCTCCCCATTTTAACTGAAAAATGATGAGATCTTGACTCCAATATAGTATTGCGCTTATATTAATAGAGTCTAGGTACCATAGAGGATAGTTCATTGTAACAATTCATAGAAACTAGGTTCCATAGAGGGTACTTTATTAGGACAATTCATAGAGACTAGGTACCACAGAGGGTACTTTATTAGAACAATTCATAAAGTCTAGGTACCATAGATGAAAGTTCATTAGAACAATTCAGAGTCTAGGTACCATAGAGAAAAATTCATTAGAACAATTGATAGATTCGAGGTACCATAGAGGAAAGTTCATTAGAACAATTCATAGAGACTAGGTACCATAGAGGGTACTTTATTAGAACAATTCATAGAGACTAGGTACAATAGAAAGTAGTTACAGAAAAACCATCACATAATTCCATGTCATCATTTCTATTCTGGAAAGGTTTAATAGAAATCATTGTTCGGCCATGCTTTATATTAGATTAAGCTAAAAATGGAGAATTGCTGCGGAACTGTTAGCACTGACCTTGCGGTTGCATCTAACCAATTTAATTGTAAATTGATGAGACCTCACCACCAAACTATTACTGCGCTTAATTTCATAAAGTCTAGGTACCACAGCGGAGAGTTCATCCGAACAATTACCATGAAATTATTTATAAATGCAACGTCAATCGTTACCTTGAACTGGTTCTTTTATTTTCCTTCACCTTTTTATCATCAGCAACCTCTTGCGTATTTGCGGCTTTATCGCCTTGATTGGGATGAAAAGATTAAAGAAAGTTTGCATTGACAATAAAGGAAAAAAAATCTGTCGAGATTCATGATCGTACTGAAGGGATGTGGCTTTAAAGGAACATATAATTGCATGTTAACGCAATGTAGTTATCGTTGGTGACTGTGAGAGCAGGTTTTCTAAAATGTCCAATCCCTTGTTCCGTATTCTCAGAGATCACTGAAGCACTGAGGCCTTGGAAGTGTCAACATAACCTCAGATTTATGATTCTTCTAATCTCAATTCTTTTTGGTACCATAGCCAAGGGCACAACTATAGGCCCAAACCTAACTTTTCTTGTTTCATACATTTCATATCTTCCAGGTAATGTCCTAGGATTACAAATTTTAGTTTTCTTTTATTTTTAACTTGTAGTTTGCTAGCGAAGCCACATCTACAATATTACTGCTCACTGTTTATGACAATAGAACCCAATCTTCATTTTGGATGAGTTGGTCGGCCTGTATTTCAAAGTCAATATCTTATTCCTTTTAGTTTCTAGGACAATTTTATTTAGTGATGATACAGCTTGTTTACATAGTTGAAATCATTTCCAGTATATCACTTTTAATACCCCGTCGTGTTCTGGAATCTTAATTTCTCAAATTTTACAAAATTAAGTAAGTGCGTGTTAACAGATGTAAAAAAAAATAATATTTTTTATCAAGATTTTCTAAAAACAAATACTTAAAAAATAATTTCATTCTTTTGCAAAAATACCCTGAGAATTATATTATTTCAAAACAATGTATTTATTACCGAAAAGAAAACCCCGATAAATTTCCCATACTAATCTTTGGTCCACTCATTGACGCAAGAAAAACAAAATTTAGAACTTGCTAGAAAGGATGAAAAAATATAATAAGATAATAAAATATACTTTGGTCTTTCCTTTTAATAATACATTTTGACGATAAAACTTGGGTTTTATAAGTTTAGGGCCTTTTTCATCATGTTATGCACTTTTTAGAAAATTTTTGGAGGTAACTGTAAAAATACATCGCGAGAAACACTGAAGATGCAATGACGCTTAATTTAGATTTTAAATTTATGGCGCCCACTAATATTCAGATGAATAACCTAACCAACCACCTTCAGCTTCTTAACTCTTTTTTTTTTTTTTTTTTTTTTTTTTTACTTTTAGCGCTGTTGTATTTTAATATGGTACATTGTAATGCGTACTTATATACACTTATGCGTACTTGCACATAATTGTATATTGTTGGAATTGGAAATCAGCTTTCCGATTAACAATTTCGAGCCATTAAACCACCCACACATCTAAGCTTATATGTTAGGAGAGGGGACTAAATAACAAATATGGCTTATAAAAATACATCTGAATATGCAATGACACTTAATTTAAATTTTAAATTTATGGCGCCCGATGTATTCAAATGCACAACCTTAGCCAACCTCCTTTATTTTCCTCTTTTGGGTTTTATTTTTATATCGCTGTTTTATTTTAACATGGTACATTGTAATAGAACTAGTTTTGTTAACAAAGGCGAGGTGCCGTATGAAGCTGCACGTACGTTTGCAGTAGAAGATTCCGAAGTTAGTTCACTTGCGCCTTAAGAAATTACTCTTTTATTTAAACTGCATTTTTTAAGTTGAAATTATAGTCAGAGTTATTACCTTCTTTTGTTTGCTTGATTCATTTTCTACGGCTTATCAATACTTTTCAGGTTGTATTTAAAGCTAGAAAATATTTTTAGATTTTAATTTTTTTTTTAGATTAAATGATTTAGTGATACGATTCTTACTAATTAACCCATAGCTGGGGAGGAGAAGTGGTAGATTCATAAATTTCCCAAACGTATTTGCGCATAAATCTATATAACGAATTCAACTGGAATTGAAAATCGGCTTTCCGATTAACAATTCCGAGTCATTATACCCCACCCACACATCTAAGCTTATAGGCAACGGCACTTAATGTAAATTTTAAATTTATGGCGCCCGCTGTATTCAAATGCACAACCTTAGCTAACCTCCTTCAGTTTCCTCTTTTGGTTTTTATTTTTATATCGCTGATTTATTTTGACATAGTACATTGTAATAGAACTAGTTTTGTTAACAAAGGTGAGGTGTATGAAACTTGACGTACATTTGCAGTAGAAGATTATTATATTCATTTTCACCGAGGTTGAGGAATATTACCCACAGATTCTACTACATACCAACCGTTGTTAGGTTATATCATGTCGAAATCAGATTTTTTTTTATTAAGGTAAATATTGATCGTTTGACCTTTAGTTTTTAGACTAATTTTATCCTTTATACGTGAGTCCATGGCTAGATTTTAGTAAATTGGTAAATATTGGCCATTTCTACTTGAATCTATAGATAAATATTAGTTTCTTATACTTTTAATCAGTCAGAATTATCCAAAGGTGGCATGTGATTGGTCTATAGTTGCTCACCTGGGTTCCTTTTTACAACAGCTGCTAACTGTTAATCTCCTATACTAAAATTGTCCTTTTTTAAAAAATAATTTTAAAGTTACTGCACTCTTTTCCACTTTCTCTGTTATTTTCATAGTAATACTTGCTATAGATTGATTAATCACTTCTACTTCTTGTCCAGTTAGAATTTTCCATATCAAGCGTTAGCGTGTGATTGGTCTGTAGTTGTTCACCTGGGTTTCTTTTTATAGTACCTTTTTGGATAGTAGTTGTTAACTTTTAACCATCTTTCTAAGACTGGCCCAAAGAGTTTTGAAGTTGTTGAGCCTATATATTATGTAATTTGTGATTGTTTTTAGATAGCGCACAATTATCATGCAATGTATTATTTGTGTCGATTGGTCTTGTACTACAATTGCTGTATTTATATTAATAAATCTCGGAAAATTTGCGTCGATGCCGTCTGAAACTAGAGCTTTTTAGTTCGTTATTTTCTGTATTGTTTCTTTTTTCTCACATTAGTGCCTATTTTGTTTTATTTCCTTTGTATCCCATAACCTGTTACTTTTGTCCTGTTTTTGATTGCTGCCTTTTAGTAATCTTACGCCCTTTCGGGATTTGGAAATCTTTGTTTTCAATCTAATTGTAAAAAACAAATCAGTTTGATCTATCTCATATCTTTCAAGTTGTGAACCGTACTCCACTTGTATTGACTTGTGGTCGAAGTAGAATATTTACGTTTTGTCCTTGTATTTAATAATGGTAATGCTAATGGCAATATTAGCTATTTCCTTATAAGGAAATATTCAACAACCATTGATCGAGCAGCCAGTTGTAATGTTTGAAATTTATAAAATCTCTTAAAACAATTTAAAAAAAGATTTCACACGTCTATTAATTGTTATTGCCCTGACTAGTACTGATCGTGTCGAGGGATTTCCTTCCTAACCTTTTGTTTGAGGTGTTGTGGAAAGACAACATATTGATTATGATGATGATTGTATCTAAATTATTATTTCTCTTCGCGTTAAATGTGCTATCCCTTTTAATTGTTGCTGCTATTGAAAGTCCTCAAGTGATGTGTTTTTTGTTATTTGCTACGGTTCTTTTTTTGATTTTGTAACACCAATCGAAATGGTTTGAAAAAGGATGGTTCTTTCTAAGGCTTGTAAGCTTCACCCGCTCGAAGTAATTGATGCAGCCGACAATTTAGATATTTCTGAAGTGTTTGGTGCGATTGATATACGTTCATGTAAATGTCTCGGCGTTAATCTTTAAAGATTAATAGAGAAACGCTAAAAACGGGGATATTGTTATCAGTAACCCTAGTATAGAGATACTTTGTTTTTGTGACGGTCACTATCAAATTCTTATCACTGAGATTTCGTGTATAACGCGAAGGGAAAGTGCTTTTCCAATAAAAAAAATTATTTCCAATACTGACATGTCTTTGGTAATCATTGCTGTCGATTGAGCAAGATCATATCTTTTCTAGTCTCCAGTACCTTTCTCAGCATTATCGCAGACCTTAATAACGCCGACGTCGGTAGAGACGGAAACTTAATTCGAATTTCCAAGTCATTTAATCTTACCTCTAATATTTTGGCCACTGTTCCAAGTATGTCAGTTATTAATGGTTCAACTGGCATAATCTATTCTTTCATCTTTTATTTCTTTTTATTATATCCACTCTTGTCCCCCGCTAGTGTGGGCATCTTCAGGCGTTTTGGAAATTGTTAAAACAATAGATCATTTTGTAAGTCAGAACCAATAGAATCCAACTGGTCGTGACACTTTTCAAATTATTATTTTTATTAAGTGAGAAGCGCGCCTATAAAGTGCCTTTTTTGTTTAACGGCATATCAACTTCTTATGGGTCATTTAAGACCGAAATCTAAATAATTTAAACAATTTTATGGCATAAACGAAATATATTTTGAACGCAGTTGTATACTTTCAACTACAGATAAAATGTATTACTGGTTATTTTGCTTTAAAATATATTGTTGGTCCTTTATATATAAAAAATGTATTGCTGTTATTTTTACTATAAAATGTATTTTTATACATTCATGGTGTGTTGTCGGGTGGGGTGGGGTCACTATTTGCCGATACCTGGGATCATGCCAGGTGCTACCATCTCGGGTCAGAGTGGATCAGTGAACAACAACAAGAGGAGGTTCCACGCTCCTCAAAACCTCCAATATCCCAATCAGAGGCCTTGATGCAGAATGTAGTTTATCGTCATACCTAGAACTCCGATAAGTGTACAAATATACGAATCATATATATGGCACCCAGTCTGATAAGGTTATACTAGGCACATGCATCTCCAATCAGTTAAGATCAGAAGCCATGTTTTATTTAGCATTTATTATTATTATTATTATTATTATTATTATTATTATTATTATTTAATAGTAGTTTCAGTCGTAGCAACAGTTCTATAGTCAATAATAATATTATAATATATATTAATATAATAATAATAATAATAATAATAATAATAATAATAATAATAATAATAATCACGTACCAAACATGCTGACGTAGACAAAACACGTACCCATCAGTGGCTACGTAGTGCAGGGTTGAAAGCAGAAACTGAAGGTTTTAACCTTGCTGCACAGGACCAATGCCTGCTTACTAGGAATTATCAAGCATATATACTAAAATCTTGCGTCAGCCCAAAATGCAGATTCTGTGATAAATATCCAGAAACGATTGATCATCTTGTACCAGGTTGCACGATATTGGCATTCACTGAATATAAAACCCAACATGACAGAGTGGGTCAATATCTGCACTGGAAAATATGCAACTTTTATGGGAAGGAAACTGAAAGAAACTGGTATGAACACCACCCAGATCCGGTTACGGGGATAGGAACTGTTACAATTCTATGGGACTACACAATACACACTGACAGAGCAATCAAGGTCAACTGCCCAGATATTGTTATTAAAGACCACAAACAAAAACGGTGCCTCAATATTGATATGGCAGTCCCTGCTGACTGCAATGTATCTTTGAAGATATTCAAAAACAGTGAAAATACAAGGACTTTGAAATAGAAATCTCGAAAATATGGCATATGGGAGTATCAACAATCCCTATTGTAGTTGGAGCCCTAGGACTGGTTGGAAAAGATTGCAGTAGACTAATTGAAGGGATTCCTGGAAGTCCATGCCTCAAGGAGATACAAAAAATTGTTCTGACAAGTACAGTCCACACTTTACGAAGGGCTTTATCTATGGAATTTTTTTTTGTCAGTGGAAAGTGTCATGCTGCCATTTCTAACCTTAGGTCCCTGGGCGGGACCCGGAAAGAAATGTGTAAACGCCAGAAATCAAAGAAAATAAAAAATAATAATAATAATCACCGGCTGAAGCTGCAAAATACTTAAAAAAAGAGAGCGAAGACAAATTAATACTTAATACTTTCTTTCTTTATCGATATTTAATACATTCTTTCTCTCTTTCTTTATTCCTTCCTTTCTTTCTCTCTCTTATCAATTAATATTCCGACTGGAAATAACGCGGTGCAGTCTGGGAAGAACTCTCCTTCTCGAGAATACATGCTACCGCCTATTGTTCTCGAGTGTTTTGTCCGTGTAGTCAATTGGCCAGAAATAAAAGAAAATAAAAAATAATAATAATAATCACCGGCTGAAGCTGAAAAATACTTAAAAAAGAGAGCGAAGACAAATGCAACCAACCAAATACAGAAACAATGGCAAGATAAACCGCTTCATGGCCAATACTCTGCCCGTACCAAACAAGCTGACGTAGACAAAACCCGTACCCATCAGTGGCTACTTAGTGCAGGGTTGAAAGCTGAAACTGAAGGTTTTATCCTTGCTGCACAGGACCAATGCTTGTTAACTAGGAATTATCAAGCACATATACTAAAATACTGTGTTAGCCCAAAATGCAGATTCTGTGATAAATATCCAGAAACGATTGATCATCTTGTATCAGGTTGCACGATATTGGCACCCACTGAATATAAAAGCCGACATGACAGAGTCGGCCAATATCTGCACTGGAAAATCTGTAACTTCTACTGGAAAGAAAACTTTAAAAAATTGGTATGAACACCACCAAGACCCGTTTACAGTGATAGGAACTGTTACAATTCTATGGGACTACACAATACACACTGACAGAACAATCAAAGCCAACCGCCCAGACATTGTTATTGAAGACCACGGTGACTCCTTATTGATATAGCAGTCCCTGCAGAGTGCAATGTATCTTTAAAGATATTCAAAAAGCTGTCAAAATACAAGGACCTTGAAATAGAAATCTCAAAAATGTGGCACATGGGAACATCAACAATCCCTTTAGTAGTTGGAACCCTAGGATTGTTTGGAAAAGATTCCAGTAGAATAATTGAAGGAATTTCTGGATGTCCATGCCTCAAAGAAATACAAAAAATTGTTCTCACAAGTACAGACCACACTTTACGAAATTTTTTTTTTCAGTAGAAAGTGTCATGATGTCATTTCTAACCTTAGGTCTCTGGGCGGAGCCCGGAAAGAAATATGTACACGCTAGAAATCAAAGGAAATAAAAATAAAGAAAAATAATCATTATTGCATCTTTTAAACATAGAAAGCCCGATATACTCATCATGACAGCCAGTCTGATAAGGGTATACCAGGTAAATGCATCTCAGCCAAATATGCGCCATATGGTGATAGATTTTTGACAGAAGTCGCGTATAGCTTTGCAGGTGGTGCTCAGGTTAGAAATACCTTCACGCCGAATAACCCAATCCGCTAAGATGTTCTCCAATTGAAAAGATTCTCAAGTATCTAGGTATGACTCCTAAATCGTCATCGCTGCTTCCATCCTTCAAAACCTCTCTACACCCGGTTATGATGATACCCGACTACACCCGCCCATGAACAAAGATGCATAGTGCATCAACCCTTAGGGGATATTCCCAGTGGTTAAGATCAGACAAATGACCAGCAAATTTGCTGAAGCCTATTTTAATTCACCAAGACGAAAATCTTCAATCAATTAAGATCACAAGCCACGTGTATCATGACTTGTTTATCATCAGATCATTTATTATTATTATTATTATTATTATTGTAAACTAATTTATTTAGATTTAATTTTTCTTACAAGCATTTATCAAGTCTTTCATCTGCGACCAGAGATAAATGAAGAATTTATTTAATAACTTCATTAAACGATTTTCCCACAGTTATTAAGAAGAAATCATAAACACGATCTTTCGTACTTCATATAAAGATGGTTAGAGACTGAAATTTTATTATTCTCTGTACTTATTATTTCTTCTTCTACATATTATTATTATTATTATTATTATTATTATTATTATTCTACATATTACTATTATTATCCTTTTCTTCTTCTACATATTATTATTATTATTATTATTATTATTATTATTACTATTATTCTACATATTACTATTATTATCCTTTTCTTCTTCTACATATTATTATTATTATTATTATTATTATTATTATTATTATACATGTTACTATTATTATCCTTTTCTTCTTCTACATATTATTATTATTATTACTATTATTTTACATATTACTATTATTATCCTTTTCTTCTTCTTCTACATATTATTATTATTATTACTATTATTCTACATATTACTATTATTATCCTTTTCTTCTTCTTCTACATATTATTATTATTATTATTATTATTATTATTATTATTATTATTATACATGTTACTATTATTATCCTTTTCTTCTTCTACATATTATTATTATTATTACTATTATTTTACATATTACTATTATTATCCTTTTCTTCTTCTTCTACATATTATTATTATTATTACTATTATTCTACATATTACTATTATTATCCTTTTCTTCTTCTTCTACATATTATTATTATTATTATTATTATTATTATTATTATATTACATATACATTATTTTACATATTATTATTATTATTATTATTATTATTATTATACATATTACTATTATTATCCTTTTCTTCTTCTACATATTATTATTATTATTATTATTATTATACATGTTACTATTATTATCCTTTTCTTCTTCTACATATTATTATTATTATTATTATTATTATTATTATTATTATTATACATGTTACTATTATTATCCTTTTCTTCTTCTACATATTATTATTATTATTACTATTATTCTACATATTACTATTATTATCCTTTTCTTCTTCTTCTACATATTATTATTATTATTACTATTATTCTACATATTACTATTATTATCCTTTTCTTCTTCTTCTACATATTATTATTATTATTACTATTATTCTACATATTACTATTATTATCCTTTTCTTCTTCTTCTACATATTATTATTATTATTATTATTATTATTATTATTATTATTATTATTATATTACATATACATTATTTTACATATTATTATTATTATTATTATTATTATTATTCTACGTATTACAATTATTATCCTTATTCTTCTTCTACATCTTATTATTATTCTTATTTTTCTTTTTCTTCTACATATTATTATTATAATTATAATTATAATTATTATTATTATTATTAATTTCTTTATTTTCCTTTTCATCGGTTCATTCTGTTTTGCCTTTATCTTCTTACATGTTAACACTTCTAATCAAATAATATCAGTTGCCATGACAACCATGTATGACGTAGCATTAGGATATTATTATTATTATTATTATTGTTGTTGCTGTTATTTCGTTTTTCTTGTTTTTTCCTGTTATTCCAAATGTTGCTAATATATTACCTTTACTAATATTAGTTCCTCGGCATTAAATCGCCTTTTTTTTCTTGGATTATTTCTCATTATTTTCATTTTTCATTCTTTATTTATAATTTTCACCGTTCCTCTTTTATTTCTTATCATTTCTTCTTTCTTCCCCTCGTCCATCATATTCCGGTTTCTAAATCTTTACCTTTTATTTTTTCGTTCTATAAATATAAATTCTTTTTGTGTGATATCAGAAAGGAAACGTTTTGAATATCATCATTTTCATATTCTCTTTTTCCCAATATGCATACGTAGTCGTAATTGTATATGTATTTATACAATGTATATATGCAACATATGCGCATCTTATATGCATATTGCTTATATATAATTGCACCAATATGTGCGTAATATGGGCATACAGTATATTAACAAAACTATAGTTTCTACATTTTTATATACTGTCTACATAAAAAGATTTATTTATTATCTAATTTTTTACGCACCTTACATTTTTATTATTTTCCTCTACGCAAGAAAGATAGATGTATTGATAAAAACTTATCGCCATACACTCTATGATGAATCTATTACTTATCAAATGAATATTAGGTAGAAACTCAGTTTGTTATGATATTTATTATATTGTTCTTAGATAGATAGATAGATAGTAAATAGATAGATAGATATTAGGTTGGTGAAAAAATAATGTCGTTTTCTCACATATGTTACTATGTGAGAAAACGACATTATTTTTGCACCAACCTAATATATATATATATATATATATATATATATATATATATATATATACAGATGGATGGATAGATACATAGATACAGACTTTAAATTGGAGATTCTCAAACTTATTTTCCCCAATGTATCCTTTTCCCCATTTGTCAGAATGTCATCCCCATTTTCCAAGATTGTCCGATTCAAAAAGTGCATACCAAATAATATGCGTAATATGCATTTATTTTTTATAGAGACGGTTTTGACAGTCATGATAGGCTTATGATTATTTAAATACCCCCCCCCCCCGCAAAAAAAAAAAAATGAAGACCTCCTACACGGAAAGCTTGAGATTTTTTCTGGTTGACAATATCGGCTTTAGATAGATAGATAGGAACATATTTTAGATGTAGTAATGGTCAGTCAGATCATCCTGCTATTCCATGCTTAGTAGTATTATATAGAAAAAGAAGTATTTTTCTCAATATATGACGAAGAACAACCCAACCCCATCACCCAGTTTCACTCACAAAGCCTATATCATCCCTTGGGGTATGGTTTTCAGACTATTCTCATCGGTACCATACACTGGGGTAATCTACTTAGCCTGACCGATAACATCAATAAATAACCTCCTTAATAAATAAACCGACCATGGTGAGATTCGAACCCTCTTCGCATAATTAGAAAACGAACCTTCAAGGATTTGGCATGGTGCATATATATATATATATATATATATATATATATATATATATATATATATATATATATATATATATATATATATATATATATATATATATATATATATATATATATATATATATATATATATATATATATATATATATATATATATAGAGAGAGAGAGAGAGAGAGAGAGAGAGAGAGAGGGAGGGAGAGAAATTTAAAAAAATATAATTGGTATTTTGTCTGCTGTCTAATGTAAAATTCCTATATACGTATGTTTCCTTCCTAGATACCCTCATATAAATGTGTGCGTGCTTGCGTGTGTATATGTGTATATATATACCCCTGGCAAAAGTTATAAACTGACGCAACTTTTTTTTTGTTCCATAATGGAGTCTAGTGTTTTCACACTGACCCGCCTAAACATATCAATGACCAGTGACAGCTACATATGCAATGCACAGTGACGATTTGTACCAATTTATACACCCAATCTACACCAACGACGAGTGTTATTTGAGTCAGATAATGCTACGTGTCTTGGGGCTCAATTTACACAAAATTGGTTTGAGTAGAATTCTCGAGACCTTCAACGATTGGTGTAGTCACCATTTTGTTCGACAAAAGTACAATTAGGCTTTTTTTTTATAAATCAATTCATTCCAAACAAGACGATGATGCCACTGAGATACATGGGGTTACTAGAAAGAGAATGAAAGAAATTTAATGAGGAGAAAAATAGTTAATAAAATTTCAAAGTTTAGGCAGAGAAGGTAGAAATATAGAGTTGAAGTAGTCTTTAAAAGGAACTAGAAACCCAATCCTAAACAGGGAACATGAGATAAACATCTACTCAGGTTCAGAAAACCGGAGAAAAATGTGAACCGGACGATAAGCGAAAATATCTCCTACTACTGAGGAAAAAAATAAAATAGAAATAAAAAATAATTGGTAAATAAAATTCTAATGTTTAGGCGGAAACTTTGGAACTATTCACTTTAGAAGGAACCAGAAGCAGAATCTTAAACTGGAATTGGCAGACGAACCTCTCGTCCAGTTCAAAAGACCACGAATGTGTGTGAACCGGACAATAGGTGAAACTCTACTCCTACTGAGAAGAAATAAATCAGCAAAGTCGTAAATAAATAGTAAATAACAATTCAGAGTTTAAATATAAACGTTAGAAGTATAGAGTGACCCCCAAAAACGAGAATTTTTGAAGTGCGTATTGCCAGACATGAGCAAGTGGCAACACTGCGAGACAGTGACCTTGAGCATGTAAACATTTCGTCATTTAGAATTCAAGATGAAATTCACAGTATCCCAGCTGAGATGTTGCAGCAGTCAATGAGGAATCTCAACAGCAGATTTCAAGAATGCATTCGTACAGGAGGACGCCATCTACAGGACGTAATTTAAAAAAAAATAAAAATTCCATCATTGTTTCTTAAATGGCATATTTTAAGGTTTCAATTACTATGAATAAAATATTTTTCTTTCATCACTCTTGGTTTTATTGGATTGTTAAAAAGTTCCCGTTTTTTTGGGTCACACTGTATAAAGTCAAACTAAACTTGAGAAGGAATCGGGAACCCAATCCTAAACATGAATAAACCTCTAAAAAAACAAAAACAAAAAAAAACAAAACAAAAAAAAAAACAACGAGGATAAATGTGAAACGGACGTTTTACGGGACGTGTTGAAAAGCTATTATCGAAAGGCAAGGTACTGCGCCAACAAATATCAGTGAGTTGTGGACAGCTATCAAGATAGCTATCAAGACTGCCCCGGAAGTCTTCCAACATTTTTTTGAATCGATGCCATGTAGACTTGTTGCACTTTGCCGACCTAGGGAGCGAGGTCCTATGCACCTTTCCCATGACTTTTGGCACATCGCTTTGTAATGTTCCGTCTACATGATTAATATTCCCCAGTGAATTGACAAAAGAAGGAATCGTTAAAGAAGAGGAAATGGTAAATATTTGTGGTGGATTGGTCCGAACACCGATTATCCGGACATAGATTCAAAGGTCACGTGAATATTTAATTTTGCAACCATTGTCCCCAGTACAAGTTTTATTGGTTTCTTGATTTAATATTATTATTTATTGATCCATTACTTGTTTTATGCCTTTGAAGAGAAAGCATTCATTCGGTGTGAAAAGAGTCAAACACAGTGTGGAAATAATCGTAACACATAAAATGAAATTGGGCAATTCGAATGAATAGTGAGTTTGATCCTTATTGGATGCGTAATACCTTCATCCTTGTGCTAAATCTAAGCTACGCTTAGTAAATCACCATAAAAAAATGGTTGAAGGATTTAATATTTCTAAATAAAGTCTGTTGTGATGTTTTCATTAACTTCACGACTTTGTCCGTAGCACGTATCTGTTACCAGTGATAGGTTGTATTACTGTTCGTAAATCTGTAAAACGAATACGGCTATTCGACTTGATCATAGACAACAAATTTAAACATATCTGCTTTTTCACGTGTTCCCTATGGCTCTTATTTGTAATTGAACCAGTTATCCGAACAATGAATTACCTGAATAAAATAATAGTCGCCCGTCTGGTTCGGATAATCAACGTTTAACTATTTTTTTTCCTTCACAATACGACTTTTAGACACCGAATAGAATTGGAGAGACGTTTACCATTTCGAAGAAATATTCCGACGACTCCAAATTTAAAAAGAGCGGGATGCTTATTAATATTGTTTTTGTGAATCTTTAAATGATTTCCTAGCATTCCTTCTTAAGACTTACCTATTTATTTCAAATTAAGAAAAAATCCGACCTCCTCCATTATTAAGATCACTTTTATTTTCTTAAGACCCTAACAATTTACCTGTGCCCAATCATATATATATATATATATATATATATATATATATATATTACATATATATATATATATATATATATATATATATATATATTACATATATATATATATATATATATATATATATATTACATATATATATATATATATATATATATATATATATATATATATATATATATATATTACATATATATATATATATATATATATTACATATATATATATATACTACACACACATATATATATATATATATATATATTATATGTAAGTATGTATACAGATCAAATATGGATCGGAATCTGAAAGAATGAGCGGATAATGGAAAAATAGGGAACGTTTATCAATTTAACATTCTTCCCTTTTATTGAAGCTGCATCAGCGAATAAGATATCTCATTCTCACACACTTTATATATATATATATATATATATATATATATATATATATATATATATATATATATATAAGTAAATAAATGAATAGACTTGTATCCACAGAAACAGAATATAGATTTAAACAAAATTGACATCATTTTCTACCTAAGGATCCTTTCGGCCAACGATTTTACAAAGGCAATCAATGGCGAAATACAAAACAATCAAGACATAACGTTAACGGAAAAAGAGGGAAAGTTGTGACGCGACTAAAATAAAATAAATTTTAATTGTAAATAATTAATAAAATGATTAACAAGTTCCCGAAGAGTATAAAATGGAAAAAGAAACTCCCAGTCCTCCTTCGATCAATTGTAAAATGTTCCTTTTGTCTACATAGGCTCGGATGGAGCAATTTTATATACACAGCCTCAAGAACTCGGTGATGGAAAACCGAGCGAGCACTATGTAGAATGGGAAGCCACGTGTCTTCATATACAGCGGCACTGGCAGGACTGTTCAGCAAATGCTGCCAAATCGACGAATCGTGGACTACCTGAGTAGTATTTAAAACTTGGTTTAATATATATAAGGAACTCCTAAGGAAATCTGCTACATTAGCACACCAGAGAAAGAGAACTCAATGTCATACAAACTGGCAGAGCCTTAATATTTCTAAATAATTTCCCGGCGAACAGTGGTCAATCATAACTAAAAGTTTCATGCGTTCTCGCACAACATTATATCTGTATGCCAGACCGATTGGTTAGAAATTGAACGTTCAGAGCTCAACATTATCGTACAAACAATACCACTGGTTATCCCCCACCTTATGGATTAAATTGGGTAAACGAAGGGTTTTGAAATCCGTCGATGGAAGCGACAAGTCATCGCGACCGAAGATTAGAGCTTACTGGCATTGTTCAAAAATTGATCATGCTAGTATCTGAGATCTCTTTCCAGAAACTGAAAAGAGTTTCCGCCCAGCATAACTGCAGTTTGGCTCTGTAGGTGTTGTACCTAAGCAGGCATCTGCAAGAGGGCTTCGTTAGCCAATTTTGCAGAAAAAAACTAATTCAGAAAAGTTCATGCAGTCACTAAAAATAGTCGTCAAGAACAGAAAATGTGATTATCGTGCCTCAAACTGCTAAAAGCGTCTAAAAATTGTCCTCATCATAAAAATCCCCCAAAAACAAATCAACCTAAACAAGATCAATTACGAACACGTTCTTAAGGTACTGGTGGTATTCGGAAATAAAAAAATATATCTACCTTTCAACAATTTACACACATATTTGCACAAACAAATTTGCTAAAAGTTCACGAAACGAACATTTCTTTGGACAATTTCTATCAACACTAAGCCCCCAAAAGTAATATCTTTTTCGCACACTAGAAAAAAAAAAACAAAAACAAGAAAAAGACAAGAATTTTATCAGTTATTTTTAATAAAATATGCAATACTGTTCCACAAATATTCATTATATATATATATATATATATATATATATATATATATATATATAAGTATTTTCTTTATGGGGACACAAAGTGGATAAAACTGTGATCCTGATCAAACCAAACTCACAAATAATCTCATCTACTACCTACCTTATCCAGACGACATACCTGTCACCTATCCAATCACAGTTCTATTAGAACTCACTTACACACACAACAAACATAAAAGATTCTATCTGAAACATACTAGTTGTAAATACAAGCATAATAACCTCATCCAAATATAAAAGAAAAGATTAAAAACAACGGAAGCCCTAATAATTAAAATGAAAAAGCCAACACTCAATAACATTATGAACACGGCCAGAATGTGCTGACCATGTTTGGAAAATAAAACATCCCTATAACTCTAGATAAATACACACAACTCATATAGTAATTTAAAAAGTAAAAATAAAATCATCCTTTGTGCCCAGAAAAGAAAACGCTTGTTCGAACACAAGAAAAATAAAATAAAAAAATCTTAATTGCAGTACATTGTCAGTCGTCTTCAAAAAACATGTATGAAAGAGGGATTGCTGTCTAAATACGCAATATATATATATATATATATATATATATATATATATATATATATATATATATATATTTAATATATATATATATATATATATATATATATTTAAGCACGTGTTTATATATATATATATATATATAAACACGTGCTTAAATATACTCAGCAATATTTCTACATGTGTACACGAGATATATTTCTTTATATATTTGTAATCTACATGCATTTCAAATGAACTTGACCTGATGTATTGAAATGTGGCTAGAAAGATTGAGAGATATTAGGTTGGTGCAAAAATAATGTCGTTTTCTCACATATGTTACTATGTGAGAAAACGACATTATTTTTGCACCAACCTAATAAGAGAAAAAAGCCGAAAGAATAATGAGAAAACAGAAAGTTTATTGTCTTGCTTTCTAATTCCCTTGTGAGTTAGGGCTTTTCTAATTTCGCTTATCAACATTTCACTCCCCCACACGCTTTATCGTTTTTCTCGAAGCAAGCCCATCACAAGCCCATGCGTTATTAAATAAACCAGAAATTCGATTTCTTACACACAATCTTCATTCAACAGATGGAAACATGGTTTTCAAATCATTCTCGCCACCATCTGTTCGCCAACTATTATAAAGAAATAAAAACTCACCGTGTTACAAATAGCATTGCGTAAATATAAACAATATTAAAAAATAAAAAAAAGAACATAGCTGATATTACTTTTAACGTAGAAACAAACACAAGGGAAATATGGATTTAATCATAAGCCATGCAATTATTATATTATGTCCCTCTATTTTTTTTTCATTTAAATCTCGATATATATTTTTTTTCTTTCAGGAATCGGCGTAACGTGTTCGAATTCCGGCTAAAGCTTTTGACATCTTAACGGGAATATGAACCCATTTCTATCTTTTTTCTGTCAGATATTTTAACGGCGTTATTTTTTTACGGGCAGTGCTCATGAACTGAAGGTTCAAATAAAGTCAGCGGAAAACAGAGAGAAACAAAAGGAGTAATATACTTTTTGTCTTATTTGCTCCCTACTGCCCCAAATAGTCATTTTTTTCGCTATATTTGCAAGCATTAGAATGAATGACAAATTTGACATAATACAAATGGTCGTAAGACAAGGATGTGTCTTCTCACCAGACCTACTTCTAATTTGTTTTGTTTTGTTTTGTTTTGTTTTGTTTTACGGTATATCAACCTCAATGGGTTATTTAATGCCGACAAGATTTTAGTTGCTGGTAATATTTTTTACAAAAATGTATTGCTAGTAATAATGTAATGCTGATTTTTTTTTTACGAAAATGTATTGCTAGTACTAAAACCTACTTTTACACTTATTAAGGAATCGGAGATCGGAGTTCGAATTCCAATCGAATCCATTATATTCACTTATGTGCTAATAATCTTGGGAAAGGTATGAATCCTCTTCTTCACCCACCAAGCCATGGGTAAATAGCAGGACAGATCGGGTTCTAAAGACTTGGATGGCAACTGGTCTACCACAGTAAAAAATGGCAACCTGATGCGGGAAAAAATCTGCCTCGTCAGTTACGTATCTTAAGATACATGATCGCCTACGTGTGTATCACGCATGGCACACAACTGACTGAATGTTTTTGACCCCAGTTTGGGGGTTAACTATTTGCTCATAGTTGGGACTCTAGCAGATGCTACCACTACGAATCAAGGTGGACCTGGAAACACCAGTAATTAAAAGGAAGGGTACCTCGCTCCTCAAAACCTCCTGATCAGAGGCATTATAGTCAGATGTTGTTTATTGTCTTACCCAGGACGGCTAAGCCGATTGAACCTTTACAGTGAAGCAATCGTGAGAGAGTTAGGAGTCCTACCACGAAACCTTATTAGCGGGTATAATTTTAACAACATTAGATATGCTGATGACACACTGTTGATAGCAAACAAAGAAAGGAAACTGCAGGAATTCCCACAGAAGGTAGTAAAAAAAAAAAAAAAAAGCGAGAAGAAAGATGCTTGGTTGATTTTGTTTAGCGGCATATCAACACCTCTATGGGTTATTTAATGCAGAAATCTAAATATTTTGAACGCAGCTTCGACTAAATATATTTTGAACGCAATTGTATGCCTTCAACTACCGATAAGATGTATTGTTGGTCATTCTACTATAAATAGGTATTGTTGGCAATTTTTTATATAAAAATGTATTGCTGGTATTTTTACTATGTATTTTTATATTTGCAAATTGTTTTGCTTTTGTTTAGAAGTTCACTATTTGTCCATGGTTGGGACCCTAACAAGTGCTTCCACACCCCGAGAAGAAAGGACTAAATATCAATTGTAAGAAGACAAAATGTATGGTGTTGCGCAATAGGAACAAACCGAAAATTTTCGTTTCACTCTTCATGCAATCATTAGAATGAATAACAATTTTGATGTATTACAAAAGGGCGTAAGACAAGGATAGGTCTTCTCGCCAGACTTATTCAACTTTTATCGTTTGTTTTACGTCATATCAAAACGTCAATGGGTCATTTAATGCCGACAACTTTATTTTTTTCTGGCAATATTTTTGTTTTGTCAAAAATCTACTTCTGTTAATATTTTTCTTCTCAAAAATGTATAGCTGGTAATATTTTTTCAAAAACGTACAGCTAGCAACATTATTTTTCAAAAACGTATTATCAGAGGCCTTGCTGTTGGACGTAGTTTATCGTCTTACCCAGGATGCAGATGCAGTTTATCGTCATATCCAGGACGGGAGAATTTAGAAGTTTTACACTGTCAGTTCATATCAGAGGCAAGAGGGACAGAGGAAAACAGCGTATAATTTACCTAACGAGGTGGGTAAATTGCTGACATAACAGGGATTAAGATAGATAGCAAAAAGACAAATTGTAATAAGAGCTACAAAAGAAAGGATGTTGTGGAGAGCCATGATTATACACCTGAGAGGACACGGTCCATAGACGAAAATCTGTGGTGCAATATCTCGTTTTTTAGTCCACCACTATAAACAGAATCATATCCATGCGTGCGTGGATATTTACCTCTTCAAAACATCGCATAAATTCTGCCAACATTGATTACTGGGTGTTAATGTTTCTGATAATATCATTGTGAATTCGACCATCAGTAAGTAGCAATAACTGGCTACTCGATTCAGAATTTCGTCCGCCTGCTTGTGTGTCTAGCTAATCCCGATTGTAGGCAACCTCTCACGCACATTTGTGCTTATTCAAATTATTCAAATCCCACATGCTGCACAGATCTTAGCTGTATCTTTTTGGTGTGACAACGTAATCGACAATTTGAACAAGGCACGCACGTTCGAAAACTCGGTCACGATGACTTCGTGCTAACAGACGGATTCCGAATAATTTTATCTACCTAATTCCACTCAAAATTCTTGGCTCATCTCTTTCTAGGGTTTTCCCAAAAGTACCGCTCGACGGGAACACCTATAACTTCAACAAAACTACAACATAAAACATATATCATTGCCTCTAGTAATTCTGTCCACACAAATCTATGTATGCACAAAAGCTGAGTATCATCTACCCTGTATTCATTTGTGAAAGCAGAATAACATATATTTTAATATATCAAAGCCCCTAAGAAAATTAAATGTCAGCATTAAATGACCCATAAGGTATTGATATGCCTTTAAGCAAACAAAACAAACAAAAACAAAATGAAGATGAAGATATTAGTTTGAATAATTCAGGTAATAAGACAGCTGACGTCATCATCGTGCTCCATTTTTGATTTTCCCGTTCTGTGTACGTAATTAGGGAAGCCATTGTCATTATGAAATTAGCTACACGGTTCAGTCCTGCACAATTTTGCCGGCGCGACTGCCAACTCAAGGATGACATCATATAATGCTTTACTGAAAATAGTTTTTCTGAGGATCCCCTATCAGCCAGCCAGCCAGCAAATCAGCCAATATCGATCCAACCTGAACACGTGTCCAGTATTCGGCTTTTTAGATCGAGTTAGATCTCTCAAGTGGAGGATCATAAGGAGATATTAAAGTGGTTGTCTTCTGGAATTTCTGCAGACCGAAAACAGATTTAGCTCGTTCAAAGTATATACTTGATATTAATTGATATATCAAAAGTAGTAGCAACAACAACAACGACAACAACAAAAACAACTACGATGCAGGTCAAGGCCTTTCACCCTGCACATATGTACATTATCTGTGCAACTTCCACATTTTATTGTAGTCTCTCTCAAACTTTTTAAGCAACGGTACACCTAGGAGCAAATGAATATATCACAGCACACTTAGCAACATTTGAAATTTGATGAAATTTCAACCAGTAACTCTTTTTTTTCTTCTTTTTTTACTCTCTCAAATATCGAATTCAATGTCATGGCAAAGAGACGGCAACAAGAAGCAAGAATCATTTTTCCGATATTATTTGAATGTTTTCCGACAAGGCTGCATTGAAAACATGAAAAGAGACCTATTTTATACGTTTGTCCCAAGCTTTTTATCTCTTTCTCGATATAGAGTGACCGGGATATATTCAAAACCGGTTGATTGATGGGACCAAAAATATTTCTTATTACTTTCTGTTCAAATTTCCATGATGGAATTTTTACGCTTTGTGGATGTATGCGTAGGGTAAAAGCTATCGGTTTCGAAAATGTGTCGGTTGACGAGTTAAAATTTCTGACCCTGGGAAAAGGCATGAATCCATCTCATTTTCCACTGGCAAATAGCAGAGTAGACTGAGCTCTCTAACCTTGGGAGTAGCCATCTTAGGAGAAGGGCAATTCTGAATTAAAAAAAAACCGTAGATCAGGCGATAGGAAATAACTCTAGTATCGTCACCAAGAATTGACGATATTTCACAGACATTGAAAAGGAATCGCTTATTTCGTGAAGGGACCTGCCACTTTTAGAAAATAGTATGAGGATCCAAAACCAGAGTAAAAATAAATATCCGGTATTTTTACTTCGACACTGGATGTAAAATTTTATGGATTGATTTTTTTTTATCAGTTCAACAAGACAATAACTCCCATTAAGGCGGAAGGGGGCTACTGTGAGTGAAAGAGAATTATTTTTTTTGTAGGAATCGGAAGACCAATCCTTAGCAAGGAACAAAGAATGACCATTCTACTGCCGTTCAAAAGACCGGGGAGTAGTGTGAAAAGGATGATCGTTGAACCAATCTACTTCAACTGAGGAAAGAAAAAAAAAAGGTTAAGTTTCAGACGGTGACCTTAGAAGTATAGAGTTAAAAGGAACCGGAAACCTTATCCTAAACAGGAAACAAGGGATAAACCTTTACCCCCAGTCAAAACAATACAAAAAACAAAAACAAAAACAAAAAAACAACAAACAAACAAAAAGCCATGAGCAGTGTAAACTGGACGATAGGCGAATCCCATCGTAACAATTACCAAACGTTTTTAGTGATCAGTGACCCCGACAAAAAAACTTGTCTAAAACCCATTACCATCATTTGATCAGTTTTCAAATCAGGCGACTGAAACGTTAGAGACTTGTAAGGCAAAAGGTTTGAACATTGACGTAGTACTAGACTAATATTTGATTAGAAAACAAATTAGAAACAACAGAACAGACAAAGAAATTTCATGTTTGACTACTGTATTTATACCTGCGTTTTATACGCATTTCCTTTTTTTTTATGGGGCGTGTCCCTTCAAGACTTTAGATGATCATGTTTCTCCATAGCCATATACACTTTTAAAGCTATAAGCAATTTTAGTCTCCTTACTTATCCTTTCCAGTTATTGTTCTGACATCTCTTTACACAAGTTCTTTATTTTGGTTACTCGATGTTTCTCTTTGTCTGTCTTGCCTTCAATATGGCCTGTGAGTAACTAGTTCTCCAAGCTACCTTTCTTCATTGTGTTCCAGAAATTTCAACTTTCTTTCTGATCCTAAGTACAAGTATCATTTTTGCTTCTATTTTTATTCAAACTTCCTGATTGCTCACATGTTCCGCCTATGATATTCTTAACATCCGTCTTTAGAATACGTCTCTTCTTCATCTACGAAGAAAATGTCCAGCATTCATATAGAAGTGTTGATATTAAATAGCAGTTCAGCACGCTATTCTTTTTTCTTTTCTAATGAAGTCTTCATGTTTCTTATGACATTGTTTGAAATGTATCTTTCACTTTTCCGTAAAAACTCGGATTTCGGTGTCACATTTCCCACCATCATTTGTAACTCTTTGGACATAGTTAAATTTCGGTATTTCCTTGATTTTTTCATCCCCAACTCGTAGCTAGAATCTGGGGCCGTTTCTCTTGCTAACGGCCATATGTTGTCTTCTTACAATTGATACTTAATTCTTTGTTCCTTATTTCTTTTACTACCTTGTCTAGGAGTTCCTGCAGTTTTTTTTCTGTGTCTGCCTTCTTAAATTGTTAAGATTGTTATACACATATGCTTATGTATACTCATTATACCAGTATAATTGCTCAGGTGGGAAGACATAGTGGGGTTGACTGAAAACGATTTAACCTGTTCTCTTTCTAGCTGAATAACTCTTAAGTGTGCCGCGAAACTCCGATTGGATTCGAAATCCACCTCATAAACGTGCCTTCTAATATTGGACTTCAGTTATGTTAAGAAGAATAATTTCTCACCATTTCTAGTGATTGATGATCATGTTTCTCCATAGCCATATATACGTTTTCATAAAACGCATGATAAATCATCGACGGTATCCACTGATACATTTTTTTATATAAATCAATACATTTTATTATATATAAATATATTATATAAATCAATACATTTTATTGTATATAAATATATATAAATCAATACATTTTATTATATATAAAGATATTATATAAATCAATACATATTATTATATATAGATATATTATATAAATCAATGCATTTTATTATATATAAATATATATAAATCAATACATTTTATTATATATAAATCTATTATATAAATCAATACATTTTATTATATATAAATATATATAAATCAATACATTTTATTATATATAAATCTATTATATAAATCACTACATTTTATTATATATAAATATATTATATAAATCAATACATTTTATTATGTATAAATTCATTATATAAATCAATACATTTTATTATATAAATCAATGTATTAACATTATTCACATTGTTCCGATTGTGGTCTTTATCTTTATTGCTATATTCACGACGTTTTAGCCGTTGTACGATCGGGCTTTCTTCCTGGATTTGAATTTCGAACTGAACCCTTTATTTACAACGGTCGAAACGTCATGAATATGACAGTAAAGATGAGGACAACAGTCCGAACAATGAAAATAATGTAAATAATAACAATACCTCATCTCAGAAATATAGACAAGTAAATCCATGTGTTTATAATAGATTTGGTATTAACCAATCAATGATGGTAAACTTTTCAAGCGATACTTGTATGCATATGTAATAGTAATACAAGGTTAACTTTAATAAATATAATGAACTACAAAAATATTTCTTAAATCCCCTGGTAAGTATCATGTACTTATCATCTATTTAGAAACTCATTAAAACTAGCATTCTTAAAGATTAGTCAATCAGCTAACTTCAATTCTGAAAACAGATATTTCAGTAAGGGAAACAAAGGATCAATGACCCCGTATAAAACCGAAGAACAATCCTACATGCACTCCCTCACCAATTATCTACTTTAATATAAATTCAGGAAATGAGGGTTTCGAAGTCAGTTCTCTCTATCCTCTAGCTAGAAAATGGGAGAGGCTACTCAACTCCTCTAACCAGCAAGGAACTAATCAGGTCGACCACCGATTACAAAGCAAGGGACATCTCGCTCTCTCTTTCTCTCAGTTCCTACGTACAGCGAGCTACAAATATTGTCGCACAAGAACGATACAATTTGTATTCCTAAAAAAGAAAATAAACTTTCCAAAATAACGTTCGCTCAGCGTCCATTCATTTTGAACGTAAAAATCAACATTCATCTCCTACCTCCCCAGGTATAATTAATAGACTTCGTGGATTTCTATTATTTGCTCTGATTGAAACATTGATAATAACTTTTTACGAGTGTAAGGTTTATTCTGAAAGCAAAATGCGACACAGATTATTATTGATAAATAATTCCAAAATTTATAGACTACAGAAATCTATTTGATTAACATTGTTTCCTATTTATCTGAATAATTTATTCTTTTATTATTTACCATGCTAATATTGGCTGTTTGATTTTCTATAAAATTAATCAAGCTTTCACAGATTGATATTAACGTTTCTACTGTTTCGATTTCAGCCTTACTTGAAATAACTTTCATTGCTTCACAAAGAAAGGGCTTATAATTTTACTGTGAACTATGTTAGACCAACACTAACCCGAAACCCAACTGTCTTCTAATTCGTTTAAGTTGACTGTTTTTATAAGGTATATGAAAAACTTATATTGCTAACCTATATTCTTTTCAACAGCTCTATCCAATTTAGTTATACATGCTCTACAAAATCTTACCACTGAGAAATCAGTTTTGAAGTCGTTCTTCGCCAACATTTTTAATCAACTCATCCCAAGCAGGGCAATAAAACCACTAAGACGCAAAGGGAGGATACTGGGTATTAACCAGCGTCGAAAACTCCAATAGAACAGTTCAAAGGGCTTGGGTGTCAATCTGGGGACAGTTCACAGGATTCGGAAAGAGTTGGATGAGTCTAATAGCGATTACGTAGGTACGGCTGGTGGGAGAACTCATTCTGATCGTTCTAAGAAAAGAACTCCCGAATTTGTTTGTAAGGGCCTCAGACTCAACGCAGAAGTCTACACCGAGTGCCTTGATGAGGTAGTGCTGACCCAGTTTAAACGTTTGACAGCTGGAAGACCTTATGTCTGATGAGAGGAGTGTGCATCGTACCACAATATTAGGAGAACCCAGTCATGGCTGTCAGGCAATTTCTGCGACCACATCACCTACTTAAATCTTGCCACCAAACTACCCAGACTGGAACCCCTTTGATTAATATGTGTGGGGCGCAGTTGAGCTAAAAAACAAAAAAAACTCCTTGCAACATCAAAGATGAACTGAAGGCAAGGATTATGGCAGCATTCACCGACTTAAACAAAGAGACCATCCAGAAGAGTTGCAGGAGATTCCGAAGTCGTCTGAAGGTTGTTGTCGACGCCAATGGCGATTTTATTGAATAGATTTACTCTTTCGTGTTTCAAGATATTTTTTGTGCAATTTTCATAAAAATAATTATTAAATTTAGATGTCAATGCTATTTTTACTTTTTGCGTAATTTAGACGACAATTTATCCATTGCACCATATATATATATATATATATATATATATATATATATATATATATATATATATATATTCTTTTGTCCGTACAAGTTTCTTTTTCTGGACACAAAGTGTGTAAAAAGTGGCCAAATGTTTTGTATTTCGGAGCGCCTTCGGATATACTTTTAGCTATTATCAAGGATGATTCTATTTTTTACTTTTTAACTGAATGTATGGGTTGTGTGTATGTATCTAGATTTATTAGGTGGTTTTAATTTCCAAATACGGTCAGCACATTTTAGCCGTGTTCATATTTAATGTTATTGCGTGTTGGAATTTTCTTTTTTATTACTCGGGTTTCCATTATTTTTAATCTTTTTTATATTTGGATGAAGTCATTATACTTGTATTTTCTACTAGTATGTTTCGGATGAAATCTGGTAGACTTGTGCGTGTTTAGCTCAGTTGGAACTCATTTAAACACACACACAATCCTATCAGACTCCAAAGCAAAGTGATGGATATACGACACTTTCCAACCATTAAAATGTTCCTATCTCGACAATTTGTAACATTAGAAGTAAAAGAGACTACTTGTGTTGCGATAAAGTTTGTGCAGGATTCGACCTTACATCTCCGATGTGGAACCGTCATTGGAACTGACGTGCCTAACCACGCGGCCACGTGGAACATATAGTCAAACAAATCCCGAATAGTGGATTTTTATCAGGCACTCTCGGCCAATTGTCAAAACAACCAACTGCCAGAGGACGCATATTTTTCAGACATGTTTTTTTTTTCAAATATTCAGGCCGGTAGATGCATTTGGATAAAAAATACTGTTTAATTAAAAAACAGAGCTTCTACTAGAATATGAGTATCCATCAAAAATAACGTTTAAACAAAATAAATTACCAAATAACAATATGTCGGATTTAATACATTTCCTAAAAACAAAATTGTCTTTGTTTACGTTAGAATACGATACAGAGAAGATAATGGATGCTTCGAGAATCTGCAGAGAGTGTGCATCCAGAAGGTACTATTCAGGGTTGTTTTTTGACCGTAAATGCTACGTGACCGAGCGGTTAGGCACGTCAGCTCCAACAACATTTCCCCATAAGAGATTCAGCTCCGAATCCTGCCGGAGGATGCATATGTTTCTGACAAGATTTCTCAAACATTAAGGACTGTAGATGTAGTTGGATAAAAATACTGTTTAATTAAAAAAACAAACTCCTACACGAATATCCATCAAAAATAACCTTTAAACAAAATAAATTAAAAATAACACATACACACACCCGCGTGCGCCCACATGCATACATATATATAATACAAAAGGCTCGAATACTAATGTTTCATGGTTATAAGTTATTTCCTTGGGTTCGTAATAACGACCCAACTCCTCAGACCTACTAATTCAAAAACAGAAAATGAATTTTTAAATTTGTAGGTCTGAGGAGTTGGATCGTCATTACGAACCCAATGAAATAAATTATAACCATGGAATATTAATGTTCGAGCCTTTTATATGATATTCTTGCTCTGTCGCTGACATAGACCTCTACCTGGATTATATCCTCTTGTAAATATATATATTGACCACTAATATGATCTATCTATTTCTCTCTCTCTCTCTCTATATATATATATATATATATATATATATATATAGAGAGAGAGAGAGAGAGAGAGAGAGAGAGAGAGAAATAGATAAATGTTGTGGATTCCGCGTGAAAAATCGGTCTCCAATAAATGACAAACGCAAGTATTTAAACTAAGAAATTAAATGTATTTACACAAAATACAAAAGGTAATGCTGTTAGTAAAATCCAGGAACGCCGGTTAGTATTAATCAAAGATCGCTATATACAGTCTCGAAGTAAACTTTCTTAGAGTCGGGCGTCCTTGTAACTGACTTCTAACGTCAACTCAATCACAGTGTCTATGTACTTTCCACTATGTTTCTCCACCCTGTTCCTCTACACTGTTCCTCTACCTTCAGACTTTCTGACTGACTGACTGTGGCTATTTTATGGCAGCAGGACGTGTCCATTTATATCAGAAAAGGGTGGACCCCATAATAATAATATTATTGGTCTCTCTCTCTTTCTCTCTCTCTCTCTCTCTCTATATATATATATATATATATATATGGGAAAGAGACATCAATGTTTTTTTTATTTTTATACAAATGATTTTCGAAATATTTTATGATAAAAATGCGGAAAAAAAACAAAGAGAAATGAAAAAAAAATATTCTGCAATATATTTAGTCATTACAGGCCTGGAGCATTAGATACTTGATAATCATTCATTTCAGTGTGTCCCTAAAGAAATGAGTTGCAAACTTTTACAATTGATCTGTAGCGAATGCAAAACAAAAATTGTATTCAAAGGAATATTAAAACGACAGATTCGAAGATAGCAACACAGAAAAAAAAAAAAAATTCTCTTCTCCTTTCTTCCCCGGCTCACAACCTATAAATAACTATTTTATTATGTCGCAAACAAAGAAGCCAAGCAAAAACTGTCAAAGAAGAAAAGGGACCTGAACCTGAATGACAAAATCAACCAATCACGAAACAACATTAAGTGTTAGTAACTGCAGGCGCCTATAATAAAAAGGAGGTTACAATGGACTCCAAGTCTCTTTTTCTTTCCCCTCTTTTAGCTTGTTAGTTGGTTAGCGACGGTCATTAAATACCCCCAGAGAATATCCGAGCCTTACCATGACTATATGCTCGGCACGTATGTTAGTAAAATAGAGTAAGTTTCCATATACACTTTTTGGGGATGAATAATAAAATAATTTATTCGTAACACTGTCCACATTCCAAAAAATAAATATCTATAATCCCATTTCGCGTAGGTTTATCCTTTACTGCTATCTTCCTAATTCGGGTAACAACAGCAGTGGTAACCATAAAAAAGCCAACTGTAAAAGAAACCTCACATGGTTTAATGCACTGTACAACATAAATGTAGAAAACAAACGTAAGAAAATATTTATTAAATTCATAATCAAACACTACCCTTACCAAGCAGTCTCCACAAGATATTCAACAGTAAAAGTCATTTACAGAGCATGACACAAATAATAAAAACACAACAGAAAAAAACCCAAGAAATAACGTACATAAATCAAAATGATCTGTAAATGAAGAGTAAGGAAGAATGTCTATTCAATGGCAATTGCTTGCAAAACAATATAATATACCAAGCCACTATAAAATCAGCAGATAACAAAGGAAAATATACAAATAGTAACAATAATAGTAATAATAGTCGTTTCTCTACAAGTAAACATTTGGAATTCATTGACCAAGCAGCCAGTACTTCTTTCGGGTTTTATTTATAAAATCTTTCACTTAAAACGATTTTCAGAAAAATCGTTTTTTTCAAGTTCCGTAGCAATTATCGCGCTTCCCTGTCTTGATGGGAGTTTCCTCCCTAACCTATTATTAACCTATTATTTGTATGCAATGTCAACATCTTGATTATGTCATTATTTTCTCTTCGAGTTACATGTACTATCCATTTTAGTTGTTGCCGCTGTTGAACGTCCTCAAGTGATGTGGTTTCTGTTATTTGGTACAGTTCTTTGTGAATATGTAGCGCCAGTAAACAATGTTAAAAGAAGGATAAGTTTTTACCAAACCCAATATACAATTGACAAATGAGATATTTCTCAAAGAACTTGACACCATGCATGACATTCATATGAAGGTTATGATGTGACCAGGCTATTTATGAACATGAATCGTATTTTCAGTTTGATTTTTTTGGTTTAGTGTCGATTTGCGATGTTGGGTAAAACTACCTTTGGCGTTGCTTATTCTGTGTTCAATTTCCTTTTCCCCTGCACTAAATTTGTTATAGCTGATCCATACACCTAGTTATCTGAGGTGTTTAGTATTTTTAGTAATTCCACATCCTGAATTTTTATAATGGATTCAGCGTATTTGCCATCACTACTTTCATTCCAATTCCAGATCATAGTTTCCGTTTTGGAAAGGTTTATCAGAAGTCCTATTTCTTGGGACACTTGGATGTTAATTTTCTCTTCAAGAACCTTCTAATCACAATTATGAATACCTATGTGATCAACATAGCCCCATCATCATTCTATACAAATAATAATTTAGGGAGGACACCAGAAGGAAAGCAGGATCGTTGTTTTCTATTGGTAGACTCGTTTGAGATTAACTGAATGTCTTTGGAAACAGAGAAACCACACAAGCAAACATAATTTACCAATAATAAACAGGTGAGCAGCATAAGCCTATCTAAACATATATGGGAAAGCAAAAAGCAAAAACACATAAAAGATATAGTGGAAAATAGCATAAGCCTACAACAATAAATTCAAAATCTGTAAACTTTGACTGGAGGAGAAAATAGTTATAATCACATTTCTAGACCAACACAAATTACTAAATAAACGGCTAGAGCTTAGTTCAAAATGCGGACAAGAAATCAAATCTTTACTACTTTTCTTAAAAATCGAAAACTAAAAACGAATACCTTGTGCAATGTCAAGAAGGAAAATGCAAATATGTGAACTATATAAAACCTATGTAACATAGACAAAACCAATATTTTAAACTAAAAAAAAAAAAAAAGATATCCACCATAAAGAACAAAATAACAAATAAATAGTAAACTAAATATATTAACAAATTATGTAAACAATAAACAAAATAACTAACAAAAAAAAAAAAACGCATAAAAACAAGTAAATTTAATAATAATAATAATAATAATACTACTAATAATAATAATAATAATAATAATGATCAACAGAAATAATTAATGAATAAATACAAAATACCCTAAATAATCAATAATAAGTAAAGTTAAAAGTTAAAGAACACTATGTATATTAATAAATATACCTATTATCCCTCACCGATAGCATGACTCGGAGTTTCATGCATAACGCAATCTTCAGATGCTGAGTATAGACTGACCATTACGTAGTTTAAATTTTAATAAAAATAACTGATTACCGCAATTTTGGCGCATTTATATATTATACTGGTATTACAATTTTTAATTTTAAAAATATATTTGGGATTTAAAATAAAAAAGATTTGTATATATACGTAACAAAGATATATTTTAGAGTTATAAATATTCATTTTTTTATTTTTTATATTAAGCTTCCCTATTCCAGTTTCCCTGAGAGCTATAATCTCCAACTATTCAAATGTAATGTCAATCGACATCTCCAATTGACTTGATTTATCTACTATTCTTCTCCTCATCCTTTCGTCTATCACTCCTATCTGATCTTGCTCCAAATCTTCTGTAACCCCTTGCGTCCTAATGGCTTCCCGCCTTGCTTGGGGTGAAAAGCTTTAAAAAAAAGCATAAAGATAGATTACTTGTTCTTTAAAAATAACATAATTTACATTAAAAATTAATCTAGATCAACGTATTTAAGCAGATATTTATTTCATGCCTACATATAACCACGAATTCATTTCTCTTGTTTAATAAGCTACGTTTATTTAAAGGTTTTAAGACAACTATTTTTTCAACAATGCATAAATTACATGTATTCCCTTTAGTTACAATATCCCAGATGACATACAGTGTGATAGGTAAATTATGGCCCTTTTATATTTCTAATTTCGCGTAAATGCGTCGACTGCACAGTATAGTATCGTCAGTTGAACAACCTCTATGAGGTAAGGAGCACTATGACGCAATTTACCCAGAAGAACTTTGGAAATTGCTTGTTGTACTGCTTGGCATTCGCATTGGAAGCTCCAATAAGAATCTTTCAGATTGTTTGGGTGTCAATCTGAGAAAAGTGCAGCAAATTCATAAAGAGCTGATTATGACGCTACGAACGCATGGAAAATTCACTTTGATTATTCCAATAAGGAAAGAACTCCATTCATCTTCTCACAGGGCCCCAGATTCAAAACTGAGACCTACATCGTTCCTTGGGGAGGTAGTGCTGGAAGACCGTATATCTGGCAAAATAACTCTGCACCATGCCAAACAAGTAGGCAATTTCTCCAACCACATCATCCCTTACATCTAGCCGCTTAACTGCCTAAACTGCACCTCCTTGATTATTATGTGTGGGGGGCAGTTGAGCAGGCGACCAACCAAACTCCAAAAGATGAACTGAAGGCAAGGATTATGGCAGCATTCACCAACATAAACAAGGAGGCAATCCAGAAGAGATGCAGGAGATTTCCGAAGTCTTCTGGGGACTGTGGTTGAAGGCGATAACGATTTTATTGAATAAATTTACTCTTTCATATTCCAAGATACTTTTGTGTAAGTTTAGTAAATGTATCTGTTAAAATGAGATATCAGTGATATTTTCATTTTCGCATAATTTAGAGCCCAATTTATCCAACGCACCCTATATATGTATATATATAGCATTTTTTAGTGGATATCTGTATTCGAAATAGGTGAACGTATTTTTGTTTTTTTGAAAATGTGTGTTGCACCGACTGTCATGCAGTTTCAAGAAATCTTAATAAAGAAAATGTGGTTTAGATAAAATGCACACTTAAAAAAAAAATACAGGAATCCATTAAAATAGCCTTTGACGTAATAAAAATGTCGATTTAAAAATAAATACATTACTATTTGCAGTGCTTACATTGAAACTATTATCCCCATTGTTTTTGTTGTTTTCAGAACATTTCGGTCGTCGAACAGCCTAGCCTTCATTAGCCTGCATATATGGGTTTGTAATAACAACAACAAAGATGGAGACTATAGTCCTAATGTAAATAGTGCAAATAATAATACCTCATCCCAGAAATCCAGACGGTTTTGAATTCAGAGTTGTCCTTCTCCTAGGCCGGTTGCCACTCAAGGCTAGAGAACGCAGTCCGTATTGCTATTTACCCATAGCTGCGTGAGAAGAAGGGGATTCATACCTTTCCCAAGGGTATTAGCACGTAAGTGAATGCAATAGATCCGACTGGAATTCGAAATCTGCACACCAATTGCTCATTTCGAGCCGCTATCTACCGTGCCACCTCCATTCGTATATCCACACACATATATATATATATATATATATATATATATATATATATATATATATATATATATATATATATATATATATATATATATATATATATATATATATATATATATATATATATATATATATATATATATATATATATATAAGCATTATTTTATAATTTATTTTATATTATATTTATTTTATATACATGAAGGAAGCAACGGCATAAAAAAGTCTTATTAAAAGAAATGTACATCCTGGAAAACTTCTGATCATAATGGCAGGTATATGATAAATTTCTATGCATACTCAAACAGGCTTACTCACTAAAAATTACCTTACCAATAAACGCATATACTGCTACCAGCAAGCAGAAATATTTCTCCTCCCGATGATGGACATTTTGGGCCCGTAACTAGTCGAGGAATCTGAATGAAATAATAATAATAAAAAAAACGAAATAATATTAATTTACAACCCAGTGTGTCTGAAGATTTTAATATATATATATTGAACAATAAAAAAAATATTAAAAAATTAAAATCTTCAGACACACTGGGTTGTAGATTAATATTATTTCGTTTTTTTTTATTATATATATTATATTTTTACTATATATATATATATATATTATATATATATATATATATTAATGGATATCGGCTTGGATTGAGGAATCGGAGAGCCGAGTTAGAATACCAGTCGAATCCATTACATTCACTTACGTGCTAATACCCTTGGGAAAGGCATGAATCCTCTTCTTCACCCTCCAGCTATGGGTAAAATAGCAGGATAGACTGGGTTCTATAGCCTTGGATGGCAACTGGTCTAGGAGAAGGACAACTCTGAATTCAAAACCTGCGGAGATCGTTTGGGAACCTTGTGGCATTCGGTGCACCAGGTCTCTGTATTCGTCCCTCCAAAAAGTATGGATGGTCCTGCACGAGGCCTTCACCACTATAATCAAATCTCATGTGCCGGTGTTGGGCTGTCGGTTTCCTGGAAACTGATCTGCTTGACCCTCATACGTCGAATCTCGAAGGGAGAGTCGATCATATACATATATATATATATATATATATATATATATATATATATATATATATATATATATATATATATATATATATATAAGCCCGTTTCGCTATATCACAGTATCATATCACAGCTCTGGGGTTGAATCTTCGATTGACGTCAAGTTTTGATTCCGGCTTGAAGGAATCGGTTGTCTAGGCACTCGATGAGGGATAGGAAATATCTGTTACTCCTTTTACTGACCTTCTTCTGTTGTCAAATAAATAACACGTTTGATTTCAGGATGAGATTTGTTAATAAAGTTTCTGAAATTGTGTGTAATGTTCCGGGTAGTTTCCATCATCGTTTTAAAGTTAAGAAGGTAGAAGTAAGAGAGACCAATTCAGTGATGCATTTATATTATTAAGACGTTTTGTTTTTTTCAAAAAATGTCATGTCCCTTCAGTACTTATTGCATAATTTCTATTCATCTATTCTACTTTCATTATCTGTGAATCGACATGAATTCTTGGTAAAGTCAATGAAGTCGTTCCTCCGTTGCATTCTACACGGTTTGGTATTCAAACCTTTCTTTTCTTACTCTTGTTGCCATCGAAAGCAAGACAATCCAGTTTAACCCGTTATCTAAACTATATATCAAGAGAGGGACAGAAAAAGATTCATACTTTTCAAAAAGGCATTCGTGCGAAATGAATGCAATAGATTAGTATTAAAAGTAGAGAATTTGAAATGAACGTGCTACGACTGTGGCTAAAATCAACACCATTTAGTGATTTTCCAAGCGTAGCCTGGATGTGGCACAAGGCCGAAAGTAAAGAGCACCTAGTGAGGATCGAACTCACTACACATTCGTAATTGCTCTAGCGAGACAAACTTGCTAACCATTACACCACCTCGAGGTACCCAAATCAGCACCATTTAAAGTCATTTTAACACAGGTCTTTGTATTTATAAAATTGTGTGGCTTCCGCTGGTCCGTCAGTCCGTCCATCACACTCTCTGAAATACCCATACATTGACCGATCGAAATCAAAATTTTTGGGAGAAGTGCAAATAGGGCATGGGGGTACGACGTATAATTGATTTTACTAGGGTGCGTAGCTTAGTACAATAAATTTTCCTTAAATTTTTGAAAAAAAATTAAAAGTTTTATTATTCAACATACAAGATACTCTCACTATTTTACAAACAATTTAATGATTAAAATAATTACTTATTAAATGACAATATTGTTTTTGCATATTTTTTTTCTTTAAGTTTTTATATATAGAAGAATCCATTTTCCCGTTCATACTGCATTTGCGAGAACTATAGACAATAGACAAGGTCAAATTCTTCAAAAGTTGCAATTTGGCCCCAGAAAAAAATATTTACGCACGGCCAGTCGTATGTTGAATGCTCAAGAGTAAGAAATCCTAAGAATTTATTCTTCGCTGTTAAAAAGGAAAATAATAAATTTTCTTTAAAAATTGCCTACCCTGAAGTCTTTTAAAATTTAATTAAATTAAAATTATTAACCGCGAAGTAAGGTTTTTTCAAAGTATTTTTCCAAATAAATTAGCTTATTCAAATTTCATCAATTTGTTTGCGAAACTGAACGAAAGAAGAGCTCATCCGAACAATTATCATGAAAAAACTTATAGAAAAATGCGCAGAGATGTAACCTTACGGGGGTGGAAAAACAAACTGGAGCAGATAGGCCAGAAGAGGGCCAATAATGTTGCTGATTATTATTGGCATTTTATCAAGGAACTCCAGGTAAATAGCAGGAGCACCGAACCAAATGTAGCAGAAATATTCAAAGCCTGGACGAATGGAAGACTTATAGATATGTAAGATAGATTCGGGAGACACGGTGGCGTAATGGATAGCAACTCAGATTAAAAAATCGGGGAGCCGAGTTCGAATTCCAGTCGAATACATTAAATTCACATGTGATAATACCCTTGGGAAAGGTATGAATCCTCTACTCCCACCCCAGCTATGGGTAAAATAGCAGGACAGACCCTGTTCTTTAGCCTTGGATAGCAACTGGTCTACCGTAAAAAAGTAATGGCGACCTACCGCGGGAAAAAATCTGCCTCGTCAGTCATGTATCGAAAGATACATGATCGACTAAGCGTGTATCACTCATGGCACTGAACTGAAGATAGATTCTGGAGAGAAAAATTGTCTAGCACATCGCACTATTACGCGGATAATTATTTTCCCGAGCATTGTGTTATTACAGAATTGCTTTGTAAACAATTTTCCTAAAGAGGAAGAAAAGGGTTCTCGATAGTGAATCATTAATTCTAGAAAAGGTAAAAGAAGAAGACAATTTGAAATATAATTTTATATAGACATATTTATGATCGACTGAAATAAAATTCTATATAGAGACAAACAGAGAAATACTGGCAAGGTTTTCCGTTACATCAAGCGAGAACTCCAAGTTCTTGGCAGACACATTCAATCACTCACACGAGACACACTCCCAAATTCATAGCTACACGTCGTGTTGTCTTTCAGCAGATATCATTTTCATGGCAAAATGTCGCTCAACATTTTGTCAATATTCCTACATAGGATAAGAGATAATGGATATTGAATCACGGCAAAGTTTGTTTACACGGATTCAGTTACAGTGAATTAATATTAATAAAAGGAAGGAAAGATGTGAGTTTTCCGAGCAAAACAAAAGCTTAGGGAAGCCGTAACAAACCTTGCAGGAGTCGTACGCCGATAAGAAAACATATATTTGGTAAAACGCTGTCGAAATTCGATCGTGTCCCCGAGGAAAAGGTGTATTCCTCACATGTTAGATATTCTTCAGTTTGGGACAGACCAGACGTCTTAAAATCAATAGATCTGTGAACGCCTCATATACA
>OZ010580.1:40910493-40917993 GCA_963932145.1 Acanthosepion lycidas
GGAAGGAGGAAGATGAAGACAAGAGAGAGAAGAGGTAGAGTTTGAATAAGAAGGGTGGAGAGATAGATGAGGTGGGAGAAGAGGCGCGAGAAATGAATGGAGATAGAGGTGTGAGAAGAGAGATGGAAGGAGATGATGGGGATAGGGATAAAGGGGAAACGAAAAAAGAATAGAAACTGCAGAGTGAGGGGGAGAGAAAGAGTTGAGAGAAATGGAAGGAGCGAGAGGGAGCGGAAGAGAAATGGGAAGATATTAACGATAGGTAGAATGAGGGGAGGAAAAAGAAGAAACGGAGGAGGGAGAGTGAGGGTGGGAGAGAGAAAAAGGGATTGATATCGGAAGATGGAGAGAGAGATAGAGAGAGAGAGAGAGAGAGAGAGAGAGAGAGAGAGAGAGAGAGAGGGGAACAAGATCGAGAAGGAAAATAAAGAGAGGAGAGCGAGATGCGGTAAGCCTCTACTCATGTCCAATAGAAGGGGGAGGAGTGTTGACCGGGCGGTAGAAGAGACTACCTACTCCTATTACAGATAACACAAAAAAGGACGACACAAACAGAGGGAAGGATTAGTGTGGGGGAGGGAGATAACAGGTAACGAGTCCTGGACCTCACTTCGCTAAACCCTATCACATTAAGTTTTAACTTAGTATAAGTCCCATTGTCTACTCTAAAAAGAAATTGAAAATAAGGATACCCGGATTTATTACTGACGAGACACATTCTCGCATCTAGCCAAAGACATTCAATTTTCCATTTTTTTTTTTTTTTTTTTTCTTTCGAACCGGGATTTCTTACTAAACTATCAAATAAGGGAGAATCATTGGGACAAAATGTCTTTGAGTGGGGGGTAGAGAAAAAATAGATAAATTTAAAAACGAAGAAAAAAAACTAAAAAAAAAAACTAAGAAAAATGCAAATGGTTTTCTGCTAGAGCGAAACAATACTCACACGGGCCAGCAAGTGGTTGACTGTTTTCTTCCTCATGATGGTAACAGAATGTTCGGCTTACCTTATGTCCGACAGTCGAACTGGTGGTGGGGGGCTCAACGGCCACTCCTCCGCCCTCAGCAAGTACTGGTCTTCGGAGATATGCTTTCAATAAGATTTAGAACAGGAGAAAGATGCGTCTAGAACAAATTCAAGTTCAGACAATATATCAAGCAAAAAGATACTGTCACAACATCATTAGAATACTGACGAGACACATTCTCGCATCTAGCCAAAGATATTCAATTTTCCATTTTTCATGTTTTTCTTTTGTTTTCTTTCTTTGTTTTTTTTTCTTTCGAACCGGGATTTCTTACTAAACTATCAAATAAGGGAGAATCATTGGGACAAAATGACTTTCAGTGGGGGGTAGAGAAAATCCTCAGAAAAGACTCTCTAACCCACATGCACGGTCTTGGTGTCTACGTCAAGGAACATCTCCCTCTGGCCAGAGACTCCTCTCTCGAATCGCCAGACCAGTCATACATGTGTCTTCGACTCTCTCTCCTCAATGCGGTAAGCTACCTCTTCTTCTTTTAGCGCTGTCCATCTTCTCAAGACTGTGAGATACTCGATTGCATTTCTGACAGCATTGACAAAACTCTCTCCCTCCATCCTTTTGCTCACATTTTTGTGTCTGGCGACTTTAACGCCCATCACACCTTGTGGCTTAAGAATGCTACTACTGACCACGCTGGCATTCAAACGCTCAATTTTTCAATCTCCCATTCCCTCACTCAGATAGTTAACTTCCCCACTCGTTTTGCCTTCAACCGGGAAGGTAAAGCCTCTCTTTTCGACCTGTGCTTTACCTCCATCCCCGAATCCTGTAGCGCCTCGCAACTCTGCCCTCTTGGTAACTCTGACCATGCAGTAGTATCAGTTAACATCTCCTTCAACTCCACCTCCTATAAAGAACCTCCTATCACTAGAACCTCGTTCCACTATCAACGAGCTGACTGGGACGCGTTCCGTGATTTCCTCCGCGATGTCCCCTGGGATGGAGTCTTTAAGCTCCCCGTCCAAGATTGTGCTTCTGAAGTCTCTTCTTGGGTTTTTCTGACTGTCTTCAAGAACTCCGGCGACCCTTCTGACCCTTCCAACTACCGCCCTATCAGTCTCCTTCCCCTCTTTGGCGAAATCTTCGAAGCTCTAATCAATACCGGGGTGGTTAACCACCTCACATCCCATAATCTGCTCTCAGACAAGCAATATGGTTTCCGCTTTACCCGATCTACAACCGATGTGCTTACGGCCATCACTGAAACAGTCTACCGAGCTCTTCAAAATAACGGGGAAGCCCGAGCCGTGGCATTAGACATCTCCAAAGTATTTGATAGGGTTTGGCATGCCGGCCTTCTTCGCAAGCTCCAGGGTTATGGCATTACGGGTCGATTATAAAATCTAATACAATCATTCCTGTCAAACCGTAAATTGAAGGTCGTTCTCAATGGATTCTCCACCAGTTCCTATCCCACGAACGCAGGTGTTTCTCAAGGCTCCATCCTAGACCCCACTCTATTCCTTATCTACATAAATGACCTTCCTGACGCAATTACTTCCCAAGTTGGCATATACGCGGATGACACCACAATTTATTCCTGCCTCAAAAACAAATCTAGTCTCGCTGACAAAACTCGCCTGGCCGTGTGTCTCGAAAAGGACCTCCAATCGATTGTGAACTGGGGCATGAATTGGCTGGTCAACTTCAACGGTTCTAAGACAAAACTGCTCTCTATTAATCACCACAGAGGTCCTTCCCTTCCCTCCATTAGAATGTCTGACGGTCAACTTCTCGAGAGCAACTCTCTGCGGCTTCTCGGTCTCACGTTGACTGCTGACCTGAGATGGAATAAATACATTGAGTCAATTGCCTCGTCCACTGCAAGGAAAGTTGGCTCCCTGAGTCGTGCCAGGAAGTTTTTCTCCCCGGAGTCGATCCTCCAGATCTACAAAACAACAATTCGCCCTTGCATGGAGTATTGCTGCCATATATGGTCTGGTGCCCCTTCTGTTTGCCTCGGGGTTCTTGATAGGCTCCAGAGGCGGATATGCAATGTAAATGGCCCTGCCCTGGCGTCTCGTCTACAATCACTTTCTCACAGACGCGCCGTCGCCTCCCTCTGTCTGTTCTACAAGTACTTCCATGGAAATTGCTCCGAGGTGCTGTATTCGCTGGTTCCCAGACGTCATGAGTTCAAGCGCCATACGAGGCTGGCATCCCGCTCTCACACCTTCACTGTCGAAACTCCTAAATGTAGCCGTCTCTTCTACTCTAATAGCTTCATGTTTCGCACCTCTCGCCTGTGGAACTCCCTTCCCTATTACTGTTTCCCTGTGAGCTATAATCTCCAGCTATTCAAGTGTAATGTCAATCGACATCTCCAGTTGCCTTGATCTATCCACTACCTACCCTCATCCTTTCTTCTATCACCCCTATCTGACCTCGCTCTAATTTTCTGTAACCCCTTGCGTCCTAGTGGCTTCCCGCCTTGCATGGGGTGAAATGCTTAAAAAGAAAAAAAAAAAAAGAAAAAGAAAAAAAAAGATAGATAGAGATGCAACGATATGTGTGGTTCTACGGAAGTTCAAATAGATATATTTCAACATAATTAAAACACTAACATAAAATCTATTTGAATTAAACATCGAATGAATTACTTTTGTTTCTGCAGCTACAGAGGTAATATCTGATAACATACTCTGCTGTTGAAGTAAAAACATATCGATCTATATCCAGCATAAATCTAGACATCTAAAAAATATTTACCTTCAGGGTGTAGGAGATCATGACTCTCTTCATCTTCTTTTTTCTTTTATATTTCTAAACTGAACATTACGATAACTGTTCCTGGAAAAGAACAGGGATGTTGTTTCTCTGTACCTTTTTTAATTAGAATTCCAGTCGAGTTCTTTACAATCAAATAAATAGCACTAGGAAAAACGTAAGGATCTATCTCTTCTTCCCCAGCTATGGGTTAAACAGTGTTATCTCCAAATTATTTTTTACGCAATATTCAATCTTAAAAAGAATATTTTGATTTTAAATAGCCCAAACGGGGGTTAATAAGCCGTAAAAACCAAATTACTCAATCTCTTTTCAGGCTCGACGGTTTTCATATCAGGTTTGTTCTACTATGTGACTTGATGTTAACTAAAGCTACAAAGCACCGTCTACCCTATTACTTAACAGTATACGTGGGAGATATACTTATATTGTACTTAAACTAACAAAGAAAAAGAAGAAATACGTCTTCATGCGTGTTAACACAGACGGTATGCAAACTTTACTCACTTATGTGCCATGCGTGATACACGCTTAGGCAATCATGTATCTTTCGATACATGACTGACGAGGCAGATTTTTTCCCGCAGTAGATTGCCATTTCTATCTGCGGTAGACCGGTTGCCATCCAGGGCTCTAGAACTCGGTCTGTCCCGCTATTTATCATTATGGCGGGGGGAGAAGAAGAGGAATCATACCTTTCCCAAGGGTATTAGCATGTAAGTAAATGCAATGGATTCGACTGGAATTCGAAGTCGGCTCTCCGATTCCTTCATCCGAGCCGCTACCCATTACTCCACAGTTGTTAACACGGCAAATACAAATCTCTACGATAGTGGGCTCAACCGTTTTTCTGTACTTGATGACATCACAATGCCAAATTTTGTTCATTTTAAAGTCGCTAGTAGTTTCTTTTGGAGTTTCCTTTGAACAGTCAGATGTCTGTTTACTTGGAAAGAAACAATGTAGTTATTAAGAAGAGTTGAAATTAATGCTGCAAGATTTCACAAAGCTAGCATCACTCTTTCACAGTCAGACTATGAACTTTTCAATCAACCCTCGTAAAATAAATGTAAATATTCTCCAAGTAAGGAATAGATACAAAGGTAAGTAGTGTCTGGTGATTATAGGAGATAAAAAAAGCCCGTGATTATTTTCCAGCAAAGACCAACGAATATAAAACAACTTCGAATTGGAAAAGATAGCGGAACAGTTTCCTGATACTTCTCTTGATGTGGGTTAAATTGCAGAGCATGTGGAGGCACCTAGACTGAATGCAAAGAAACTGTCATTATATCATGGACTAATAGTTCGTTGCTTCACATAGCTGTAGTAGTATTATTTATCGGTCGTCGTTTATTCAAGACAAAATAATCAAGCCCTTCTGTTCAGCTCATAGCTGGTCAAAGTTGGACTCATGCCCGAACGTGATAGAATCGGTCTGAATTTTAACTCGGCAGGACGATTTAACTTTTCGCGTCGATTATCATTACATGACAAGCACATTCATTCATTGACATATAATTATATTATAAATTCTGTGAATAGAAGGTGACTTGACATCAAAATTAACGGCCGACCTGGGCAGCCTTTAAGCGAGGTCTTGATAAATGACAAAATCGATTTATTGATTGATTTGTTTCAGTGAGCATTTAATTTAACTTACGCTTGAATATGAACAGGCAGGTCAATGATTCATTGACGAACAATTATTGATGACCAATATGTGTAAGCTATTCACTGGATGGATTCATACTTATCGCACTGCAGTCATCAATTTTATTGACTGAAAGATCAATAGCTTTAATTTCTTTTGCATTTTACTCATGACTGATTACAAGTCTATCGATTTTTAAACTGATTTGTTTCGACTTATAAGCTCATTACACAAAGTTACATAGTTATTTACGATGCTTTAATTAGATTTGGCACAAGCCTTCTTCTTTTATGTGTTCAATGCCCTCCACAACTTCCTAAACTTTGTAACAATGTAACATTATTATTCCCATTCCCTCTTCTGCCATATTATCACAAGTTCGTTAGGTAGGTTATTCGGCGTCTCTCTTGTCTTCGGTATGGACTTGTGAGTGTCAAATCCTCTAAACCCTCTTTTACCATTATGTGTTTCAGAATTACTTCTTTTTTTTTACTAAAATGTGGACTCGGAAAACGTCTACAAATGACATGTAATAGAACTATGATAATAATAATAATAATAATGATTAACCATTAATATTAACCATTTCCTTATAGGGAAACATTCGGCATTCATTGACCGAGCAGCCTGAACTGCCTTGAAATTTATAAAATATTTATCCTAAAACAAATTTCTTCAGGAAAATAGGTTTTTCATGTCCAGTAGCTGTTATCGCTCTTTCCAGTAATGATCAGGGTTTCCTTGTTAACCTTTCATTTGAAGAAGTGTTGAATATTAACTTCTTGATTAAGGAGTTATTTTCTCTTCATGTGATATCCATTTTAGCTGTTGCTGCTAATGTGATGTGATTTCTATTATTTGATACAGTTCTTTGTTTTTGATCCTGTAGCAACAATCCCCAAGACTCGAAGAAGTGTGGCCTTTGCCAAAACCCATATGCTTCACTCACTCAAAGCTATTTTTAGCCATTGATCGTAGAAAGCGGTTCTACAGGGTGCGATGGGTAAATTGTCACCATTTTATACTTTTAATTTTGCGCTTATTCCTTGCTTGTTTTGGATTGTGTCGACTGAACAGTGTAGTTGAGTCAGTTGGGCACCGTCTGTGAGAAAAAAAAGAGTACAGTATGCGATGGGTAAATTGTCACCATATTATATTTTAAATTTCGTGCATGCGCATTTTTCGTTTTTGATTTTGTCGACTACACCGTATAATAGAGTCAGTTGGGCACCGTCTGTGTGAAAATTCACTTCGCCAGAAATTTTGAAACGGCATGCTGTACTGCTTGGCGTTCACGACGGAGGCTCCAAAACGAAAATTTCAGTGTTTTGGAGTGTCAATTTTAGGAAATGCTAGTTGATTGAGAAAGAGTTGAATGAGTCTAATGGTGATTACGAAGATACGACAGCTCGGAAAATTCACTCTGTTCGTGCTGAAAGAAAAAAAAAATATCCCGAATTTGTTGGTGAAGTTTTTAGATACAAGACGGAGGGCTCCTCCCTCATGTACATTGAGGAGGTAATTTTTCCCTGGGTGGCTGCCTGAAGACCCTAGGTATGGGAACAGGATCCTGTAAGATGTCACACAAGGAGAATAACCAAGCCATAGCTGTCAGACAGTTTCTACGACCATATCACCCTTTTACATCTGACCACCTAACTCCCCAGAATGCAACTCTCTTCATTACTATGCGTGGGGCGCTGTTGAGTGAAAGAACAACAAAACTCCTTGTAACACCAAAGGTGAACTGAAGGCAAGTATTCACCAACTTAAACAAGGAGACCGTCAAGAAGAGATGCATGATATTCCGAAATTGTCTGCGGCCTGTGGTTGAAGCGAATGGCAATTTCATTGAATAAATTTATTCTTTAGTAGTTCCAGACATTTTTGTTTAATTTTGGTAAATATATCGGTTAAAAATGACATGCCAGTATTATTTTCATTTTCGCGTAATTTAGACGACAATTTATCCATCGCAGCCTGTATATCGCAGAGAGTTCAGATATTTATGGAAAGATTTGGCGCCAAGAACGAAATCCATATGATAGTCTCGATCTGATGAGGCTATTTAAA
>OZ010580.1:40922993-41012993 GCA_963932145.1 Acanthosepion lycidas
TTTAAAAGATGGCGATATATCTTTTCCTTAATTTTGGTCGTTCACCTGCTGAGACAATTGCTTGTTAACTTCTGGTTGTTTTTTTATTTTTCATTTTTTTAACGTATAATCTCATTCAGTATTTATTTATTTATTTATCTTAGGCAACATAAAAAACAGTGTTCAGTTCTAAATAGTTATTAGACACTTCGTTTTATCCGAATTTCTGGGACGAGGAGTTATCCTTATTTACACTATTTATATTCAGACGATTATCCTAAACTTTGTTGTTTTTATCATTACCCTTTTGACAGTTGTGGGATAAGGGCCTAATCGATTAAATCGTAGGTTCATGAGTTTGGTAACATAGTAATTGTGGGTTCAATCCCGGGTCTGAAAAGTGTGTACTTGGAATCAGTAAAAAAAAGGCGAGCAATAACTGAGCAGTACTAAAAATAAGAACAGTCTATCATGTAGATTCAATAAAGTGGTTAGTTTGGAATTCCCTGTAGGTTATTCGAATCGATATACACCTGATGAAGGCCGGAGGGCACAACAACCGAAATGTCGTGATAACAACAACAACAAAGATAAGGACAATAATCTGCATGTATAAATATTGTAAATAATGATCCCAGAAACTTAGATAGAAAGAAGTGTTTAATAACTATTTAGTAAATAATGGAAATAAATTCTTTCTATGTTTTGGGTAAACTCAGAATTAATATTCTAAAATATAAATTACTCTATTTAGTTTTTTCTACTGTAAAAGGTGACGTCCAATTACTTTATGAGGGCGGATCCAAATATCTAAAGCCTGCTAGAGAAAAACGATCTGGTATTATATAAACTATAGTTCAAAAGTTAGAGGCGGCCCCTGGTAATTTTTTAAAAATTGGACCCAATTGTACATTAAATATATGAAAATCATTACATGTGGTTAAAAATATTAGGTTGTTGCAAAAATAATGACGTAATAATGTCGCTTTTTGACGTATTTTTTAACGTCAAAAAACGACATTATTACGTCATTATTTTTGCACCAACCTAATTGTTAGACTTGGTTTATTTTATTAGGAATTTTTTTATGACAAATAGAAAAAAATATTTTATAATTAAATTTTGCTCAAGTCAAAATATCATTTATTCTTAATAACTGTATTACAGATTTTTGCCATTCATTGCAAAAGTCTCTCAAAGTATATATTTGATAATTTATTCTACTCTTTTTTTCAATGACTCTAAGAGCTTGCTTTGATATTTTTTCACTCTTCTGTCAAGTTCATCTCATGCTAATTCTCGTGTTGGCTTTAAGTTAATTATATACATATATATATATATATATATATATATATATATATATATATATATATATATATCCAACAAAGTTAATTAAAAAAAAAATGGAACTGCCGAAAAATATATGCTCTGCCCCTTAAACGGCAAATATATTAATGATAATCTTGTATACGGAGCTAACATTCATAATGGTAACTATGTCAAATTTTATTTTGGTTCCACTAAAAATCCTTGCAAGATTCGTTTCTACCATAATCGAATGACTTTAGGTAATATAAAATACATAAATAGGACTGCTTTCTCAAAACATTTCTGACAATTAAAAAATGGTGTCAATGCACCCATTATAGCGTGTGATGTTATAACTAAAGCCAAATCTAACAATGGGAAGGCGATAGATGTAATTAATGCCTTGCTGAAAAATTAGTTATTTTAATTGGGGAAGGCGATAGGCGTAATTAATGCCTTGCTGAAAAAATAGTTATTTTAAAACACTTAAATAACCCTAGAATATTAAACAAGAGAAATGAATTCATGGTTACATACAGACATAAAAATAAATATCTGCTGAAATACGTTCATTCAGATTAATTTTTAATGTAAATTATGTCTTAAAAAATAATATTCCTTTATGCTTAATAAAAAAATTAATATTCACAACACTAAAATATATTTTGTTGCATATATATGTGTGTGTGTGTGTGTGTGCGTGCTTGCGTGTGCGTATGTATGATACCACGAAGTCATCAGTCATCGTGACCGAATGAGCGTACTGCCTATGTTCAGACTGATGATCACGCTAGATAACACGCTCCCAGAAATTGTAACTATGGTCCACTTAACATAGTTACTGTGGGCTCTGTGAGTGGTGAACAAGAACAAATGTGCCTGAGCAAGCGTCTGCAACATTGATTGGCTAGCCTACTTTGTAAACGGGCATCCTCGGATACGAGTAGCTAACCATTCATATATATATATATATTTGGTATCCAACCAAATATGTTAGCTCTATCTCTGACATTGAGCGCTTTCTAATAAGTACCGCGCATATAATATATAAATAATTATATATATTTGTATATTTATATTCACACACACACACACACACATATATATATATATATATATATATATATATATATATGTATATTAGTTCGGTTGCATTGGAAAGTGAAAAAGATAAAAAAGAAAATAAAGAAAAAGATTTAAAAAAATGAAAGAAAGAAATGATGGAAAGAAACGAGTGAAGGAAAAAAGAAAGAATGAAAACGTAATCGGTATGTGTTGTAACGTAGAAAGGATTACTGAATGAGGAATAACCAAAACGGAGGTTGGAAATAAAATGGTAATCTTTATAACATCAACAAAATATAATACTCGCCACTGGCATGAAGTAGGTAAACCACTGCTAGTGGTGTACTACTTAGACAAAATATTAACCCCACTTACAATAGTGTCCAACGTATTTATGAGTATTGGGACATAGCCATTAGTGTTCATAGGTACGGTATGTAACAGTATGTAAGGAGATGAAAAAAAAGGAAAACAGAAGAACAAACAAAGCTAAACAAGAAAGAAAGTATCATGAATAAAGAAAACGAAAGGAAGGAAAATGTGGAACTCTTCGAGGAAGTACGAAGAACGAAAAGATGAAGACAGAAAAAGAAAACTGAAGAAAAATAAAAAAAATGTCATATAGTGAAGAAATGAAAATAATATAGAATGAAAAAGAATGACAAGAAGAAAGAAAAACGATAAAAAGATATAAAAAAAATGGATGAAAGAAAAAAAGAAACCAAACGGATACAGAATGAAAAAGAAAAAAAAAAGTAAGCAATAAAGAAAGAACCATGAAAAAAAACAAAAAACAAAAAAAAAACAAGCGAAAGAAATAAAAATGTAGAAGAAAGAAAACAATCCCATAACGAAAGTAAGAAGATGAAAAAATTAAGGAGGGAAAAAAAAAAAAAAAAAAAAAAAAAAACAACAAAAAAATAAACAAAATGAAAAATAAGTAGAAAAACAATGAAACGATGTTGTGGAGTAAGCTGATGAAAAGATATGAATGAAGAAAAAAAAAATGATAAAAAGATCTGAAAATTCGGTGAATTACGAAAAATGATGAAAAAAAGAAAAGAAACCGAATACGTAAAATGGGAACGAGAGAGAGAGAGAGAGAGAGAGAGAGAGAGAGAGAGAGAGAGAGAGAGAGAGAGAGAGAGAGAGAGAGAATGATGAGAAAGAAAGAAAGAAAGATAGAAAAAATCGAAAGCGAGAAATACGTTGAAGAAAGAAACTTCGTAAATATAATTTTAGGCAATAAAAATAATTCGAAAGGAAAAAAAGAGATGGAAAAAAAAAATAAAAGAAAGAAAAATAATGAAAAAAGAAATAAATAAATTGGATGCCGAAAGTGAGGTGAGACGTTAAAAGAATGAAAGAGGAAAAAAGTGAAAAAAGAATGAAATCTCACAAGTCGACAAATATCTCATGAATATCAAGTGTCAATGGGTGCTCCACTCATGCGGCCCTGTGCCATATCTAAACTGTGTAGTAAATCGCTACAAGCAGAGGGCAATAACAGCGAATGCAGTGCAAAGAAAAAATAAATCAGGCCAAAGTGAAAGATTTTTTTTTTATTTAAGTTGGGAAATCGAAAAGTAGATAGAGCGGCACGAAGCAACAATGAGAAAACAATAACGACAATGGAGGAGAAGTAAAAAAAAAAAAAAAAACAAAAAAAAAACACCCCGAGTTTAGGAATAAAACACGCGTAAACAGTCACAAAAATGGTTTAGAGAAAAACAAGTAGAAAATCAAAGAAATGCGAATGAAAATGAGAGACAAGGGTTGGAAACAGGAGAGAGAAACCGCCATGATTACCAAGACCTTCAAAGACTCTCATTCCACAGTGAGGAGAAAGGTCGGGCGATGGAACCGGCCAATCAGAATAGAAAGTTTTGTTTGTCACGCTATCTAATCAGCAATTTTTACCTGTTTTATCATAGGTTTATATATTTTTATCTTGCGTGTTCACCAGGTAGTCTAACAAAATGGTGGAGGGACGGACCCTGACCACCAGCAGACAGGGAAAATTCGAATAACCCCATCACCGCGCAACATTTTTTAGAATTAGCAATGCTGAGGAATATTTTTTCTATTTATTTTTTTCCTCAATGTTTCTTGTAACTTTTTCTTTTCTTTTTCGTCAACATTGCTTGTTTCTTTTCTTTTTTTTCTGACTTGTCTTATTTATATATTCTTGCATTTTTACTTCCAACTTTCATCTTTTTTCTCTTCTTTTCAGTTCTTTTTATATTTATTTATTTTCTATTTGCTATTGTATAAGTCTGGCTCAAGTAAAATGTGAGACAACAGAAATATGAAAGATAGTGCTGCATCACATTAACCAACCGGGGAACATATGCTTACTTTAGATATAGAATGTGCGGGTGCTATAAGGATAGTAGCAATGCACATGCGAACGCTATAAATCCATCTCTTTCCTCACCAGTTATGGGCTAAATAGTAGGACTTGTATCTGGGAAAAATCATTATTAAAAAAAAGAGTTATTTTTACAATCCCAAATATACACTATTTACATTATTCGGACTATTGTCCTCATCTTTTTCGCCGTATTTATTACAATGTTTTGGCCGTTGAACGCTGCGGCCTTCTTTAGGTGGTTGGAATGTCGAACTGAACCCTTTATTTCGCTCACTGGGGTAGACTGTTCTAGTTCCACGTGCCATGTTTAATGGATGTCATTTGTCAGTTATCTCCTGTTAATTCCCCTCTCCAAGTTCTCCACTGCCTTAACCGGGTATTGAACTCACACTTTTTGGGGTCCTATCACTGGATCTAACTAACGCCATTATCCACTGTGCCATGTGTACATAATACCTCATCTCAGAAATATAGACAGAATCCCAAATATGTTTCAGTTTTAAAAATAAACCAGAATGTCAATCGCCGAATAAACACTTTGGAAATTAACATTCAAATTACAACCATTCCCTATTTAACGCGTAGGTTAAGTTTAAACGAGCTGCTCGCTAAGAGAGGAGTTGTATCTGGCCATTATTTACTCAGCCTGTAATGGCTTTCTGTCAAATACGATCAATGTCACTTTTTAAAGTTTCTCATTTATTTCTAAGCGTTTATACGGTGGAGTAGTGTACAGAGCAGGAGACATAATAAATACATTCGAAAATCCCATCTATATTCTGTACATTAATTTAAATTCACAGTGTGAATTACTGGACAGTTGTAAATAAAAATAAGAATTAAACGATATCCCTAGACATGACCAGTGGAACGAGAACAGTCTATCCATATAGATTAAATAAAGTGATCAGTTCGGAAGTTTTCTCTAGGTTACCCAGATCAAAATACACCTGAAGAAGGCTGGAGGTCACCACAGCCGAAACATTGTGGTAACAACAACAAAAATGGGGACAACAGTCCGAGTATAAATAGTGTAAATATTGATATCTCCTCATCCCAGAAATGCCGGCAAAAAAGTAAGTTTTTATTTATTTAATTTATTCATTTTATTTAGATTCATTTTAAAGAAATAGAAAACAATCAGGATACCAACTGGTCGGAATTTTAAACAAAAATATCAACGTCTGGGGTCGTTAAACAATTAAGTCTTTATTAGGTTTATACTAAGGCTCAATCCACTTAAATTAATTTGAACTATACTGATATTTGCTAAACCTTGAACAAACTGAAAAAAAGCAAAATAGGAAGATTGTATTGCGCCAACACTTGTGGGATTGCATCCGGAAATTCTTTCATGGCTGCTGTTGGAACAAAAAGCGTATGAGTAAGTGGAATGTTCAAGAAAACATTTTTACTTCTGAGACATTGATATCTTTTAATTTTTGTCTAAGGTTTCGTTTAATCTTAAAAAAAAGATTACTGATGGAATGAATATGCATACACCTGGGCTCCCCCTCACAGTAATATCAGCTGGTGTCAGCCATAAATACAGACTGATGTGGAGGTACAGGAGGACGCCTACTGACTTCGCCTATTGCCTACGCCTATTGCCTAATACTACGACGAGGACCAGTCCATTACGGTTACCTGCTAGATTGTCCTACAGTAATCCAAAACCACTTTACTACTTCGAACAAATATATCCCTTTCCAGGACATATCAATTACCAAGAAAGAAATTATTTACTCGAGGTTTTGTTCTTGTTATTTAGTCAGTATTATTTAATCCTTTATTTTTTTCTTTATTATACCAAAATAAAAGATTGTTTAACATGTTTAAGTATCATATTTGGTAAAAAATGATATACAAAAAAATATTATTTGTCAAAAAATGTTCTTGGTTGAGAGTCAACAAAGGTTAAGTTGAACTTTCTTTTTTGCGCTTATCTGAAATTTTCGCGTCTACGCGGTTGATCTTACGTGGATGACCACATGGTACATTTATGAGGAATGTCGGCTTCACTTGAAATCTGAATTTTCCATCATTGGAAATCTTTGCCTTTTACAGAGCAAAATTCTAGTCTTGTATAGCAGCTAACTCTAGAGATCTGTAGAAGAAAATCCTGACTTTCTAAAGCAGTAAATATCTGGCCTTTTATAGAGGCTAATTTTTGTCTTTTATAGAGGCAAATTTTTGTCTTTTATAGAAGGTAATTCTGGTCTTTTATAGAGATAAATTCTGGTCTTTTATAGAGGCTAATACTGGTCTTCCATAGGCGCCAAGTTTGGCCTTCTATCGAGGCACTCTTCATAATTTTAGGTCTAAAGAAGTTACTTTCTCATTTAATAAATGTGACATTCTTTAGGTCGTAATTGTGGTTGAATTTATTTCTGTCTGATTAATACATTTAATAAATTGCTTGTTATTAGATCCTATTTGTGTTCATAGATACATTTTTTTTAATTTCTGCAAGTATCCCCAATGTACTGTTAACAAATTAAATTTTTAATGGATATCCGCGTTTGAAATAGATGCCCCGTTTTGTAAATAGTGTCCTTTATCTCCGCCGGTCTGCGCACTTGAGAAAACTTAATAGAGAAAATGTACTTTCCGACAGGGCTCAAACCTACGCCAGTTTGTGGGAGAAAACATCGTCTCGGCGTGTTTACAGACGAGCAAGATTTGATTTTATTACTTTTTAAAAACAATTTACATTCATTCCTGCAGATTTTCTCGAAAGCGCATATCTGCTCGATTTCCAGAGAATTAAAGATTTTCTTTTTTAATCCGATATTTTTATTACTTTAAACGTAATTTTTAATGGATACCCATTTTTGAAACAGACACTCCCGTCGAAAGTCCTGGGTATGAGGATAAACTTCATCCAACTACAAGGCGTCTGATCGGAAGATTGTAGGGCTTGAGTAGCGTGAAACCACTTAATTTTTGTTGTTCCCAGATCCATCCTGACCCGGGGTAGTAGCACCTGTTAGGGTCCCGGCTATAGGTAAATAGGGACCAGCGCAAGTAAAAACAAAACACCATGAGAAGTATAAAAAATTATTTATCGTAAAACATTACCAACGATACATATTTATAGCAAAAGGACATTTTATCCGTAGTTGAAGCTATAGAATTGTGATCAAATTATTTAGACTTCGGTGTTACATAGCTCCGTCCTGGGCATGGCGATAAACTACATTCGCATCCTGGGTAAAACGATTAACTGCATCCAACAGCAAGTCCTCTGTTCAAGAGGCTTTGAGGAACACGGAACCACTTTTTAATTTCTGGTGTTTCCAGGCCCACCCTGACCCGGAGTGGTAGCACCTGTTAGGGTCCCAGCTATGGGAAAATAGTTAACCCCCAAACTTGGGTCAAACACTATGAAACAAATTTTTGAAGAAAAAATTATTACCAGCAATATATTTTTGAAAGAAAGATATTACCAGCAATAAAATATTACCAGCAATAAAAATAAATTTAAATAACCCATTGAGGTTGATAAACCGTAAAACAAACCAAACCAAACCATTAAATAAACCACAGAGATTGATATGCCATTAATCAATATCAACAAACCAACCAACGACGCTCCCATCGAAAACTGGCGAAGGGCACATTTTGTACAGTAATTATTTTAAAATGTACTTAAGAAAAATGTTCAAGATACGTAGAAAGGAAGATTTTCTATATTAATGATAAATATCGGCATATTAAAAAATCTATTGCCCACTGACATTCACATTTAACTCATTTTAAAATAGCAACTTACATTTTAAAATAGCAACTTACAGATTGCAATCTGAGACTTGCTGAAAGAATTTTAAAAAGTAAAAAACAAGCAAAATCTGTTGAGATGCTCTCAATTTAATTAATGCACTTTCACTTAACCCAGAAAAAAATTACTTTCGATGTTGCGTCTTAACTGATGAAAGCTCACTTGAAGTCTATTTAAATCGACGCAAGCAAGAAAGTTGCGGAAATCAAGAGAGACAAGAGGGGCGATAAGAGTGACTCGTTGTGCTAACGTTCTTAGTTAACATGAAGTGGGAATACTATATTGAATCCATTGCTATGTCAGTTGCTATGGAAGCTGGTTAACTGTGTCATGCTAGACAATTTTCCTCCCCAGAATCTATTTTAGATATCTATAAATCTACCATTCGCCTATTTTTAGAATATTGCTGCCACATATGGTCCTGTTTCCTTGCTATTTACCTTGAGCTCCTTGATAGAATCCAAAGAAGAATCTGCAATATTATCGGTCCTGATCTACGCGTATTTTCAATAAATATTTTCATGGTAAATGTTCGGGTGAGCCCTTCGCTATGGTGTCTAGATTTGCTTTTTAGTTTAAGCACAGTACTAGACTGGCGTCAAGATCTCATCAATTTTAATTGAGCAGGTTAGATGTAGCCATAAACTTTATGCTAACAGTTTCTTTTCTCGCTTGTGGAACTCCCTTTCGGTTCCAAGCTTTCCAGCCAACTTTAATCGGCAAAAATTTAAATGCAATGTCAATGGCTATCTACTGCCCTCCTGATTACTCTTCTTCTGTACTAGATCTTTAGTAATGTTTCTATTCCTAATTCTATCACACCCAGTAATCCCTTGGGTTTTGGTGGCTTTACTACTTTGCATAGGGTGGAACCGATTTACGAAAAAGAGGTTATAAAACTGTTGTGGCCTTGTTAGGACCAGAATTAAAGACACAAGAGAGGAATTGAGTTAAACAAATATATTAACAGAAAACAGTAATACAAACATAAACAATTATATGAAACGAGTGTTACAGCAAGAATGCTCGGTCCGACTGTCAGAGCTGACTGCTGGAAACTTCATTCCTTAAAAGGCAGTACCTGCTCCTATTTATAGCTGGGAGAATCCATGCGTGTGTGGGTAAATTACTATAAGAGTAGCGCTTCCTATGGAACAATAAAAATTAAGATTTCTAGTATGAATCACTTTCTCTCTCTCTCTCTCTCTCTCTCTTTTCATGTATCGTGTTCTTTTAAGAGATGGGCTTTCAAAAACATCTACAGTTTCCTACCTTATATTTATCTATACAGTACATTTTTTTGTCTTTCAGGTGCTTGTTCCTTCATCCATATTGTGGCTTATATTACTCTACTTTTCTTACCTTCGATATGTCCTAAAAGTGTTTTTTTTTAAAAAAAACATTTCGCACCAAGCAAGTTGATGAATCTACTAAGACGCAAGGAGCTACTGAGTGTGAAAGAAAATTAGAAAAAAGAAAAAAAAAACATTATTAAGGAGAAGAGGATAGTAAAAAACAAGAATTAAGATGACAAGAAGATAACGAATGACATTGCATTTAATTTTTTAAAGATCAAACGTGACTGGAAAACGAGAAGACAGAAGAGAGTTCTACAGTCGAGAAGTTCGAGAGAAGAAACTGTTAGCATTACGTATATAGCGATTTATTAAGCGAAGCTTACACATGGCACAAGGCCGAAAGTATGGAGCACCCAGTAAGGAACGAACTCACTTCTCAGCCATAACTGATGTAGCAAAACAAGCTGGCTAATCATTACACAACGTTGAAGTAACTAGAACTTACGGTTGTATCTATCAATTTCAACTCTAAAATGATAGGACGTCGCTGGAAATCTAGTACTGCGCTTAAATTTGTAAAGTCAAGGTACTAAAGAGGAAAGTGATATTTATTTTTGCATTATACAAAAAGATGTGGCACATCAACATGGGGAGATGGAGAAGGCTGTTCGTCATCTGTCTTATATGTACACTTAGCCATAGTCACTGATCCAAAGATACAAGAAAGTTACTTACACAAATTATTACTTATCATACTTACTACAATCACCTTAATACCACCGTGTCTCTATGAAGTCCTAACTAGTCCCTATATGTAAAATTTGTCTGTGGGTGTGCGGAATAAAAATAACAACTTTTAAAAATCTAACTCCAATGTGTATTTACAATGTATACAAGTTCTATTTTATAAGAAACACCACAAAATAATGTTACTAATAAAAACCACTCCAAAATACTACATTGTGGCAGAAATATCAGTTAACCAGACGAAATTAATGCGTGACTAAAAAAAATACAATCATTTTGCCAAGCACTCACTCAAACACACACTCATTCAGATACAATAAATACGAAATGAATACACGAAATACAAAAAAAAAAAAAAACAAAACAAAAAAACATACACTAGAGAACTGATATTTCTATCACCTTACGAGGGAGGAATGGGCGAATTAAACTAAAGAAAGTGGAAACAAAAATAAAAGGGGCCGATAAACATACATCCCCTAACTATGTTAAATTTGGATGGAAACTAAATCGAAAATAACAAACCCCTAACTTCCCTAATATATGACTGGGTTACCAAGGTTCAGTACAGAGAAAACAATAACCTAATGCCTAACCGACACCAGTTACCAGATTCAGTCGCGCAAGACTTACCCACCTTTTGCAAAATTCCGATGGAGAGAGTCGCCTCCTTTCCGTTTTGATCTTGACTAACCTGAAGCTTAAAGTACAAGATCAGTTGGGAAAAGGTGAAATTTCTGTTGCGTCGTCCACACAGCGACTCGGATAACATCTAGTGAATAAAACAAAAAAACGTATTGTTCAACCTTAGTCAACGGTGGTACAACACAATACTATAGACAGAACCGGCTTCGAGAACGAAGAACTTTTCACGCAGCACGAGAAGTATGAAGTCTTCAGTTAACTAGCATCACGGGCTTACAGCACTGCAGTGAAAGAAGGTATTGTTCACTGTTCCTACAACGCAGCAGAACAAAGCATTTTGCCAAGCCATAGTGCCCTTTGAAGCACTAATCGTTATTGAGCCATTTCAACCCGGGATCCCAAGGCCATATGGAGCAAAACTCCTGTTTCGTAAGACCGAATTCAGCACATGATATAGTGCACCCAACCCCGGTACAAAGGCTAGACCTCGGAGAGGCCATCCATCACCCGCCAGAGAAAAACTGATCCCATTCCGACATTGTTGATAGATGGAGCACTCGATTCCTTGTGAATAGGGTGGGAGGTTCTCGAACGAGTGCACACTTCTCGGGGTGGGAAGTTCTTAGGCGCGTTTTCCTTCCAGATTTCGCCGTCATCATCCGATTTCACGCACATTCAATCTAGGAAAGCAATGCAAAACATGTATTGACAGATGTCAAGGCTAAACATAACCACACCGATTTCAGATCTGGAGATCGGGACCAAACAAGAGGCCGAGTACCTTGCAATCCCCGTCCGTCCAGAGGTAAGGCAAAGAGACGAGAAAATCATTTCCACGCGCTCAACCGCAAGGCAACAGAATTATCGTGGTTGATCTTGACCCCTGTCCGCGTCTCGTACCGTCTGATCTCTCTGATGACTCTGTTAATTTTAGCACTGATTCCCACATGAACAGAGACTTATTTGGTGCAAGAACTAGCCGAAGTGGGAGTGCCAGGTAACGAAATTCTGCGTAGGACTGGATTCGCCTTTAACTTGCGAAGGAAACGTTACAAAGTTAAGAGCAAAGATAAAAGTGGACAGCCTTGACGAAAGGTTCCGATCTTATTTTATTCTCTTCTATGGGCGCCCCGGGAGTCGCATACAGTAGCCGGGTATCGGAACCTAAAGTATGGCGTGAAACCAGTGGCCGTAAGATCAGCCTCCAGTAAGCGATAGTCAACACAAACAAATGCCTTAGACTGATCTAAATTGATAAGCGCGTCTTCAATGTTGACTTGCTCGATGATCAAGCGCACAAGTCCTGGATAGTCCTGTCCTTCACGGCACAAATCAGCTTGGAGCGAATCAGACGAGACAGGGCAGATTGCGAACAGGTGGTTAAGATGTTGGCCAAAATATTTAAATCTGTTTACCATCGTTAAGGGCCGAAAGTTACCTATCCCATCCTCACCAGTTTTGTCTTTGCGCAGCAAATTGACTACATCCCTAGTGAAACTTTGATTTATAGACCCCTGGTGAAGCATTGTGGTATAGAACACTGCTTCATCTAATCAGTTCCAGCAAAGAGACAAGGACAAGCAACTGGCTGAAGTACAGTTTGGAAGGAAGACAATCTAATCCCGGAGTTTTGTTCCGGTTAACCAGCTGCAGCGCTTCCCAGATCTCAGACTATGTAATGGGATCCTCACACTTAGCCGTCTCGAGGCGGAGAAAGTCGGCTAAATAGGCGTCGAACTGAGCAAGGGGAACAGGTCCTGAAAGTAATCCCGAAAAGCCTCACATATGCCAACGTTTGTAGTCACTGTTCGACTATCCGGTAATGTGACGGACACAATTTGATACAGTTCTTCTATACGCAGTTGAGCCGACATGTTTGTCACCTCTGAAAACAGTCATTTTTAACCCGGCCCTATCTACCAGAGTTTAATCTTTCTTAATAAACAAGGAGGCTAGTTCTACCCTAGCTCCGGGTACTTCCCCAGTCAAAGAATTTGATAGCCCGAGCTACTCTTGATACACGTTGTTTGCGCTGCTAATCTAAATAGACTGAGTCTTCGACTATCGTCGGCAGCAAACGACCCAATACTAGATTTCAAAATATCTCACCACCAAAGGCCCTGTCAATTCCAACTGCATTATTAGTAGCAGCTGTTCCTGGAATTTTCTCTCATCAAATAATGATGCATTCATTTTCCAATAATCAGGCATCCTAACCTTAGGCTTATCTAAGTTTATACGAACCCTGAAAAGCCTATGATCCGTGTAAACTATAGAATGAAAACTTTGACAAATTAAGAGCCCTACACCGTCTCGCTCAACAAGGACACGATCGAGGTAGCTAGAATGCACCATCGAAGCCAAACTGTCTCTATTCGTCCAAGTTCACATTACATCCAGAGGTGCACATTATGGTACCTATCGACAAGATCGCGCCCGGGTTGTTAATACCAGATATTTCCCTTATAGGATCTAAATCGTGGTCAAGGATGCGATTCTAGCCACCTCCCACTAAGACTACCCGACAAGATGTAGTCAAAAAAGGCTCAATCCGCTGAAACAAATCAGGCGGCTCCGCATGGTCATTGGGCGCATAAACCTCAATGAAACGAAGACCTTTATCCTTTATGGTAACATCCAGCACGCAACGGCTGCACACCGGATTTGCAAATTCAAGAGCAAACGCCGCATTTAAGGACTTGATCACCCGCCAGGAAACACCATGCTGAAATGAAGATAAACCTCCTAGATATTCATGGCAGTGAGCTGAAAACCGGGTCTCCTGTACACAACAGACGTCCACCTCGAGGCAATGGAAGTTTCGAACGAGCCTGGTCCTGCGAAACTCCCACCTCAGGTCTCGGTCATTCACGCTAGTTAACCAGAAAGTCATTGTTAGTTCAATTGGGGTTGGGAAACTAAATTGAACATGGCCGAGATAGAGGTACCAACAGTCCGTCTCATTGAGTCTTGGCCCATATCAGTGTTGAATGTGCCATCAAGAGACGTGTCTCTAATATCCAAAGGTAACGCTAGTTTCAAAGCTATATACAGGTAGGAGTGGACAAAAAGTGAAGGGAAGCATTAATTTGAAAACAGTATTTACCTCCTCTATCAGCCTCCTTTTATCTGCCGCGTACCCATGCCAGATCGTACTAATGTTAGTACTCTTTTCGACCCCGGAAAGTTTTCTAGGTTCCCACCTCTTTCCCATTTATTTGCCTCATGCTTAACAGGCGTTTTAATTCTTTAATCTTTAGATTTTTCAGATCGTTCCAAGTATACGCGGCAGACGTCTTCCCCGAGTTTATATGAAGGCTTTATTTTTCGGATGATATGTCAGTCTCTTGACTATTTAAATTTATGTGGGATTTGAGAAGGGGTTTGTGTGTGTAGATTTTGGTGTTGGGGAGGAGTTTTGAAAGGTTATACTAGAATGGATTCTGGACACGGATTTTTTATAGGTGGAGTGCAGAGGATAAGAGGCCAGCCCCTCCCAATGGCGAAGACTTCCTTTTTTGTGTTTTGCTAGGAGATCATCCTTCATTTGTTTTAATTTAATTTCTCCTTCTTTTCGAAAGACAGCCCATAATTATTGAAAGCGCTCTAATCGATATTTTGGCCGTGGCATCACCATAGGAACAGTTAGAAGTCTTGGGACTGTATGTGTGTTTACCTTTGAGGGTTTCTGGGAACTAAGGCCCTACTGTCTGGCGTTTACCTTCTGCCCTTACCAACGACCAACCATTCACCTTTTTCTTCTCTACGTTTGCGCAAGCGGAAGGCAATGGTTTGTCGAGAAATTAAGGCCTCAAAAGAGATCCAACATGACCTCAGCGGTCCTGTCGATGGCATGCTCATTACTGGCGAGGCGGCAATAACAAACTCTGCTAGAGGGGGATATTGGTCGATTGGGCCTTCTGCTTTAGGCAGGAAGAGGGAGGGTGACCAGTCTCTCCGGACGTCCAGCATATTGATTTTCGGTTGGTCAGAATGACCGGCATTTTCTGGTCCGCTTCACCCAGTTGATCCACAATTATATCGGAATTCCATCCCCCATTCAACCTGTCACAGGTAGCACACAATATCTGTCCGTACAGTGTAAGGTGGACAGCCAGGTGTTCCCTTAAAATCTGACAATATTGCTACGGGGGCCTTCGCTAGACTTCGTGCTAATAATAAGGTCTTTTGTAATTAACTCTCGGATGGGCGGCGGCCAAGAAGTCGTCAGGAGTGAAATGACCCGTACCTTTTATAATTCATTGAGGCTTTACCCACAGGGACGTCAACGATTTGATGACGATATCTTTCGTGGAGCGACAAATTTTGTGAGAACGCTTGTCCACTACGAAAAGAGACACAATTCATTTCCCTAGTTTCTGCCTTTTTGGATGTTCACCAAAAAGTAAAAAATAAAATTAATTAAATTAAAACTAAATGCTAAAGTAACGCAAAATATAAATCCAATAACAAAACAGAAACAAATCAGTTAAATTACTGGTGAAACAACAAAATATAATATACTAGTTCAACCTTGGTCGAAAAAAAAAATGACCTCTATAAAGAAATAATAAAAGAGGTTAGTGTGAGGAGGAGTAATGGATAGCGTCTCGGATTAAGCAGTTGGAGAGCCGAGTTCAAATTCCAATCAAATCCATTGTATTCACTTACGTGCTAATCTATGAATCCTCTTCTTCTCCCACCAGCTATGGGTAAATAGCAGGACAGACCGGGTTCTAAAGCCCTGGATGGCAAATGGTCTACCGCAGAAAGAAATGGCAACCTACTGCGGGAAAAAAACCACCTCGCCAGTCATTTATCGAAATATACGTGATAGCCTCATGTGATGTAGTTCCTGTTATTTGGTAACGTTCTTTGTGATTCTGTAACGTCAGTCTATGAGATTCGTTGAAGAATGGTCCTCTCTAAGACCTACAGGTTTATTTCAGGCTATTTAAGAACGTGACATGAGTTTTTAGTTTAATGTTTTGATTTTGCATCAACATGCAGTACAAAACTAGGCCTCTTGACCGCTTATTGAGAACAAACTCAGACCAGACCTCAAGTGGAACTCATGCATACGATCCATCGCCTAAGATGCTGGAAAAATAACTGGTCCCCTGTTCCGCTCTAGCAAGTAGTTCTCCTGCTATCTTTGACTTCTCTAATAGCCATATCAGGCCGAAAATTGTGTATTGCTGCCATATATGACCAAGAGATACCCATTCCTCGATTTCCGCTTTCCGATTTCGGTAGAGTAAAAATTGTCTCCGCATCCTTGTGAGTGACGAATTATTGTCCACCCTACGACACCTTTATCACAAACAAAAACTTCGCAAACCTCTCGCTTCTGTATCGCGGTAAAGTGTTCAGATGAATTGCACTCTTTAATTTCACAGGTTCTAACCTTCACGGCTAAAAAACGCCATGCCACGCACATTTTAGCGAACCTCCTTCCTTCCGTATCCCTTTGGTGTAAGTTCCACTCGAGCAGCTTTTTACCACGAACCACTGCCTTGTTGAAACGATGCTTCGCCGATCGCTACAATCGTAACTTGTTCAAGTCTACGGTTAACCGATATCTTCCACACATATTTCCATATGCTGTACTTCTTTGTATCGCTCTACCTCGACTGGCTAGCGGGTTTACAGGGTGAACTCCATTGTAACCCCCCCCCACAAAAAAAACTCTAGTGCAGGCTATTTTATGTTCAATTTCATCATCTCCTATATTAAATTTTTTTTTATAACTGACCCATACTCTGAAGACCATCGCGTGTTGAAATTCTCCCAATATTAATATTGTTGAAGTTATCGCTAACATTTTTGTCGAGATTTACAAACTCTACGTTTCGGTCAATTTCGCAAATCAATCGATGAAATTTGAATCATCTGATTTATTTGTCAAAAACTCTACTTCAAAGTTTAATAATTTCTTTAATTTAATCTAATTTTATAGCACTTCATGGTAAACAATACTTTTTAGGAAAATTTATTTTTTCCGTTTTACTTTTTAACAGCGAAGAATACATTCTAACGATTTCTTACTCTTGAGCATGCAGCATACGCCTGGTCATGCGCAAATATTTATTTCTGGAAACAAATTCAAACTGTTTGAAGTGTTTGGGCTTGTGATTCGCAGGGCGAACTGGAAACCGGATTCTTGTATATATAAAAACTTAAATGATATGCAAAGAACAATATTGTATTTTATTAAATATGTATTTCTTATTTTTAAACTTTAAATTGTTTTTTTTTAAATAGTGGGAATATTTTGTATGTTAAATAATAGAACTTTAATTTTTCAAAAATATTAATGAAAATTTATTGTACTAAGCTACGGACCCTAGTAAAAAAAGTGTATTTTGTACCCCTTTATCTGTTTGCACTTCTCTCCAAAATTTAGTTTCGATTGGTCAATGTATGGTTATTTTAGAAGGTGTGACGGACAGACTAATGGAAGTATCAGAATTTTATATATAGATTTATTAATTCCACATTCTGAATTTTTAGGATAGATTCAGAGTATGTGCCGTTACAACTTTCATTCTATTTCTAGATCAACGTTTCTGATTTGGAAAACTTTTACTTAATAATGATCTCAAAGTGAATGAGTGGTAATATTAGCCGTCCTTAAATGACAAGGAGAAGTTGTAAAGTGAACCCTTTGAAGGGAAATATCAAAGTTATCGATTTATTAATGAAAGAAAGAAACGCATGCTAAGATTGCTTAGATTTGTGGTAAGAAGTTTTTTATTCATCACATAAAATTTATATATATTATTTTTCTATGTTATTATTTATTATTTAATTTTAATTTTATTTATTATTTAAAATATTTTATTGTGCCCATTTTTATGAATTAAACAGCATATAGTTATATAAACTTTAAACACATGTACAGGATTATTTACTATTCATGATTTCAGGCATCTACTTTGTCTTCGAAAATTTCACCAAGGGTTAAAAGACAACTACTTCTACATATATTTTATAAGCATTAATAATAACTTGCCTATTAATCTTTGACTTTAACCAATATTAATGTTCAAATTAATATTAATTTTCATTTAAGATTAATTTTTTAATATTGACACATTTTTGTTTTCCTAAGAGAACGTTTGTACATAAATGATTATAATTAAAAAGAAAATTGAGTTTCATATTTCATACGAATAAGAAGAATCACACATAATATATATTCAGGAAAGAGACTGATGCAGTGACAGATTGATACACTCGCGCATGCGCTTGAGTACGCAAGCATACGCGCATGCGCGTCTATAATATTTGCAAATTGCCGCTTGTCTCGTTTGTGTACCATACAATTACGCGAAAAGTAAACAAACTGTCTTTCGGAAATATTTTTCCATTTAACTTTTTTGTTTTTTCAGCAAATATTTCTCTTCTGTCTGTCTTCTTTTTTTCTTTCGCTTTAATTTCTCTAAACTTTTATTTGTACATTTTTCTTTCCACATTCCTCCTTATCGTGTGTCCCCTCTTTTGTCCAAGTGCAGTCCAAACAAGACGACCATTTCTCTCTCCCTGAAGTAATCTCACTGTTAGCATAAGCCAATCATAAAATCTTGTTTGCTTTTAAAATTTATTGAATGGAGAGTGTAAGAAAAGGTTTTAATTTGATATGCAATTTAAAAAGAAAAAGTAAGTAGCATCTAAAACATATCATACAAATTTTAAAAGCAACGAGAAAAATGGCTACTTTTTTTAATAGAGGCAGGCTACAAAAAAAAAAAAAAATTTAGATAAAACTTTCTTTTAATTCTCTTGCTTTATTATTATTTTTTTAATATTTCTTATTGTGATTTCTTTTTATTTAATTCGTTTTAGTCCTTACTCCTTTTTACGTTTAGCTCTCTAATTTTTTTTTCATGACTTTGTTATGTCTCTCTACTTTTTCCTTTTCGATGTTTCTTTTTCTTCTTTTTTTTGCTCTTCCTAAACTTTTCCTTTTACTGCTAATCTGTTTATTGATGCTTCCTTATATTTTCCTCTCTTGTTTCTCGTGTAATTTCCTTCACTTTCTCGTTTTTTTTTACTCTTCCTTTCTTTTTCTCCTTTCTTTCTTTTGTCTTTGCTTTCTTTGCCTTTTCTTTTTTATGTTTTACAGTTTATCTTTCACTCTCTTTCTATTTCTCGTTCTTACTCTCGCTGTTTCTTTCTTCTTCCTCTCGCTGTTTCTTTATTTCTTCTCTCGCTGTTTCTTTAGTTCTTCCTCTCGCTGTTTCTTACTTCCTTCCCTTGCTGTTTCTTTTTTTTCGTACCACTTTCTTTTGTCATCTTTTCTCCTTTCCTTTTTCTCCCTTTCATTTTTTTTTTATCTTTCGCTGTTTCTATTTTGTGGCTTATTTCTTTCTCACTTTGTCCTTTGGCAGTTTATCGTTCCTTCTTTTTCCAACTGTTTCTTTCTTTCTTTGATTTTTTTCCCTTCTTTCTTTTATTCTCTTTATTTCTTTCTTAAAATAAATTCTTACGCTCCCGATTTTATTGTCTTTTAATTCCTATGTTATTTATTTATTTCTTTTTTTAGTTAAGTTCAGGTCTTTTTTGATTTTATTTCGCCCTTGGCAGCCACTTCGTAAATACCGTAAAGCAAGCATTATAATTTTATTGACTCTATCTACCAGAATTAGCATTTTAATGCTAATTCTAATATGAAGTTAATAATCAAAAATTCCATTTCGCCGTGAGCGAACTAAAAAAGTAGGTTTTTATTCACGAACGCCGTCGACTGTCTGCGTGTAAGAGAAGGAAAGAAGATTCATCACCGTGATAGCGGTGAGGCATTTGTAGAAAAGCGTCCATTATAACAGGACTGCCATTGGAGAAGCGTCGCCCCATATACAATAATTACTGTTTTCGTGTATAAGGCATATAAACTTGTTTATATTTTTAAACATTCCGAAGATGAGGATCCAGATGTTGGAAATCCTGTTACATTATCATCTGAATGACTTCCTTAGTCTCCATAAAAGCCCAACTTTCAAATATACGTTTCTACAACATGACATATCTTTCAGAAGACTGTCATGTTCAATTAGAGGAAACATTTTGGAGCCGAGGCGAAATTCAAGCCGTACGCAGCAATCGACGTACCTGAGTAACTGCCAATGGTTCGATGCATGTGTATAATAACTCGCATAGTTTTAGGTTCGTATATTTAACTGTAGACAAAGTCCAACAGTTACAAACCTATTCTACCTTCCAATTTCTGCACTAGGTGTAGAACAAAGGTGGCAATGAAGAAAGAAATTTGAAGAGAGTTCTGCAGGTGAAATGGTCGATAAAAGAAACTATTAGAATAGAACCTACGGTTGCATCTAGCTAATTCAACAGTAAAACTATGAGACCTAATTGCCAATCAAGTAATACTTTTAATATCATACGGTCGAGATACCGAGAAAGAAAAGCTAATCAGAAAAATTGCCATGAAAATATTTATAGAAAAGACAAAGGAAAGACACATGGCGGATAGAAAGTGACTGATGTCGAAATGCTAGGTCAGGATTGATTACATTACAGACTCTTTGGATTTTGACATGAATTTCGAGATATATAGCGGGAGCAATATTCCAGATATGACAGTAGCATTCAATGCACAGATGAATGATAGATTTATAAATGAGCAACAAGGAAAAAGACTACTCGAAACTGAGTATCCTGATTTCAATTCACATTCGATCCCCACAAAATTACTACATTTGGAAATTAGTATATGAACCCAAGACAGAAAAATATTAGGTTGTTCAGAAAATAATGTCCGATTTTAGAATAAACACTTTAATATTATAATAGAAGCACAAAAATATGTTGCTCATTCCTAATGCTTTAGATGTCCTTATCTTAATTTTTGTCAGTCTCTTTGAGAATTAAACTTAAAGAATTTCTTCCACGCTAGTTTTGACTCAGTATTTACACATCCAATTAAAAAATCAGTTATTAATGCCATTTTTTAATTTCTGTAAATAATCGCAGTTGTTTTTTTAATATAATCCCATTAAATAGAGTAATTTTTATGTCCCATTGCTGGAAAAGGTTTGATTTCACTCACCTTGCTTGTGTTTCCGGGATTTTGCAAACACCAAACTGTGGTTAGCATAACTTTATGTAAGCTACCTAAACAAGCCAAAAACACAAATTTTTGAGTGAAAAAATGATTTCAAACACTTGTTTTCGTAACTTTGCAAGCACTAAATTTTAGTTACTGTAACTTTTTGTTTTAAAATATATTAGATTTAAAGAGTAGAGTTTATTGAACGTCTCACGACCTCGGTACAATTAAAAATCCTACAAAATTCCTACAAAAATGGTACAAGTCAAATCGAAAATAAATATTAAGTTGTTCGGAAAATAATGACCGATTTTATAACCAACTTGATTCTCGAATGAATGTATTTAACCAGTGTTTAAATCAATCGAAATAGGAACCCCGACAATCTCTATATATCTGCCATCGAGTTACAAAGTTATTTATGCCTTTACGATAAACATCTAAACGCTAGGACGCCAAAAAAAATCTTTGAATGTAGTTTCTATATCTTGTTTGGAACGGAATGTCTTTTGGCTTTACAAAAGTCAAGGTGTTTGTAAAAGTTGTAGTATATTGGCGGGAGATCAGAGGAATTTCTCAGATGTAGAATCGTACACACTTCTAAACGTTCATGATAACCCATTTATTGAGTCTGTTCATCTTGCCAATTCCCTTGAGATAGTTCGATATTCTTGAAATGCGGACAGCCATTATCGGATGCATTTCTATGACACTTTAACATGAGTTTTGTTTGACTTATATTTCCAGATGATGATTGTATTAGCACCTTTATCTATAAGACCTGTATCCTACTGTGAAACTTCACAAAATGGCATCGTACTGTCTGATCACAAAGGAACTCTTGTATAAGAAGTAAATGTATCTCTTTATTTTTTCATACTCAAGAAGTAGGGAATAAATTGTTTCAAGTTAAATTCTGAAAGAGATTTAATAATATTTGTCTTCCGTACTTTTTGTTTTTGGTTTGCAGGTAAAATACCTAGCGTTTGTAAAGTTACTGAATATGAACGAAATTGAATCATGAATTTACCGTTTACTGAATGAACGGCTGTGTACGATTATGACGAATGAAAGGGGAAACAATTAATGGCGGCATGGCGTTTGGTCTAGTAATTCGATATGAACTCACCCCAGTGAAGAAAAATCCTATTAAATATCGAGGAATATGAAGCAACAGGGTCGGTAGAGACTGCATTGAAATCTGGTGGTGTAAAAACTACTGAAGATACCGTCAGAAAAGTGCAATGACGTTCATAAAAGTAACTAAAAAAGTAACACAAAAATAGTAAACAGTTTAGAAGAAAAAACTGCCCTGAATTCAAACTTGTGGAAAAGTCAGCAGAAAACGACTTCATTAATTCTCTAAACAACAGTTACTGTATTATACAATTTACTGATATTAAAGAAAGGAAGTTGTGAAGCCTTCACGATCATGTATGCCCTGGAATGCAATGAGTATACAAATGAGTCTTAAGTTTTTTTAATCATTTCATTCTAAGCAACGAAATGAAGCCACTAAGAGACAAGGCATTACTGAGTGTTATATTCATATGCAAATATCCATTATATAAATAGCAGTTGATACAACTGGGGACTAAACTATTCCTGACTTTGAAGATGAAACTACAAGATAAATAGTAGTGAATACATCTAACTAATCATAGTTAAACAACGTTCTCCCCCACATTTTGTGCATTCACTAAACAGTTCCTAAGCATCAGACGACACGTAATTTATAAGAATATCCAAATCATCACCCTCAATATGCGTTAGGAAGTTAAAAAAAATTCGGTACCAATGGTTCCATATTTTTTGTGCGCCGGGGGTCTTCTATCTAGATCCAGAATTTTAGGCTTTAAAAGAAAAGGATACTGAGCTATTACGTGATATCTGTCCTTCTTGACGGCAGAAGATGAAGAGACTCGAAGCGACTGAGATGTGGTTCTACAGAAGGATGCTAAGAATATTATGGACCGAACGTGCGAGCAATGATAACGTTTTGGAGAGGATGCAAAAAGAAGGAGTGTAATACTAAACATCAGGAAGAGGCAGATGAATGTTCTGGGACATATAATGAGGAAGGAGGGCCTCTAGAATCAGATACTCCCCAGTCGAATAGAGGGAAAGAGAGACAAGGGAAACAACGTAGGACATACCTATTGGCCTTAAGCAAGTGGATGACAGAACGTGGTCTTGGAAGGAAGCAGAGGGAAGGAACTTGTTGAGAGCTGCAAAGGATAGAGGGAGGTGGACAGCCATGATCGCCTACGTCTTGAAAGGTCATGGCGCATAAAAAGAAAGAAGACCCTGTCCATGTTGATATCCGAAGCAAAAATAGTAATGAATAGAATTTTGTAAACTATAGTTAGAAGTATTCCCTATTATTTCTTTAGTAGTTTCGACTTCAATGTTAGGATTAGTTTATCGTCCAGCTGTATCAACTGCTACGTATATGGTAGGGATGTTCATATGGATAAAACCCTGAGTATAAAAGAATAAAAAAAAGAAAACATTATTAATGAGCGAGAACAACTAAAGAAGAAGAATCAAGAAGACATATGTAACGAGTGACATTAAAAATTTCTGAAATGAAGTTTGTATTAATAAGGTTTTCTCTGTATTAGGGAGGATTTCAAAATCATTTAATAAAACGTTATTAGCATTAATAGCGAAAATAACAAGATTAAAGATAAACTAATTAAAATCAGTAAGTAATGCAAACTGTTTAATAAGATTATTACATTTTTACTTTTATTTCATTGCTGCCTCAGGTACCCGAAGTCAGAGAGGAAGACCATGTAAAGACGAATTCCAAACACTGATTTGACTTGTATACTTGAAATATTACCCAAAGCAATATTCCGACACCTTCAGGATCATAAAGTTATGAAGACTTCGTAAATTGAAAATATATGCTTATATGCCTAACTCTCTCGGTTTTTATCATTATATTTTTCACAATTTCTTTATATCTATCTATCTATCTATCTATCTATCTATCTAAATCTGGCCACTGTGTATCTGAATCTGACATCTATCTATCTATCTATCTATCTATCTATCTAAATCTGGCCACTGTCTATCTGAATCTAACCACTATCTATCTATCTATCTATCTAAATCTGGCCACTGTCTATCTGAATCTAGCCACTATCTATCTATCTAAATCTGGTCACTGTCTATCTGAATCTAACCACTATCTATCTATCTATCTAAATCTGGCCACTGTCTATCTGAATCTAACCACTATCTATCTATCTATCTCTCTATCTAAATCTGGCCACTGTCTATCTGAATCTAACCACTATCTATCTATCTATCTATCTAAATCTGGCCACTGTCTATCTGAATCTAACCACTATCTATCTATCTATCTAAATCTGGCCACTGTCTATCTGAATCTAACCACTATCTATCTATCTATCTATCTATATCTGGCCACTGTCTATCTGAATCTAACCACTATCTATCTATCTATCTATCTATCTAAATCTGGCCACTGTCTATCTGAATCTAACCACTATCTATCTATCTATCTATCTATCTATCTAAATCTGGCCACTGTCTATCTGAATCTAACCACTATCTATCTATCTATCTATCTATCTATCTAAATCTGGCCACTGTCTATCTGAATCTAACCACTATCTATCTATCTATCTATCTATCTATCTATCTATCTATCTAAATCTGGCCACTGTCTATCTGAATCTAACCACTATCTATCTATCTATCTATCTATCTATCTAAATCTGGCCACTGTCTATCTGAATCTAACCAGTATCTGTCTATCTATCTATCTATCTAAATCTGGCCACTGTCTATCTGAATCTAACCACTATCTATCTATCTATCTATCTAAATCTGGCCACTGTCTATCTGAATCTAACCACTATCTATCTATCTATCTATCTATCTAAATCTGGCCACTGTCTATCTGAATCTAACCACTATCTATCTATCTATCTATCTAAATCTGGCCACTGTCTATCTGAATCTAACCACTATCTATCTATCTATCTATCTATCTAAATCTGGCCACTGTCTATCTGAATCTAACCACTATCTATCTATCTATCTAAATCTGGCCACTGTCTATCTGAATCTAACCACTATCTATCTATCTATCTATCTAAATCTGGCCACTGTCTATCTGAATCTAACCACTATCTATCTATCTATCTATCTAAATCTGGCCACTGTCTATCTGAATCTAACCACTATCTATCTATCTATCTATCTAAATCTGGCCACTGTCTATCTGAATCTAACCACTATCTATCTATCTATCTATCTAAATCTGGCCACTGTCTATCTGAATCTAACCACTATCTATCTATCTATCTATCTATCTATCTATCTAGTCTGTTTCAATTTATCAACATAAGAGAACACACGGATGTTCTCCACACTCTGTGGCTCACACTCTCCAAATGCCATGCCATCAGTATCCATATATTGTTCAGCATAAAATTCACTTGAACAGCAAAAGCGTACAATATCATCAGCCAGTGCTGAATCAACACTTAACGCCTGGCCGAGAAATGGTTCGATGCCGTCTCTGGAGAATACACCGGAATTTCTACCACGACTGTTATTTGTTGGCGCTCTCACAACAGGCCGATAATAAAACGCTGTATGCTCAAGACAGGGCCAGCTGAAACAAAGGCACCGATTAAACTATCAAATCAAAACTGACAAAGACTGAATGATTGGGTAACTTTACCTTGATGCTATTCCTATTTGGTGGCTCGGATTTGCAGACGCCTCGAAGAGCATTTGTTCCATGAAGTAAAATGTCCGCGTAACATGAATATGAACGCATAAATCCCTTATCATCTAACCCCACTTTTATCGTTCATTTTCTCATATATATATATATATATATATGTGTGTGTGTGTGTGTGTGTACGTTCATACATAATAGCTGTTTCCTATCTAATCCCTGTTGCAGACGCCTGCTCAGGTACAATTGTGTTTGTTCAGCATACACAAAAATCACCCGTTGTTTATACTGCAACCATGCTCAGAGGACAGTTGCAGCCATTGAGTGCATCATTTAGCGTGATTAAATGTTGAAAAAATCCAGTAAACCCTTGATCACGATTGAGTAATTCGTTTTCTACGGCTTATCACTCTTTTGCAAGTTATATAAAACCCTGGAAATATTTTTAGATAGAAAGAATGCATGTAATAATTGTTTAGCTATACAACTCTAACTAATTAACCCATATCAGGGTGCGGGGAAAAAGTGTATTTGCGCGGAAGTGAATATAACGAACCCAACGGGAATTGGAACTTGGCTCTCGATTAGCAATTCCAAGCCATTATCTATTACACCACACGCTCATCCAAGCTTACAGTACCTGGTATTCCCAAGCGGTCACCCATCTAGGTACTGATCATGGTCGAAGTTGTTTAACTTCGGTGATTCTACCGTAAGTCCATGGTCAAGATGACTTGTGACTTCATGGTAGCACATTTACCATAGGTTTTTGAACAGTTTTATCAACGAAGATTCATTAGCAAGGCTTACCTAAACCCGTCATAATAGTTTTCAGCCAAGTACCAAAGGTGACGCAAAACTATATAATCATGAAGTTACCGACCTGACAAATAACCCATGGTGTGATTTGAACCCGTATCTCGTGATCGGAATGCGAATGTTCTTGATTATGTACTTGTTTATGCGCTACCTACCTACCTACATACATACATGGTAAGGTATACATAGGTATATCAATATTTTGGTAGCCTGAGGAAGAAATAAGCATTTATCTTAAACAAAAATAAATATTTTTCATGTCTTTCTTTGTCAATGCACTTGAACTTTTAACAATCACATCGATCAAACATTCAAAGTAAAAGTGAAAATTTTGGCTCAAAATTCATAACCGTGTTAAGCGACAAATAATTAATTATCCGCCATTTGTATTGGAACCCTGCAAAAGTTCTGGAAATTTTTAAGTGAAATTTGAATAAAATATTTAGATATTTCTACATATAGTTATTCAACAACATCCGTGCCATTTTGTTCAAGTATCTTTTGCCATCTTTGAGGCCTTTTCATGACTCCATCCATGGACTAGTCTAAATGTTTTTTTTTTTGCATAATTTCAGAGAACTGAAATTCTTCGCATTAAGACAATTTTGTACACAACTAAATAAGTGAAAATCAAGAGATGCAAAGACAAGTGAGTACAGCGTGTATTATAGGACATCTCAGCCTTTCCTATATATATATATATATATATATATATATATAGAGAGAGAGAGAGAGAGAGAGATGGAGAGAGGGAGACAGAGTATAGAGTATATATATGTATATAGATTATATATATATATATAGAGAGAGAGAGAGAGTATATATATAGTGTATAGAGAGGGAGTGCGCATGTACATTTGGGACATGGATACTAAGTTCTGAGTTCTAAGACATGTGAAATCGGGTCTTGATGGAAGACAACAACATTCTGACTCCCTAATTCTTAATGGTTTTCAACAATTTCTGCCTTTAATTTGCCGCGAAGTATTTAATCTGAATTCAACATTTGATTTTGTGGAAATAAATAATACCCTTCTTCCAATCCTACTAGATACAAGGATCTCCTTCTTCGGATGCAGACTGGCTTTTGTAACGGTGGCACATTTTGCTTCCACGAACCCCTTTTCGCTCCACATTGTTATAAACAATCCATTTTTCATAGCATATGCCCGTTTTTTTTTAAGATGGTCGTGTTGCGGCGTTTAAACAGGAGATCGCAGATGGAAATAAGGTAAATTAAATACCCCTCACCATCAAATATAAAGGGTGACGTTATACAACGCAAGAGATAGAACATCATAATCAAAACATCTGTTTGCCTAACTTTCCTTCCTCTTCTCTAAGTAGTATACACCGCGATTCGCCGATTTCACGGCCAATCAGCGAAACAAAGTCTGAACAGTGGATACATCTGAGGTAGGCGCCAAAAAGATAATTACTGAAATGTTGGTAAAACACGGACTCTTGCAACATAACTTGCTGGACTTATGAGCCAAAAGAGAATTTGTAACATTTGCTAGATTTCCTATTCAGCGTCGGAGAGAAGTAACACATGGTTTACTTTACTAGCATCTTTTTTCAAAAAAACAAAAATAAACAAACCTTAATTTACATTTATCCGATTTCTACCGAGCCGGGTTTATTCATTTTTTTAATATTTGCGTAAATATGTGTACCTATGACAGGTATCATTAAGGCCACCAACATGTATTTAGGAAAACTATTTTAAAATTATTGGTTAATTATAATTATTTTTAATATATTATATAATTTTTTTTAATATTTTAAAATTATATGTATATTATAATAATTAAAAAAAAAATTATAATTATTTAAAAAAATATGATTCCTTCGCTACATAAGAGGTCTCATGTTTCAAAAACGAGAGCCGAAAACTTCAATATAATTATTAAAATTAAATTGAGTTAAAGTAGCAACCCCTGTTTCATCCTCAAGCGAAAATTTAGAATTCCAATTTTAATTGTTTTATTACCCTTCACGCAAAATTCTTTCAAGAAAGACATTTGGATTACTAACACGCAAAAAAAGAATGTCTAATATCGAGAATATTTAATATCGAAAAGCATAAGAAGAATTAATCCCTTTTAATAATATATGGAAATATCCACTCTTTGCCTAATGAAGGTTGCGAGACCGGAAACAAGTGTAGCAAAATTATGGAAAATAAAGCATAATGTATTTTTTTAAAAACATCCATATTACAACCAAAACGTTTGCGGTTTCTCTCTTATTTATATTAAACACACTTTTCTCTCGTTGGAATTACTATAACCTCCTCCCTTTATATATATATATATATATATATATATATATATATATATAAGTAATCACACACATACACACACATATATTTTAAATAAACGGAGCGTCTACTCAAATATTAATATCCACTAAAAATAAGCTTTAAAGCGAATAAATATGTCGAATTAATAAATAAAGTGTTCATTACTTCTTTATAAAGTGCTTTGTTTACAATAGGATACGAAACTGAGGAAATGTAAACGTTCGAGAACCTGAGGAGGAGAGTTTGAGCTTATATGGCACTCTTAAGATTTGTCCGATTGGCGAGACGCTTCGTTACTGAATTGTTTTAAAACACGCTGTATATCCTACTAGGGGAAGGGGACTCAGGTTGAAATCGTGAATCTTTTCTTTAATAAGATTTCTCGAATATTCAGAACGGTAGACGATAATAATTAAATATACTGTTTAATAAATAAACGGAGTGGCTACCCAAATATGAATATCCACTAAAAATAACGTTTAAAGTGATATATATATATATATATATATATATATATATATATATATATATATATATATATATATATATATATATATAGTCGATTTCGACGTATGAGGGTCAAGCAGATCAGTTCATACCGACAGCAGCACATGAGATTTGATTATAGTGGTGAGGGTTTCGTGCAGGGCCATCCACAGTTTTTGAAGGGCTGAATACAGAGACTTGGTGCACTAAGTACCACAAGGTCCCCAAACGACCCTCCGCAGGTTTTGAATTCAGAGTTGTCCTTCTCCTAGACCAGTCGCCATCCAAGGCTATAGAACCCAGTCTGTCTTGCTATTTACCCATAGCTGGAGGGAGAAGAAGAGGATTCACACCTTTCCCAAGGGTATTAGCACGTAAGTGAATTCAATTGATTCGACTGGAATTCGAATTCGGCTCTGCGATTCCTTAATCCAAGCCGCTGTCTCTCTCTCTCTCTCTCTCTCTCTCTCTATATATATATATATATATATATATATATAAACAGTGTTGACATAGAAATCTTCAGATGTTAGAGGATTTCTTGAACTGACATTCATTATGCAAGTGTTTCTATGAATACACTATATATATTTCTCTCTCTCTCTCTCTTTATATATATATATATATATATATATATATATATATATATATATATATATGCACGTTTCATTGAATACGACAGATTTATTTTTTTATACAATTTCTCGTGCAATCATTATATACATTATATAAAAACTGTCCGAATATATTTTTTCCGAGCTCTTTCGGCTATACATTTAGCCGGATGAAATGTTTTAACTGTTAAATAAGATATAGTTTGTTGCACGTACATGCTACCATCAAGACGTGCGATCTTATCTGAATGAAAATTTGCAAGGACAGTGGCGTGAGCGAAGACGTATCGTCGATTCACCACCTCCTCCGTTCTCATGATTCAACACCTGTAGACTTTTACCTATGGGAGACCCGAAAGGATACTGTGTATCGCATAAAACCGACTACATTGGCATACCTTAGACACTAAATTGAAAATGCATGTGCAGTAATCCAAGTAGACAATCTGGCCAACATTACCGAAGAAGTAGTTCGATGTACTAATAAATGTCTGGAAGCTAAAGGACACCGTTTTGAGCATCGTTTATGTTTGTAGAATGCAAATGTAACTTGTATTAATCTCGATGTCTAAATACATTTCGTAATAGTTTTTTTTCCCTGAAGTGTGTACACACATACATTTGAGTCACGATGGAGTAGAGCATAGCCGCTCGGATTGACGAATTGAAAAGGTATTAATTCTCTTCTTCCTCCAGCTATCGGCAAATACAAGGAGAGATTAGCTGCTATAGCCTTGGATGGCAACTGGTCTAGGAGAAGGACTACTCTGAATTCAAAACCTGCGGAGGGTCGTTTGGTGACCTTGTGGCACGTAGCGCACCAAATTTCTGTATTCGTCCGTTCAAAAAGTGTGTTTGGTTCTGTACAAAGCCTTCACCACTATAATTAAATCATATGTGCTGGTGTCTGGCTGTCGGTTCCTAGGAACTGAGCTCTGCTTCACCCTCATACTTCGAATACGACGGGAGAGTCCACCATATATATATATATATATATATATATATATATATGTGTGTGTGTCAGCATTTTGTGTTGTGTGCATTTTGACAGCAATTTTCATTTATGTTCTCTTGAGATTAAAAAAAAACAAAAAACAACAAAAAAACTGACAACATAACAGACACAAGTCTTCGGAAATGGCTAGTGTTAATGGAACGGGCTTAGACATCGAAAGTTCTATTTACAAATACCAACCGGAAATAAAAAAAATGCCAACATGGCTGTATATTTACAGATATTGTCCCAGAAGACATAGAAAGGCATAAATATCAAATATATTATTTCCGTTTAAAATAGTTTTTATGTGTTACTTTCTTTTTCGAATTAAACTTTAAGAAATGGAGATAAAGTTTAATTACCTAAAAAACAAACGATGCAACACATCAGAATAAGATTTTTCGGCTTTGCTAAGATGGACGAGTTCCAAAAAGGTTTTAACGAACAGCTGTCAATGTCTTTTTTTGGTATGTCTTTCTGTTATCTCTACAGACGTTTTCTTTAAGCTCCTAAATTATCTGGGGACGTGTTGACGTAGACACGCGCCTTGCAGTAATCCGAACTGAAAGTCAGAAACCGTCAAAGCAGTGAAAGTAAATAACCGTTCATTACATTTGGGACATGGATACTTGTACGTACATAAATAACACGCCCATATATATATATATATATATATATATATATATATGTATGAGTGTGTGTGTGTATGAGTGTGTGTGTGTGGATGAGTATGAGAGAGAGAGAGGTGGAGAGAGTGTATAAATTAATTTGGCTGAGAATCCAAAGGAATATATATATATATATATATATATATATATATATATATATATATATATATATATTTCGTTGGATATAATTTTGTATTTGGGCAGCAATCTCTCTGTTATATAAGTTTCATAAAAAAACGACTGACAAGGTACTGCGGTTATGTTTTCAATTTAATTTTTCTTGTGTTATCATTTTTATCTTTTTTGAATTTCATCTATCTATCTATCAGAATCGAATTTCGATTCTAAGGAAATAAATTATAGTCACCATGAAACCTTAATTTTGTCTGTTTCTTAATATAACTAATATTTGCTCTGTTTTTACATTGAGCTCGTGGAATTATCCATACGAAATTGTCAAACACATTTTTAAATATATATATATATATATATATATATATATATATATATATATATTAAGACATGTCTCATTAAATAATTTTGACACTCTTGTCTACTTATTTCTGATATGATCCACTCATATTCAGAGACAAGCTGCTTAGTATCCTTATTAAAGGAAGAAAGTTACCATATTTGATGTATATTCATTCATTCCGAGTACATTAGGAAAATGTTATTTGCAGAGTCTAGTTTTATCAATGACAAATTTGTTGTGTTTATCTGAAAATAGTTTTGTGAAGTGAAAAACGTTAAACTTATCAACTGTACGATTTTTAAATTTTATAATGTAAGCCTCAAGGAAGATAACTAAGTTATTAGATTTTTTTAAAAAGTATTTAATTTAAACATTTGTGCAGTATTCATAATTAATTTTATCTAGGGTCGGCTTCAATTTTTTATTTTCATATAATTTGCCAATAAACTGACGCCATCAGACAAAAATAAATAAAATAAAATTAATTTCAAAATAATTTTTTAAAACTAAAACTGTAATAGCATCAACGTAAATATTTTTTTAGTCCGATGAAGTCAAAAAGTACGAAACGCGTCATACAAAAACATTTTCCACTTTGTCATTGTTTTTTTTCTCCGTAAAATTGTTCTTGATATATAGAAAATTATATATCATTTTCCATATTAACATTTTAATTAAATTTCCAGTGAACAGTGACTGACCACAACTAACAGTTTCATGCGTTTTCAGGCGGCCGTCTGATGACTGCGTGAGGACGCATGAATCTGTTAATTGTGGTCGTGTGCTGTTCACTGGAAATTTAATTAAAATATATCAAAGTTCTGTCAGTTAATATGTCTTTACCAGGCGTGCCTCTGTAGTAGACTGTTTCGGAGCTGATTATTTTTTCATCTATCTATCTATGATACAATGGTATGCTATATATATATATATATATATATATATATATATATGATGAAATATAGTTTTAAGGTATGTTACGTTTATAGGTTAATGTGCTTAATATCAGGGATAGATCATATGTAAATATAAAAGTGGGCATTGACGTCAACACCCAGAAGCGACCGTCTGTTTCATGCTAAACGCAATCGTCAGGCCTGAAACAGATTGTTGCCTCTGGGTGTTGATTGCAATGTCAACATATATATATATATATATATATATATATATATATATATATATATATGTGTGTGTGTGTATATATATATATACATATATACATACATATATATATATATATATTATGTACATATTTTGTTGATACGTTATTTTTATAGATATAAAAATTAATAAGTAAATGCTCTGTTTTTTTTAATTATACAGTATTAATTATATTTACCGGCCTGAAAATATGCGCTTCTGCGGTAAATGTAATTAATACTGTTTATTAAAAAACAGACTTAAATCAATTGTATCTATAAAAAAACGTATAAATAGAAAATATACTTAATGCATTTCATTATATATATATATATATATATATATATATATATATATATATATATATGGTATATCTATTTAGTTGTACTGATATGAATTTGTGACCCTGCGATCATCAGACAAACTGTTTTATACAATTTGGGAATCAGTAATAAGGAGTGCTAGAGAAAAGCAATGAATAACAACAAAAATTGCAATATAAGCTCTGGTAAAAAGATTCAATAATAATAACAAAAATTGCAATATGAGTAGGGGTAAAAAATTTTTGCTGAGTCATTAGTCTTATAAGTCCCAGAAATTCATACACGTATGTCCTCATGGACACATGACCCAGTGTATAATGACGTTGGTTAAATCCAGTGACTAGACCCAAAGAGTGAACCAAAACTTGGAGAGTTCAGTTAAAGGGAAATAACTGAGAGATCAGGAAGACGCATGGCAATCTATCCCGGTGAATGAAATAATGGATTCAGTTCGAAATTCCAGTCAGCTGAAGAAGGCCAGAGCGTACAACGGACGGAAATTTGTGAATATGTCAATGAAGAAGAGGATAACTGTCTGAATAATGTAAATAATACAAGTAATACGAAGCTAGGCGCAGACAAACATCCATACGTTCGGGTATACACACATACGCAGTTGTAATTCTATTTCGGTGTCGGAACCTGAGCTTTTTATGTGTGGCGATGTTCATTTCAACAAGTAGGGGTGTTCTTGACGCTTTTCAGATCTACCGCCTGCGCCGTCAGAGAAACTTACACTTCCTCATACACACATACACATATGTAGACGCGCAAATACACTCCAATTAGTGTGAGACCCTCCACTTAAGCTGGGTTCTCTTTGTGGGCATGGTGATGATGATGTTTGTATTTTCAACGCTAACTGCTTGTGTGTTGTTGACGATTGTGATTACGCTGATAGTGATGGTATTATTTATTAATATGTTACTAATAGTTATTGATATGTTAACAGTAAGTTTAGCCATAATTATGATGGTAATGAAAGTATAATGAAAAAATTGTGGGCAATAATGACAATCGTAATTTTGATAATAAAACCATCAAAATATAACCCCCAACACCTATCATTAAAACAACCCGCACTGTTAACAACACTACCACCACACCCACAAACACAATCACCATTATAACAATTAACACAGACCGATAAATCTATCAGCATCATTACCTAAACTACCATTATGGCAGCCACTTTATAACCATCTCCATTACAATTAGTACTGCTTTTTTGCACTGCCATTGTTTTATTATCGTTATTATTGTTATTATCAGTATTATAAACATCATCATTATCATGGTTACCATAACTATAATCAAAATTACGATTGTCATTATTGCTGTCTTTTTTTTTCATTATACTTTCGTTTCCATCATCATTAATGCGTACACCAGTTTGTATGTGTGTCTATGAGTATGAGAGTGTCACCCCAAACAAACACAGAAGTAAATTCCCCCTCCAATCACCAAACATACTCAAAAAAGCATAAATAGATCCAATTTAAAAAAATAAACCTATTTGTCTGATGATCGCAAAAGCGTGAAATACAGGATCACAAAATCATATTCATACAACAGAATATATTACCTCTATCACAGGTATTGATTGCTAGGTACTGCGAATATAAAATAAAATTATATAATATATATATATATATATATATATATATATATATTCATGAATCATTCATACAAAAAAACAAATATAGAAGTTAATGATTTAAATGGCGAGAATACATCTTCGCAAACATCATCAATAAGATACACAAACCCCGAACCTGTATATGAATATGATCCCTGTTTATAAATTCCAGTTGCATAGAGTCTTTTTAATTTTTTACAAGCTTTCGTCTATTCCTACAGATATCCTGAGGTATGGAAATAGATTTGTTCTTGTTTTTACTTCTCGGTAATAAGAGGACTACGAAAATAGAGATGTAATCCGAAAAAATGCTATGGGAAATGTGTTATTGTTTTTGAACGTGCGGTCGCAACGCTGAGTTTGAATTTTAAATTTTAAGATTGTGAGTTTTTGTACAAATATAGTAATAAGAGAATTCTTATATATATATGTATGTATATATATATATATATATATATATATATATATATATATATATATATATATATATATATATATATATAGTTAAATTCCCTGATCAATATAACAACAAGAACATTTCGATTTCATTTTTGCCTTGAAAAAGTCGGAAGATGAAACGCGTCGGCAAAATCTAAGATCTTTTTTCCAATTGTCATTTTATACCATACATATATATATATATATATATATATATATATATATATATATATATCTAGAGATAGAGAGAGAGATTTACTTACCACCAAGCCGAACGCGTCTTCATATTCCTTACCAAAGCGAAACCTTTACTGCATTTGCTCTCATATATTTTTTTTGAAGAGCGTAGGTCGGTGGTGAATCGGAAGTTATCCGTGATTTGACTATAAATCGCCAACAGAAGTCGCAGTGTGTGATTAAAAATGAGGAAGCTTATTCTTAACAGATGGCACACAAGTCGATACCCGATTAGGATCACCGGGGATTGGGGGTATGATGTTGAAAGACCCGAAACCCCGAATTAACCTCGGCTAAAACATCACCGACGACGTGTGCCCAAGCATCAAATAGATGTACTTTTACGATATATATATATATATATATATATATATATATATATATGTAAGCAAATATATGGATATAGATCAAACAGTATGAAGAAAAATATACGGAAAAAACAAACAAAAATCCTTATATGCAATTATGCTGTTTTAATGTTAATATGTCAACGTCGGACGTTTCGGTTTAATAAACCATCTTCAGGACATATTCATAAAATATAATTAACATCATTTGAACATGACAAAGACGATGGACACAAGAACAAGACTTATCCAAACAGATAACTGAAAGTTTTATATGATCAGCGTTCCGTTTTAAAACATGGTCACGTTGTCGTCACGTGGGCGACGCTGTGAAAACGTATTCCTAAATTTGAGTATTTTGAAAGAAAAATGAAAAATGAAAGAATGCTATTTTGATCTAAAATTTATATGTACGCTTGTCGAGCATTAATCTCGCTAGAAAAGGGGAAATACTAAAGAAGCCAGGTCTAGTATTCACCGTGCGTGAGATGGATATTATGCCTGCTTCATAAATCCTTATGAAGCAGGCATAATATCCATCTCACTTCATATATATATATATATATATATATATATATATATATATATATATTCGAATGAAAAACCAAGAAGAAAAATGACGTGTTTCGACTTCTGAAGTACTTTATCAAGGCAAATGTGAAATTCCCTCAGTGGACGAAACGCGTCGGCTCAGAATAGCTTTTCCTTTTGTCTTTTTATTCATTTTGTTTCTTCACACTCTAGCTGAAAATAATTTACGCATATACAATCATACACACGCACTCACTCACATATATATATATGTACACATATATATGTACATGTATACATAATATATATATACATATATATATGTACATACTTGTTGACAACACAAATATGTTGGAATCATCTACATGCAAAAAAAAAAAGGATAAAAATAATGGAAGATATATTAATAAAAACAAAAACCAACAATTATTAATATCAACTATGAACATGGACACAATATCTTGACTGTGTTTAGAAAAAGAAAACCTTATATAAATACATACATACAACAATCTATTTCTTGTTAATATTTAATACATTTCAACATTGAAAATGGTTAAAGGTATAGCCGAAAGCGCTCGGATAAAATGGAGAATTTGACAGTTTTTATATAATTTATTATTCGAAAAAGAAAAAAAAATTAAATCACATGAGAAATTCTATAAAAAACTAAATCAAAGCAGCTTGTCTGTCTTATTCAATGAAATATATATATATATATATATATATATATATATATATATATATATATATATATATATATATATATGTACTTATATACATATACATACACACACACACATATATATATATATATATATTTAAATAAAACCTTAACAAAAAATACAACTGCTGTAGAGTAAGACAAGTAGGGGCAGACAAATAATGCCTGGGTCTCTATCTTTGACTTTGCAAAATATATTTTAAATTAAAACTCTTTCTATTAGATTGGTGCAAAAATAATGACGTAATAATGTCGTTTTTTGACGTATTTTTTAACGTCAAAAAACGATATTATTACGTCATTATTTTTGCACCAACCTAATATTTGCAATAATTTTTTTCTGGTGTGAGATTTTATATTGCAATTCAAACGTCGTTCATCAATTTGTTAATAAATGAATATATCAGATTAAAATATTTTCCCCATTTCTTTCTATATTTCTACAGTTATTGATATTTATTTTTTTTTATTTCGAATACATAAAGATTAGCATGATTCAAAGAATTTCGTACTCGGAGGAAATAAGATATTGTCATATTATTGGCCGATGGGAACATAGTTTTGGAATCTGTCTATATTTCTGAGATGAGGTATTATGTACATTATTTACATTATTCGGACAATTGTCCTCATCTTTGTCACCATATTTATTAAAACGTTTCGGCCGTTGTACGCTCCGGCCTTCTTCAGGTGGTTGGAATTTCGAACTGAACCCTTTATTTCGCTCACTGGAGTAGACTGTTATAGTTCCACGTGCCATGTTTTAATGGATGTCAGTTATCAGTTATCTCCTGTTAATTTCCCTCTGAAAGTTCTCCACTGCCTTAGCCGTGTATTGAACTCACACTCTCAAGGACACACCGCACAGTGGATAAAGGAGTTACATCCAGTGACAGGACACAAAGAGTTTCCTTTACAAAAGAGGAAGCAACTTCTAGCCGTGCTGGAGGCCACATCGTCTTTATTAAGACTCTCGAATCCACAGACCGATAGACGTAATTAATATTATTCATAAAAACAGTTAGCAAGGAGAAGCGTTAGAACAGAGCAATTATACTACAATGCAGTCAAAAGTCCGGAGCTTGACACAGGCGTAATGGTTACCGAGGTTAAAGTTGACCTTTACTGCGGAGTATGATCCTCACTGGGTCCCTGTACAAATATTCGACATTAAATAACCCAACAAGAGTTGATGTGTAAAATTATCCAACCAGCAACTTATTATTTGAAGTTTGAATTGAAAGTTTCCTTATGTCATATTCGATTTATGCAAATTCCTAATAAATTATGTGAATTGAAAAGGACAGGTATTATGTTGGTATATAAATATTTGTGTAAAATAAATTATTTCTACATCATTAAATTAAAAAAAAAGTACATTTATGGATGCAACTATTTAGGTATTTCACTAGAAATGCATTGAACGCCAGGGAAGAAGTAAAGTCACTGGTTAGTAATTAATACAAATGGAGTTATCATCGAGGTCCATCTTGTGATGCATTTATCTTGTTCAGCCTACCAAGGTACATTTTGTATTTATTCCGTATTCACAGAACCCAACGGTGGTTTATACTGCAACTATGCTGAGCAGATCTTGGGGTTTCTGGAATAAACAGTTTGAACATGTTCAACACGCTTAAACAACGATAACATGTGACTTCCTGCTAACTCAACCATCGACAACCTCCAAATTCTTCCGTCGACCCAATTTCACTCGCTTCGGTATGGTTTTAAAACACTTTCCAAAAAATGCCACGCACCGGATCGGTCTGCCTTACACCAAGAACCGATGCTTCTGACACATCGAAAAACATTGGCAAACATTCTCGATACTAAAGTCTGTGAAAGTTAGTAAGATGCAGTAGGATGTTTTGAATGGATACGTGTCACGTGTAATGAAGTGACAGATAATATTCAAATAAGTGTAAGAAAACTAACCTTTACACACTTTAGCATCCAGTATGTTTTCTTGCACTTATTTGAATATTATCAGTCACTTCATTACACGTGACAAACACAACATACCATTAATCTGCGTCTCTTCGATTTTTATCATTTTTTATCATTTCTGTCTTGATCTCTGATGAAGCTTTAATAAAGCGAAACGCTTTAGGTTAAGATATGTCTCCTACTTGTTCCTTATCCTATAATATTTATATATATATATATATATATTATATATATATATATATATATATATATATATGTGTGTGCAGAAAGAGAGAGAGAGAAAGACGGAGAGAAGAGAGATTGGAGAGGTGCAGAGAAACATCTGTATATCTAACATCTCTCTATCTATCTATCTATTCATTTATCATCTTTTTGTCATTGTAAGATGATTTTCCATAACTGACCTTAAAAAGCGATGAGGTGCCGACTTTCCAGTTGTTTTTTGAATTTTTTTATAAAGTGTATAATTCGTAATAAAAGTTCAAAACGTAGACATCAAAGTATTTGCGCGACCCTATTTTTGTGCGTGTAATTCTATATAAAATGTATCACTCTCATTCTCCGCCCCATAATTTCTGATTTTATTTTGCATGTGGTTGATAGATGCTTATAGAGTTCTTGATCATATTCCATGCAAAAGTAGGTATACAGTAATTAAAAACAGCGTACAGAACTCACTGTATTGCTTAATACTGGTATAATACTAACAGTATACCTATTATTGCAACCCCTGTGTGTATATATATATATATATATATATATATATATATTACCATTATAATTACCATTAATATTATATTATCACATCAGTATTTTTAACAGGAGTAGACGTTTATCCCTCGTTTCCTGTTTCGGTTTATGTTTCCGGTTACTCCTAAATTCTACTCCAGCTCTATATTTCCAAGATCTACACTTAAACTCTAGGTAGCATGGTTAGGTTTCCGATTCCTTCTGAAGTCTTTCACCGTAAAAGGGTAAAAAAGTGGCTGCTCCTGCTGCTATGAATACATTACTCTTCAAGTACGAATTGAGTCCTCGTAGTCGCTGGCGTATTTCGTATAGAAAACGCTAAATTTTCCCTTTTTCTCTGTTGTGCGCCGATGGCTTAGGGGTAGGATCTCTCACTAATGCCAAATCGGTCAAGTTTCGATCTCGGTTTGAAACAATCGGACGTCTAGTCACACTGAAGATCTGTGATACAGCGAAACTGTCTTTCTGTGGATGAATATATATATATATATATATGAATGAATTTTTCATTTATTAATATTTTAGTTTATTGCTTAAACATTATTTTTAATGGATACTCATATTTCAGTAGATGCTCTGTTTATTTATTAAATATATTTATTAATTTCCATCTACCGGCCTGAATATTCGAGAAAATCTACTCAAATATGAGTATCCAATAAAAATAACGTTTCAGAAATAAACAACGTATAAAATACTTAGTGATCTTGGATAAATGAATAGCGGAACAGGCTTTAGGAGAAATAATAGAAAGACAAAATTTATTAAGAGCTACAAAGGACAGGAAGTTGTGGAGAGCCATGAACGCCTACGTCCTGAAGGGACACGGCGCATAAAGAAGATATTCAAAAATTTACATGCAACATCAATAGTCATCTTCTAGCTCATTGAATACTGTTTTTTATATTAGGGTCTCTTTTTTTTCCCCTTGCATCTTAGTGGCTTTATTGTCTTACTTGATTAAATGATTAAAATGAATGTGTATGGGATGGGGATCGAAAATGACTGGATTATTAACCAATTTTAAAATGATTATATCCTTGGTTAGGCTGATAACTTTCCAAAGCTCATCATATATATATATATATATATATATATATATATATATATATTATATATATATATATATATATATGTGTGTGTGTGTGTGTGTGTGTGTGTTTGTAAAAGTATTTTCAAAGCACACATTGCAATTTTTTATAGCGTGCTGACTTCTGTAGGGCTATTTTTACATTTGCTATAGCATAGTGTCCAGCTAGTTATTTTTGTGGACGTGTCAAAACCCCAAGGAACTCTTCAGAAAGAATGCGCCATCTTAATGTTACCAATAGACAACATTTCCTGCTATTTCCATAAAGTCTTTTTTTGTTTATTTTATCTGTACAATTTCTTTTTTCTTTCTTTCAGTGTTTTTTTTTTGTCCACTCTCTTCTATGGGAAGTTCTGAATAAGGCCAATGGTAGTCAAAGATTGGATCTGATAGGCAAGGTATGTATTTATTTACCTGTTTTATTATTTTCTTGCACCTTTTTTTATTTGATGCCGTCTTGTTGTTTGCGTCCATATTGATTTTATGTCGTTTAATCTCTGTGCATTCTCTCCTTTTTTTCCCACCTAATCATTCTCTTTAATTCTCTTCGTCTCTCTAGCTACCTACATTCATTTTATTTTGTATTTTTTTATCTGCTGTTGATCTTACTGTGAATAGTCCAGCCATAAATAGCAAGAGGGGACAGGACAGCGACAAATTAAAGTGGAAAAGTACAGAAAGGTAGACAAACATGCAAACGAAAAGATGAGAGAAGAACTCACAAGAAAAGCCAGGCAAACAAACAGATGCATAGATATGTTCATTATCATAGATAAAGATAGAAAAATAAATAGCGGTTGAATTAACAACTGCACTCAGGATCATAGTATGATTGTAAACTTTTTCGATTTTTTCGTTAATTGCATGGTCTATATGTTTCGCCAGCGCTATATACCGTCTTGAATTGTCATTTTCCTAAGCTGGCTGCCAAACAAAGGTGAAGGGCCCAATTTGTCAAAATCTCTTATCTCTGATAACAGATAGATTCTTATATTTTTCAAGAATATTAGCGCCAAAGTTAATGTAACAAAACTCGACTAGAATTTGAACTCCGTTCGCCGATTTTTCGTTCTGAGCCATTACGCATTACAACAGCCGCACATCTGAATAGGTAGATATATATATATATATATATATATATATATATATATATATATATATATATATATATATATATATATATATATATATAGAAAAATAAGTACCGTAATTCCCCATGTATAATACGCCTTCATCTATAATAGGCACACCTAAAATTGTGCTGAAAGTGTGGAAAAATGCTTCTGGTCATGCATAAGACGCACCTCTTGTTTGGTAATCAAACCCTATAAATTTTACCTCTCCAATTTGATTACGGCCAGCGTTTACTACACTTATTAAAAATGGTTTTAAACATAGAATAATATTCTAATTTAGTTTTATGATAATTCTTATTTTATTTTACGGCAATTTTTTTAAAGATTTTTATAGCTGTGCATAACACGCACCCTTGATTTTGCTTATTATTTTTTAGAAAAAATGCGTATTATACATGGAGACTTACGGTAGTTAGAAGCGTAGTCTAGTTTAGTTAGTAGATTAGACTTGTTGGGTTTTTAAAGGCCCAGCTAATAGTCACCAACAATTTATGTGATTACCCAAATTACCCAAGGTGGCACAGGTAATGAAAAACTTACGGAATAGACATATAAAGATAGACATGAACAGCGATAACAAAATAAAAAGGAAATAGCGAAAAGATAATATGGAAACCAAAATAATATAATAACGAATTACAAAGAATACAATTCACAACATAAAGAAAAAAAATTAGAATAAAAAGAGAAGAAATAATTTAGCAAATAAAGCAGGAATTAAAATAATGTAGAAACTAGCGCGTTTGATAGATATATATCAGTATCATTCTAAGGAATTTAAATAAACGATTCTATGAACACAAAAGAAAACATAAAATGCATTAGTTGCTCACCATAATGAAAGTGGTCAAAATTTTGATTTAAAAAATGATATCTGTCTATATTTCTGAGATGAGGTATTATGTACAGTATTTACATTATTCGGACTATTGTCCTCATCTTTGTCGCCATATTTATTACAACGTTTCGGCCGTTGTACGCTCCGGCCTTCTTCAGGTGTTTGGAATTTCGAACTGAACCCTTTATTTCGCTCACTGGGGTAGACTGTTCTTGTTCCATGTACCATGTCTAATGGATGCCAGTTATCAGTTATCTCTTGTTAATTCCCCTCTTCAAGTTCTCCAACGCCTTAACCAGGTATTGAACTCACACTCTTTGGGTCCTGTCACTGGATCTAACTAATGCCTTTATCCACTGTGCTATGTGAGCGTGAGATCTTAAATTTATCTGGGAAAGTTGAGCGTCTTTTTGGATTAGAGAGATTAAAGAGAGATAACAAAAGCGAACATTTATTGGGAGCCACAAAGCACAGGAATATGTGGAGAGACATGATCGCCAACATTCGGAAGAGATACGGCACATACAAGAAGACAATGTGTATGTGTTAGCTACAGTCGTACGAAAATAATTCAACGGTCTGGAATATGATATGAAGAATTGACATGTACAAGATCAAGTAAAAATGTATCTATAAAATAAATTATATCCGTAAAGAAATGAAACTAACATTTGTCTAAAAAGTTACATTTTATACAATCTTTTCTAGACTTGGTGGCAGTAGTACACACACACACACATGTATATATATATATATATATATATATATATATATTTACTTTGCATGCATATATAAAAAGATATATATATTCTGTTCCTGATGTATATATATACATATATATATATATATATATAATTTCATATATATATATTCACACTATCAAATGTATATATTCGGTTCGTGTAGTAATAATGACGTAATAATGTCGTTTTTTGACGTTAAAAATACGTCAAAAAACGACATTAGTACGTCATTATTTTTGCACCAACCGAATACATACATATATATATATATATATATATATTTGAATAATCAATGGAATCTATGTAGTCAATTTCTTATCGAGAGAGAAGTGTGAGTGTGTCTCTCCGTGTGTATATGACGTGAGTCATCTTTAGAATAAGAAAATACGTTATCCACACGCACACATATAAATATATATAAGTTATCCACACACACATACACACACATATATATATATATATATATATATATATATATATATAAATTATTCATATATATTTATATATATGGGCGTGTGTGTCTGTTGTGTGTATGTATGTATGTATGTGTATGTATGTACGTTTGCATGCGTGTGTAATATAGTATAATTGTATCAGCAACATAGTACTCAGGGAGAGACCCCCTGCCTATACACTGCATAATCGTTATTGTTACAATCTGCAATTCTGATTCAAGTAATGTCTACGTTTTTTCGTCTGCTTCATCTTCCAGTATTCACACAGAATCATGCTTTTTTAAGAAAAAGATGTTTTAAAATATATTTGACTCGAAGCTCTACTTCCCATTTCGTTCCATTGGGAACCAATGTCTTCTAAACTCATAGACTTCATGGAATTGAAGACAAAAACAGAAATTTACTATATAATTGCTTTGCAGCTTACTTCTTTTTAAGTTAATATAAGTAAAATAAAAATTCCCAAGATGTTTGGTGTTACTGGAAATTATACGAACAGCATTAATAGAGTGAGCAACATAAATAATAATAATAATAATAATAATAATAATAATAATAATAATAATAATAATATTCGTTGATTCTGGCACAAGGACAAGGAATTTGGGTACTCAGACTCATGCTCAACACATTAACGAATTTGAGTATATAAAAAATTGGGTATTTATAATCAAACTTGATGCCCTAACGAATTTGTTTATGAAGGGCTCTTGCTAAACGTTATAGCAGAAATAAATTATATTTCTAATCTTGGTCTGGCACAAGGCCACACAAATAAGGTACTCAGAGTCGTTACACTAACGAATTTGTTTATGAGTGTATTGTGTCCAATGTCTATACCCGCAGAAATATCTGAAAGATGAACTTGATAGTGAGGGCATTAGGATTAGAGCCGAATGGTGATTATATTTAAAGCTAAGTCAGGCACAAGGAGAAATAAATAGATCAAACTATCAGAATCGAACACATGACATTGCTTAACTGGATTTCTAGACAGACAGGATATGCAACGAGTTAGCTATGATATAAATATTGAGGCACCCAGTGAGGGTCAAATTCACAGTAGGAAAGGATTGTTCTGCATAACGAACGTTTATCTATTCTGCATGAAATATGTTATAATTATTTACAAAAATTAAAGGTAGTGTGGTACAACGACAAAACACGTGAGCACACAATGTGAATCAAACTCGTTACTCGTGCTGATCTGATAGATGAGCTTCACCATTGGGCTACGGTAGGCTTCTCCGAAGAAAAATCATTTTACTTTCCGATTTTATTTGGTAGATAAGTTCGTTGCGCATTTTTTAAGTGAACATTGATGCACGGTTTATATCCTTGAACATGATCGGAAAAAGCTGGCTTGTTATTCTTGACAAAAGAACCAGTATTTGCAGGATTAGGCAATTGTTTCCAGGGCAGACGTACAAATAAAGCATAAGTTCATTAAAAAGGTTTAAAATGGGACAACATTTTACCACTTATTATAGATCTTTTTAAAATGCCACCTCCTTTCAGAAAAGATGGCTTTACACGTTTCGTTACTTTCTGTGAACTGCCACGATTTCTTTATAAAGACAGTAGAATGGTTTCAGGTTGTTAAAGATGGTGAAAAGGTTCCACTTTTTCTGTTACATAGCCCCCCCCCATGCTGGGAGTTCTTGGTCACTGTGCCAAATTATTATAATTTTTGTATAGTCCCCTCGTGCTGGGGAGTTCTTGGGCGACGGCTTCAATTCAATAATAAACTTGCATTCTTCTCTCGCTCGTCTTTTCCGGTTTGGGTTCAGAGATGAAAAAACTTCAACACAGGTAATTTTAACTGATCTAGTTTATTAACGTCGACGTATACATCTTTTTAAATATCCAGTAGCGGTGCTCTCTCCAACTGGGGAGACGTTTCCAGACACGAAAGGAAAACACGTCTATGTTGTTCGACATGGAAAAATCTTTCGCTACCTATCAATCCCACGCTAGTTCAGTCTATCAAAATCGACTTCCTTTATTTTGTCTTGTATCTGACCGCTGATGTCAATCTGGGGACGTCAGAAAAGACATACACTTCCCGCTAAAAATAAGTCTGATAAACTATTATTTAACACTTCTTCTTCTTCTTCTTCTCTTTCTTCTTCCTCATTATCTTTCTTTTCATCCTCCCCCTCTCCCTCTTCTTCTTCCTTGTGTCATGTCCATTCAGAGACGTGTGTGATCATGGTCCTCCTTTGTAGTTCTTAGCAACGTTTGGCTTTTAACCATCCATCTTCACCTTCGTTTCGCCATCTATCCACGCAAGGTGGTCAGGTACGTGGTACATTGCCTCCTCCTTTCTCTTTTGCCATTGACATATTCTGTGACTGTAAAATTCTCCAAGCTTTACTTCCTCGTAATGCGTCCAAGAAATGTCACCTTTCTCTTTGTGATTCTGATTATAACATTTGATGTAATGTTTGTTTCCATTTTCCTTAAGATGTCTTCATTACTTACACACACAGTATTCTCAGCATCTTTCTGTAGAACCATATTTATGTTGCTTCAAGTCTCTTCATCTGTGAGGAGATTGTTCAGCATTCACTGCAGTATGAGAGAACCGATATTACGATATTATAGTTCAGCATTGTTTTCTTTGTTTCTTAAAAACATTTTCCTGTTTCTTAATATTTTGCTTAGATTTTGGAAATCATATTTTATCGAATTTTAGATACTTTGGCTTTATATCCTTACGAAGACGCTTGTTGAGGAAATGTTAGAATATTATCAATAAATTTAAAATTTACTATAGATACCGCTCTTATTTTCTGATAACATTGTATCTGGGCGTCCGTATTTACAAAAATCAGTACGTTTATAGAGACACTCAAAAAAGGTAAAAAATTCATTTTAAAATACTGGGGGACACTGAATTGTAGTAAGCTTTTCCATTTATGATTAGTAAATAACGTTTATTTAATAAAAATATCACTTGACCGCTACAAATTAATAAGCGGCTATCCCACAATGCACATCATCATGTACACTTTTAATTACTTCTTTTTCTGCATTTTTCCGATGGTACGACTAAATCCCCACACAAAATTAGACCATTTTCTATTGATAGTTTGTGTCTGGTTTCTTTGTATGGTCTTTCTGCTTTATGAACAGTTACTCCATTTATTGTACTAATGTTTTATGAAAATCCGACAATTATCTGATTTTTGCAACAATTTACAAATTAATGTGTTTTTCAGCGCAAAAAGACGCTCAAATTTCACAGATAAATTTAAGATCTCACGCTGAGGCAAGAAAAACAAAATTTATAACTAAAATTTTGAAGAATCTAAAAAGGATTATAAAATAAGCATTTTGACGATAAAACTTTGTTTTATTAAATTATTGGGCGCATATTTTTCTGACAAAATTTCTTGAATATCCAGGCCGGCAGATGTAGTTGGATAAAAATGCCGTTTAATTAAAAAACAACGCTTCTACTCGAATATGAGTATTCATAAAAAATCACATTTAAACAAAATAAATTAAAAATAACACACACACACATATATACACGAACACACACACACACATATATATATATATATGTGTGTGTGTGTGTGTGTGTATGTGTGTGTGTTTATAGATTGATATGTATATTATTAATAATATTAGAAATGAAAATAGTCATCTATATATGTGTTTGGATAAACCAAATAACCCCAAAGGTATGTATGTAAAGTGGCAATGTATATTTCAGTTTGGAAAAGTGTTCGTTTCTGTTGATCCTTTTAAGCGCTTTAGTGACACAGGTAAATGGTTTTGAATTGAGTTGGAACTTTAAAGTGCTTACTGTCCTGTTGCTTCTCTCTATAATCTGGGTTAATATCTTCCATTTCCAGCCAGAAACTGAATGTAAACTTTAAATGACTCACGCTACACCGAGTTCGCTAACCCATATCAAGCAAATATCTTCAACTTCTTGTGCACTGGAACTGATACCAAAACAGTCTTTGTTCGTTTCCCATTGCGGAATAAACTGATAATAAATTATATGCACTTTTTGCCAGCGTACTCGTTGTTTGGAATGAAAAGTGCATTAAGCGAGACAGCGCACCAGTTTTGAAAATGGCATTTCTATCAGTATTTACTAATTAAAGCTTACTCCATCACAAGTTAACAACAATAGAAATCCTGGAAAGAATTGACTCACTGTACTAGTAGATTGGTCACTGAGAGTAGTTTGATGGTAATGATAATGTTCATATTAGCCTTTCCTTATAAGGAAACATTCAATTTTTATTGACCGAGCATCCAGTGTTACTTGAAAATTTATAAAATATTCCCATTAAAACAATTTTTCAAGGAAATAGTTTTCCCAAGTCCAGTAACTGTTATGCTTCTTTCTTTTATATGGGACCTCTTAACCTTTTATTTGAAGTAATATCGAAAGTCATCATCTTGATTATATAATTATTTTCACTATGAAATATATGTACTATCATTTTAAGTTGTGGCAGTGATGTAGTTTCTGATATTTGGGACAGTTCTTTGTGATTCTGTAGCGCCAGTTCATGAGATTCAAAGAAAAGACCTCGTTAAGTTATACATGCTTCATTCGTTCGGCGCCATTTTAAACCATTGATCTTAGAAAGTGATTGTATACAGTTGACTGTTTAGACATTTCGGAACTAGTTTGACACCTTGCACAACATTCACATGAATGTCTACATTTGACGTGGCTATTTAAGAACATGACAGCAAAATTTTAGGTTAATGTTTTAGTATTGCAGTAACTTTTCGTGACGGGCGAAACTGCCCGTTGCGCAACAATCTCTCTGTTCATTTTCCTTATCTCCTATACTATATTAGTAGCGACAGAGTAATAGATTAATAAAAAGACTAAAATTTCACCATCTTCATAAATGCATGTATAATCAGAATCGCTAAGCCATAAAGCCATATTTCAACCAACCAATCAGAAAACTTTCACAACCAAGATATAGGAAAATAAATGAGCAAATAATAACAAGGATACCAAAATTTCACAATCTATAAAAAAAAGATGTATATCTAAAATCGCCAAGCAACAAAGCTATAGTTCGACCGACGAATCAGCTTTCACAGCCAGGATATAAACCCGCGAGCCAAGGAGAAGAAGAGCAGCTTTTTCGAAAGGGATCTATAGATGTGTATAAACCAGATGGGAAATAAATCAAAACCAGAATCGATAAATAAATCTTGTCAATTCTCCGATGCTGTGGTCATCGTATCATACCCTGAGACGAAATACATTTGCATAACCACCTGACAACTTTAGAATTTATAATACATTTAAAAACATTCACCTTTACTTTCTCACTTTTTAAGCAACTCGCTGATACATTTGAAAACAGACTTATCTTCCTTTACCCACATTGTCAAACATGCGGTTAATACATGTGAATACATACATACAGACATACGTATACAAATATATTTACTTTCTTTCGGACTCGCGCTCTCTCTCTCTCTGTCTCAGCACCCTATGCATTTTCTTTTAATTATTACACAAGGTCAATGTAGATCTAAACCTAAATATAGTAATATATTATCGGAACGGAATTTGTCAGAAGAGAAGTTAAACAACTCATCGAAAACCAATAAACTTCTAACTACCATCATTTTGTTATAGCTGCTTTATAGACCAGTATTTTTTCAGTGTTTCGTATGCTAAGAAAATGATAAGAAAAAACGAAAAAATTATTAATGACGCCTTTCATCTAGAGTGTATGCTCTTTTTGGCTTCCTCGCATTAGAATGAAAGCGAGACAAAATTGTTTCTATAAATTAAATTAAATTACACTACCTTATCACCTCCAGTGTCTAGACTCATGAGAGTACCTGTCTGCTTGTTTGTTTCTTTGTTTTATCAATATATATTTGTTAAAACCTTCGGTCTTGTTGGATTTTAAATCAGTCCAAGAAACATAGGGAAAAAAAAGATTATATCAACACCGCTAATGTATTCTGTATAAGGGTACTCTAAACGCAATGGTGGTTCACATTAATACATATGACCACTGTTTTGAATAAAGACAGAAAATCACATAGGCCTCGTGACAGCCGCTTCCTGGCTTTAGTTCTTAGAGTGATGAAAGTGGTCACTCCATCAGTCAGCTTTCAGGAGTCAAACCGAACAGTTGCTTTTTTTATCATGAGCGGAGTTTTGCCTCGCCATGATGAGCCGCCAGAGCATCAACTCACATAGCGTCATTTTACTTTGAGAATGTATCCTCACCAGATATATAAAAAAAACTATTTTCGGCTCGCAGTGTTCATGTCGGGAAAAACCACTCACTCGCCGTTTCCTGTTTGAGGAATATGTCCTCGTTATTGATAACGAAGATAAATCCGGTCCACTCGAATCTCATTTGGGAATACTAAATATTGCTTCTCCAGAAACAAAGAAGAATCCTCCGGCAGCTCAATTTCCCTTTGAGAATGATTGCATGACCCTCTAACCATTTTCTCACTGCTTGTGGTTTATACATGTGTTATAGTTTTGCTGTATGGGACATCTGTAAATATGTGTATATAATTTTATGTATGCCTTAGCGGTATAAAAATCTCTCTGAGGACAATACATGTTTGTCATTTCCTTTTTCTTTCAGCTATTCTGTTCCCTCGTTGTATGAAAGTATTATTACCAACGAAAATTCTGAAGTTGCAATTTTAACCGTTTAATGTATCATGAATCTGGGATAAGAAGTTCTATATGCGGTGTATTCTGGGGATTTATTTTACTGGGAATTGGTTCCTTCTAAGTCGAAATCTTTTTTATGTATGATTCTAACAAATTAACAATATCGGAAAAAATCATTGAATAATTCAATGAGTCAAAACTGGAAATTTTCCTTTGAGAATGAATACAAATTTTAGCTGACAGCGTAAGACTAAGAAACATTTGAAAATAACATGCATAATCTGGAGTGAATTTATATGAATAAAATATTTTACGACAAATATTCTGGAAAATGAACCACCGAATCAAAGCATTTGCTAACAAAAATTTGAATAATAGAGTAACTGAATAGAATAGAATAATAGAATAGAATAATAGAATAGAATAACCGAAATAAGTGTAAACGAAGAAAACTGTGGACAAGTAAAACAAATACGGTGAAATAAAAGCGATTGAAAGAAAGTTTGAACTGCCTTATCCATCATTTCAGCTCGTTTAGGCAAACACCGGTAGTTCGCAGCTGGTGCCAATTCATTTGGTGTCAATTTCCCGCCAAAAGCTTTACTGCGTTATCTTCCAATGATGTCAGTTACTTGGTTGGCGAAGACTTCTGACAATGAGTGCCAATAGATCAAAATATAGCTTAGATGACGGACATTTATATTGAATGACGTGGCCGACTCGGGTGGCTATTGTTAGGATAGAAATACAGAGCATGATGGGAAATAGGGGAGGGAATTCCGGAGATAATTAGGATCGACTCTTATTGATTTTAACGTCCAAAATATCCATTTCTAATCTCGAAAGAGCTTCTCAGTCACTTTATTCTAAAATGGAGGATTGTATTGTTTTATTATTTACATTATTCGGACTATTGTCCTCATCTTTGTCGCCATATTTATTACAACGTTTCGGCCTTCTTCAGGTGGTTGGAATTTCGAACTGAACCGTTTATTTCGCTCACTGGGGTAGAATGTTCTGGTTCCACGTGCCATATTTGAAGAATGTCAGTTATCAGTTATCTCCTGTTAATTCCTCTCTCCAAGTTCTCCACTGCCTTAACCGGGTATTGAACTCACACTCTTTGGGTTCTGTCACTGGATCTAACCAACGCCATTATCCACTGTGCCACTGTGGGTATGAATTTCTGGGTAATATAAACTTAATGTCTTCAGCAACCATTTTTACCAGTGCTTATACTGCAATTTTGCTGTTATCATTAAATGTTTTTACCAGAGCTCATATTGCAACTTTGTTGTTATCATTGCTTTTCTCTGGCACTCCTTATTACTGGTTCGCATATTGTATTTATGAATTGTTTTAATATGGCTATTAATCTATTTCTGAGTTTGTCTCTGTTCTTATCGTAAAACATGTCAGTATAGAGTGTTTAAGGAGTTACCCTAAAAAGAATTCCATCCTTTCTAGATGTGCATTTCACTCTTTTAAACCAAATTAGTATAATTCGCGGTGTCCGAATTCAATGAGAGATGACGCGTCCATCTGAATTTTTACACTAGAATTTTTAACTTACATACATATAACGATATTTACGTGTTTTTCAGGTAGTCTTGGAGCTCGTTCTAACGCTTGAGTATCGCGCATGATACATGACTGACCAATGAAAATCAAACAACACAAAAGTAAAAATACCAGAATTTGGTGCGTGTGAGAAACTATATACACATTATTATATATCAAAACAAATTTAAAAAAATATATGACAAAGTTTAAAAGGTTTACGTATGACGTGTTTCTCTATAGAGACCTGACTTGCATTTACCGATTTCGCCACAGAGGATCGATCGGTTAGCAATATATAGCTATATGACGGTTCCGTATAGGATACAGGTTCGCATCCTGTCGGAGGACGAATATTTTCTATGAAAATTTCTCGGACATTCAGGTCGGTAAATGTTGTTTAATACTGTTTATTATAAACAGAACATTTACTTAAATATTTGTATCTATAAAAAGAATGTTAAACGTAAAAATATACATGTTTGTATATCATTTCTTGTATGACATGCCGTTATGTAAAAACGCTTTGCAAACAATGCGTACGTGGCATTTATTCATTTAAGCGATTTTTGTTCTTCCTTCTGTTGTATTAAGGTATTAGGTTGGTGCAAAAATAAGGCCGTTCATTATTTTTGCACCAACCTAATATTAGTATTTTACGGATATACAGTGTTGTTCGATAAAAGTGACTTGCCTTATCGTTTGAATTTAGCTCAACTTTCGTTTCATCGGAGAAGAGAACATTCTTCCAGTCTTCTACAGTGAAATTTTTCTAATAGTGAGCCCATTCAAGTCTCTTGGCTTTGTTGGCTTTGCTTATTAGCGGCTTAAACCTTCGTGTACAAGATTTGTAGCATTGTTCTAACAAGATTTGTAAACTTGTTCTGACGGACTGTTGAAGAGGCAAGACTAACACCTTGCTCTTCGCTTAGACTAGCTGCAATTTCTTGGCTAGTTATAGTCCTATTCTTCGCAACTTCTCTCTTGGTTACCCTGCCAATTCTATCATCAATCGTTTTTTTTCGTCCCCTTGTTTCCTTCCTTGGGGCAGGAGTGGCATCACTATGTGCCCTAAGCACTCGAAAGACAGTTCATTGTGAGGTTATAGCAATTTCTGTAATTTATTTCGCAGACTTGCCTGCTTTTGAGAGGGCAATAATAGATGCCTTAAGTGGTTCTGATGTGTGCTTGTACCCTTTCATCTGGTTAGTGAAAAGTGGCTATTTCAAGCTGTTTTTATACTGTGTGAGGCTTCTTGGAATATTCTGGTATACTCTAGATTTAATTTAAGCTGTTCTAGAATTCTCTAGAATATTGTTCTGAGTGTATTGTAAAATAGTTTTCAATATTTTTGTCAAAAGCTCTTTAAATTTAGCAGTTTAATCATTAGAATGCGATATTTGAGTCGCTTTTTTTGCACAGAGTTTTTTCCTGAATCTCATTTATATCCAAATTTATAATTATCAATAGAATACCTTAGGGTGAATAAACTTTTTTCCTAGGTGGTCGGGAAGGGGTCTTTATATTAGTAAGATTAAAAATTATTTCAACCCCAAAAACAATAGACAAAAAATATTTTTAGTAAAAAAATCAGGTGAGTCACTTTTATCGAACAGAACTTTACTAGTGTCTATAATGGGCAACTGGAAACTTTCCAGGCATTCCCGTTAAGATAATGTACTCAATGTTGTGGGTGGTATGAAAGCCTTGGAGAACGATGATATTTGAACTTCAGGTTTTAATCTCTCTGTGCAAGGTTATCAACACAGATTTAAAGTTAGAATCGGTGTTAGAATCTGATTTACATAGATGGAACCATTATATAAACATATTCTTCTGCCTCATTGAAGAATTCAAAACAGCAAAGAAATATGGAGTAGACCAGTGATCTTAAATAAGGACCCATGTTTTGAAAAATATTCTCCTTAAATTTGAAAAAAAATTAATAAATTTGCCTCTTGCCCCTTCCATACTTTTGAGTTACAAATTGCAAAGGCAGAGAATGAATCAGTTTTAAGTAGGTACATTGTTCAAATATGTTCTATTAATTAGTTTTAGACAAAACAAAAAGTCTTTTTTATTAAAAATTATCAATAAGATACAGTATCCCTACTGAGTAGATATTAACATAAATTTAAATAATTCATGAATTATCGTCCTGGGTATGACGATAAACTACATCCGACAGCAAGGCTTTTGATCGGGACATGAGATAATTTGAAGAGCGTGGAGCGACCTCTTAATTGCTGTTGTTCCCAAGCCCACACTGACCTGGGCTGGTCGCACCTATGGACAAATAGCGAACCGTTAAACAAAAATTAAAAGTACATTTTTTAATAAACTGACCAACTAATAATACATTTTATAGCAAAATGACAATCAACGCAACACTAAAAAAAATATAAAAAATTTACATCTTTATAGTAAAAAAATGATGATACAAAAATATATATCTAAAATTACGCTGAAAAATTCATATCTAAAAAACATAGCTTTACTCTGAAAGTATAAAATTATATACAAAATATCTGTAGTCGAAAGCATAAAATTAAGTACAATATATTTAGATTTCAACATTAAACAACCTATAGAAATTGATATGCCGCCAAACAAAAAAACATCCAACGTAAAAGAAATCATTGATGACATTAATCGATATAATATCCTACACTTTCCTAAAGAAATCAATGTGTATTCTAAAATATAATTTCGAGAAAACTAGAACAAAAAAAAACCACACAGATTACCGCCTCTAGTAATCTTGTCCACACAAACATGTATATGCACAAAAGATGCGGATTATCTACCATGTATTCAACTGTGAAAGCAGAATAACATATATGATATTTTTATTACTTCAACCTTCCAAGAAAATTAAGTTTCGGCATTAAATGATCTATAAGGAGTTGGTATTCCATTAGACAAACAAATCAATCAGTTCATGAATTATGGAAAAAGATAAATATTAATCAACAAATATCAAAATATTAATCCGCAAAGACTCAAATTTTATGCACCTATAATTATAAAGTTTTTAAAATTTTATAACCTTCGAATAACACACTTTTGAACTGAACCAGGTATTTTTCTGTTACATATTTGTGTGCGTTTTGTGTCTAATACTACGTTCGCTCGCTAGACAAAAACAACGTATCACGTAATTAGTTAAAGTGAGAGTCAGTGTGATAGGCTGAATAGAGCCGGGTGTAACAGTCCGAGCTAAAGTCATTCAGAAATTTTCCAGTATTTAGCCTATTGCCTATTGTGCAAAAAGTGTCTACATAAGAAGAAACGAAAAATAAATAAATAAAAACGATTTCAACAGTTTCTAGAATATAAAATAAAATGGATTTACACTTTATGTGCTTTTTTCTTTTCTTTTTCTTTGTAGATGAGTTAAATATATTAGGTTGGTGCAAAAATAATGACGTAATAATGTCGTTTTTTGACGTATTTTTTAACGTCAAAAAACGACATTATTACGTCATTATTTTTGCACCAACCTAATATTTACAAGCTCAAATTCTCCCACCCCCACCCACTCAACCACCTGGATAAGCTACGATAAATGAATGAAATTACCTGAACCTCCATTTAAGCTCAACTTTCTTGATTGTTGGAATCTTCTCGTAAATGTTCTGAGATAAAATTCGACGAAAAACGAAAACACTTTTTGTACATCATACGGCGAGGGCTTAATTCATTTAAATTCATTCGTAGTTCTCCTACAGTAACAGAAAATGAAGAAAAAAAAAATAGAACAAAAAATGAAACTTACATAAAACAAATCCTTAGCCATTGTTCCACAAAACATCAGTTCTTGAACAAGTAACGTCAGGTAGAAGAGTTCTCTGTAGTGAAATGGACTTGGGCCATTTTTTGTTGGGAGCCGACAGATGTCTCTACATTTCATAATAAGTTATGACTATTCAGAAACTGATCGTAAACATGAAAAGAAAGTAAAATTCTACTAAATGGCAAACATATATGCGCCTCTCTTTTCATATGAATATCTTCATTAAATGAATTGCTGCCATTTGTACTGAATACTCGAATGTCACCGTAACCATAGAGACAACACTATTAGTGTTGCTCATACATACATATATATATATATATATATATATATATGTGTGTGTATTAGGTTGGTGCAAAATAATGTCGTTTTCTCACATATGTTACTATGTGAGAAAACGACATTATTTTTGCACCAACCTAATATATATATATGAAAGGTAAAGTATAGGTTTGTGAACTCTCAGCCGAATATACATACGTAGGTATACACATACATGAAAAAAAATATCCCTAAGATTGTTTCCAATGTGTCCTTCGAATTAGTTTTGTTCAGCGTCTATTCAGTGAATTCACAAAGCGTATTACTTATAAAAGTTTGCGATAAATGCTTGTACTGAAATCAGTTCACCAATGATGTTTAAAATCAAACATACACACACACACTTATATATATATATATATATATATATATATATATATATATAGATAGATAGATAGATACAGAGAGAAAGATAGATACAGAGAGAGAGAGAGACAGACAGACAGAAAGAGATAGATAGATGTGTGTTTGTGTATGTACGTATGTATGTATGTATGTATGTGTGTGCGCGCGTGTTAGTATGTGTATGTTCAAGATGCTTTTATACATGTCTGCGTGTACACGTATAGTTTGAAATTTAGAACACATTTTCTGCACCTTTTCCACCTCTATCTAATTTATTTAAGATTTAATTATTTATTACAGCTATCTAAGATTGTATTATCCACCTCTCTAGCTAGCTATCTAAGTTTTTATTATTTATCACATCTATCTATCTATCTATCTATCTATCTATCTCAGCCTGTTTGTTATTTCTAACTCAGTTGACAGTTATATGCATCTACTCAGAGTTCCAATTCGGTTAAGAGATATGGTTTCTTTTCACTATCACATCATACGAGCAGATAATATTCAAAATAGCTTTTCTTTTTCTTTTGTGTAACCAGTTCTTTTAGGATGGAGACAATCACGGCTCTTCCCTGTTTCTGATGCTCTAAGTAACTTTCATAAATATAGCATCTTTATTTGCTTTTGCTTTGGCATGCATTCACAAAACCTCATCAGAACTTCGGTCTTCTTCCATGTTTTGCGAGTGTTAGGTTCTTCGGGTACCCTTTCCTCATTTAATATCTATCTAAGTTTGTAGTATCTAAGTTTGTATTATCTATCTCTCTATCTATCTAGGTAGCTAAGTTTTTATTATCTATCTATCTAGGTAGCTAAGTTTTTATTATCTATCTATCTATCTAGGTAGCTAAGTTTTTATTATCTATCTATCTATCTATCTAGGTAGCTAAGTTTTTATTATCTATCTATCTATCTAGGTAGCTAAGTTTTTATTATCTATCTATCTATCTAGGTAGCTAAGTTTTTATTATCTATCTATCTATCTATCTATCTATCTCTCTTAGCCTGTTTATTATTTCTAACTCAGTTGACAGTTATATGTTTATACTCGTAATCCCACTTTTCACCCTCTCTCTCTTTTACTCACTCTTGTAGTCTATTTCTTTATTGCCAATCCGATTCCATTATGTATATATATATATACGAGAAGAAAAAAACAACGTCGTTTTAGTGTGAATAGCGACGTCTTCGACCATTATTTAGAGATGACTTTAAAAGACTCTAAAAGTTCGGAGTCGTGGTCATCTATTCTAAGCTTATTTAATATCTGTCGACTTAAGAGCATTTAACGTAGCTTAGCAACCCAGGCGAGACTTTGACACTTTCTTTGTTCTCTACAACTGTAGTCTACTCATCGAATAAACTAAGTTTATCTCCTGACATATCGAGGGCCTGACTTCTGATCGAAATTTGTGCGTTCGAAGCATCTACTCAGAGTTCCAATTCGGGCAAGAGATATGGTTTCTTTTCAGTATCACATCCTACGAGCAGATAATCTTCAAAAGAACTTTTATTTTTTCTTTTGCGTAACCAGCTCCTTTATGATGGAGACAATCACGGCTCTTCCCTGATTCTGTTGCTCTAAGTAACTTTCATAAATATAGCATCTTTATTTGCTTTTGTTTTGGCATATATTCACAAAACCTCATCAGAACTTCGGCCTTCTTCCATGTTTTGCGAGTGTTAGGCTCTTCAGGTAGTCTTTCCTCTTTTAATATGTGGCTCAGAAATTTCAACCGCTACTTCCTTATTGTAAGATAGATAACCAAAATGTCTGTGCCGTCTTTTTTATTCATTGAATTAATGGGGCACCTATTTTCTTCATGTGTCTCCTCTCTATCTCCACTTCTCTCTCTCTCTCATATATATATATATAGTCATCCACAGACAGACTGTTTCGCTGTATCACAGCTCCTCGGTGCTTCTAGACTTCCGATTGCTTCAAGTGGAATTTTAACGTCTTTCTCTATGTGAAATATGCCCGCGGCCCATAGAACTCGATTCAATTTTACTTGAAGAGTAAAGCTTAGTAGCAGTAGGAGCCGCTGTTTTTTTTTTAAAACCACCTTTTCCCCAAGGGAGCTCAACCGGATTTCCGGGAGCATATATAGTCATCCACAGACAGACTGTTTCGCTGTATCACAGCTCTTCAGTATGGCTAGACATTAAGCCGAGACCGAAACCTGACTGATTTGACATCGGTCTGATTTCTTACCTCTAGACCATAGGGAATTTTGACGTCTTTCTCTATGCGAAATACGTCAGCGGCTCATAAGACTCAATTCAATTTTACTTGATGAGTAATGCTTAATAGCCGCTATTTTTAAGAAGAAGAAGAAGAAGAAGAAGAAGAAGAAGAAGAAGAAGAAGAAGAAGAAATGTTGATACATAATATCTTATACTCGGTTCTCAGGTTTTTTCAAAAACTCAAGTAGTTGTATATTATACATCGGAGCGAAAAGTCAATAGATGTTTATTTTATACCAGAGCCAAAAGGCTTATTCAAACCCTAGTATTTAAAAATAGTTGTTTATTTTATACCATAGCCAACACGCTTATTCAGACCCCAGTATTTAAAAATAGTTTTATTTTTTTTTATTTTTTTTTGTTAACTTAGCGCCCCGAGCAAGGCATGAAGCACTAGGATGCAGGGGGAGGGGTGCAGAAGATTTGTAGCAAGAGCAGATAGGAGCGATAGAAGAAAGGACGAAGAGAAGGATAGTGTGTAGATCAAGGTAACTGGAGATGTCGATTGACATTACATTTGAATAGTTGGAGGTTATAGCTATCAGGGAAACAGTAATTGGGAAGGGTGTTCCACAGGCGAGAGGTGCGAGGTATGAAGCTATTGGAGTAGAAGAGACGGCTACATTTTAAAGTTTCTACAGTGTAAGGGTGAGAGCGGGATAACAGCCTCGTAGGGCGCTCATGGAGACTGGGGGCCAGGGAAAGCAGCTCATCGGAGCAATTGCCATGAAAGTATTAGGTTGGTGCAAAAATAATTTCGTTTTTTAACATATGTTACTATGTGAGGAAAGGAAATTATTTTTGCACCAACCTAATATTTGTAAAAGAAACAGAGAGAGGCGACGGCGCGTCTGTAAGATAGTGGCTGCAGGCAAGACGCCAGATCACGGCCAATCACATTACATATCCGTCTCTGGATCTTGTCAAGAACTCCGAGGTAAACAGAAGGTGCCCCAGACCATATATGGCAGCAATACTCCATGCAAGGGCTAATGGTCGTTTTGTATATTTGGAGTATCGATTCAGGGGAGAAAAATTTCTTGGCGCGGCACAGAGAGCCAACTTTCCTCGCGGTGGACGATGCAATTGACTCAATGTATTTGTTCCATCTCAGGTCAGCAGTCAACGTGAGACCGAGCAGACGCAGGGAGTCGCTCTCAAGAAGTTGACTATCAGACATTCTAATGGGGGGCAGGTAAGAATATCTATGGTGGTTAATGGAGAGTAGTTTAGTTTTTGAGGCGTTAAATTTGACCATCCAATTGTTGCCCCAGTTAACAACCGATTGGAGGTCCATTTCAAGACGCGCGGCCAGGTTAGTTATGACCGCGACACTAGATTTTTTTTTGAGGCAGGAGTAAATTATAGTGTTGTCCGCGTAGATGCCAACTTGGGAACCTATGGCGTCAGGAAGGTCGCTGATGAAAATAAGGAAAAGTGTGGGGCCAAGGATGGAGCCTTGGGGAACACCTGCGTTCGTGGGATAGGAACTGGAGGAGAAACCGTTGAGAACGACATTCAATTCTCGGTTTGACAGGAATGATTGTATTAGATCAAACAGTCGACCAGTAATACCGTAACCCTGGAGCTTACGAAGAAGGCCGGCATGCCAAACCCTATCAAACGCTTTGGAGATGTCTAGGGCCACGGCACGAGCCTCATCGTTATTTTGAAGTGCTTGGTAGACGGTTTCAGTGATAGTCGTAAGCACGTCAGCTGTAGAACGGGCGAAGCGGAAACCATATTGCTTGTCTGAGAGAAGGTCGTGTGCGGTAAGGTGGTTAACCACTTCTGCGTTGATTAGGGCTTCGAGGACTTTGCCGAAGAGGAGTAGGAGACTAATAGGACGGTAATTAGGTCAGAGGGGTCTCCAGAGTTCTTAAAGACAGGAACAATGGATGAGGACTTCCAGCAGTCAGGAAAGCAGGATTCCTTGAGGCAGTAATTATACAGTTTAGAGAGGGCGGGTGCTAGCTCAGGCGCGCATTTCTTCAACACAATGGCTGGTATGCCATCTCCACCACTAGCCTTGTGGGGGTCTAATTTGGAGATAATATCCAGTACTGATGGCGGGGTTATGCGTAAGCCGCTCAATAGGGCCTCAGTTCTTAGAGAGAAGTCAGGTATGGGTACACCGGTGGAGTCAAGCGTCGAGTTATATGAGAACTTCCGAGCAAAGCATTCAGCCTTGTAGGTTGAGGAGGTCAAGACCTCGAACTGGTTGAATAAAGGAGGTATGGGGTGTTTTCTATTGTTCAGGACACTCTTGCAGTGTCACCAATAATCTTTGGAGCCAAATTTGGGAGATGCAATACGCTCCCTCATCCGAGCAGCAAATATTGTCTTACCTTCGTTGAGGACACGCTTACACTTGCTACGAGCGGAGGCAAAGAGACGTCTATTGCAGTCCGACATGTCGCTACGAAATATGTGAAAGAAGTGGTTCCTATAGGCAATGGCGGCTGAGCAAGCAGCGGAGAACCAAGGGGAAGAGTGCGACTTGACCTTAAATTTCCTTGAGGGAATGAAAGCGTCGATTCCAGCTTTAACCCAGCATGAGACCTCAGATGCACATTCATGGACAGGGAGTGTAAAGACAACATCCCAGGGGACATCGTGGAGGAAGTCACGGAACGAGTCCCAATCCGATCGTTGGTAGTAGAACGAGGTTCTAGTAATGGGAGGTTCTTTGCGGGGTGTGGAGTTGAAGGAAATGTTAACAGATACCACGGCACGATCGGAGTTCCGAAGAGGGCAGAGCTGTGTGGCGCTACAGGATTCGGGGATGGAGGTAAAACACAGATCGAGAAGGGAGGCCTTATCTGCCAGGTTGGGGGCAAAACGCGTGGAGAAGTTGACTATCTGCGTGAGGGATTGAGAAATTGAGAAGTTAAGTGTTTGAATGCCAGCCCGGTCAGTAGTAGCATTCTCGAGCCACTTGGTATGATGGGCGTTAAAGTCACGAAACAGGAATATGTGAGCAAACGGGTGGAGAGAGAGGGCCTTGTCTATGCTGTCCGATATGCTATCGAGTATTCCGCAGTCTTGAGAGGATGGAGAGCGACAGAGGAAGAAGAGATAGCTTACGGCATTGAGGAGAGATAGTCAAAGACACATGTACGAATGGTCTGGTGATTCGAGAGACAACGCTCTGGCCAGGGGGGAGATGATCCTTGACATAGACACCAAGGCCGTGCATGTGGGTTAGAGAGTCTTTCCTGAGGATAGGAAGGTAGCCGGGGATCGAGAGATTAGAGGAGGGAATAGACGGGACAAGGTTGTCTCGCACAGGACCATTATATCCGGGCTGTTTGCAGTGAGGAAAGATTCAATATTGCAGAAATTTGTTCTAATGCCAGGGATGTTGCTGAACGAAATGTTGAAAGGTTTAGGTGATTTTTGAGGGGCTCGTTTAGGTTTACTTTTTTTGGTTCATTTGAGTCTTCATGTGGAGTAATTGCAGGAAGATGAGAAGGCCTGAATTACTTCAGGTCTTAGTCTTCATGTGGAGTAAAAGTTGGAGGATGAGAAGGCCTGAAGTAAGAGAAGCAGACGGTTATCGACCACAACATGAGTTGTTTATTTCATACCAGAGCCAAAAGGTTTATTCAGACCGCAGTATTTAAAAATAGTTGATTATTTCATACCAGGGCCAAAAGGTTTATTCAGACCCCAGTATGTAAAAATAGTTGTTTATTTTATACCAGTGACAAAACGTTTATTCAGACCCCAGTATTTAAAAATAGTTGTTTATTTTATACCAGAGCCAAAAGGTTTATTCAGACCGCAGTATTTGCAAATAGTTTTTTATTTTATACCAGAGCCAAAAGGTTTATTCGGACCCCAGTACTTAAAAATAGTTGTTTATTTTATAACAGGGCCAAAAGGTTTATTCAGACCGCAGTATTTAAAAATAGTTGTTTATTTTATACCAGAGCCAAAAGGTGAATTCAGACCCCAGTATTTAAAAATAATTGTTTATTTCATACCAGAAACAAAAGGTTTATTCAGACCACAGTATTTAAAAATAGTTGTTTATTTCATACCAGAGCCAAAAGGTTTATTGAGACCCCAGTATTTCAAAATAGTTGTTTATTTCATACCAGAGCCAAAAGGTTTATTCAGACCCCAGTATTTCAAAATAGTTGATTATTTCATACCAGAGCCAAAAGGTTTATTCAGACCCCAGTATTTCAAAATAGTTTTTTATTTTATACCAGAGCCAAAAGGTTTATTCAGACCCCAGTATTAAAAAAATAGTTGTTTATTTTATACCAGAGCCAACAGATTTATTCAGACCCCATTATTTAAAAATAGTTTTTTATTTTATACCAGAGCCAAAAATCTTATTCGAACTTTAGTATTTAAAAGTGGAAACATTGAAAGTTATCCAGATATTGATCACTTATCACCTTCTTATGACTAAGTACGATTGTCTAGCGGCGTTAAGGATGTTTGAAACCCGCTGCTTAAAAACGGAAGTTGATTTTAGACGCTTATTTCACGTGTGAACGAAAACCGTACCAAATTGTGACAGAACGAAAACCTGTAGCTATAATTTCCAAGTACGATATTCCCACTGACTGATAGAACGTGAATAAATAACCAGATAAATCCAAACAATAAATAGATGACACATGGTCACAAGTAAGGTTCAGCGGTGTACAGACCCTATTCATCTTCGCTACTGAGTGGACACCTTGGGCTATCACGCGCTGGCCGCGACGAATCGATCACTAGCGACTGAGTCCGGCTAAACTGACACAAATGGAGGTGGGGTACTGTGGGAAGCACATCTGTACTGAGCAGAGAGCAAGAAGTGTGAACACAGTGCACGGGGAGAGCGGTGTCAGCGAAAGTGGGGTCACTTGGTGTTGCAGACAGGGACAAAGGTTATGGCTCTATTGAGGCCCGCTTGGCAAGTGAACGGACGTTGATAATTAAGGGACATTCCCTAGTATTACACCGCACAATATGGGAGTTAGGCCAAGAGAAAGAACATTTCATTCTCGACCTCAGTTCACTTCTTACACACACACACACACATATATATATATATATATATATATATATATATATATATATATATATATATATATATATATATATATATAGCTAGCTAGATAAATAGATAGGGCAGGTAAAAAGAAAGAGATAGGTTGCGAGAGAGAGAGAGAGAGAGAGTGAGCCAGAGAAAGAGAAGGAACGAAGGGAAGAAAAATAAAAGTAAAAGCAAGAGAATCCTGTTTCGTCTTGAGTAGAGATAGATAGATAGATAGAAGGGAAGAGAAAGAACCAGAATGAGAGGAGAGAAATAGGTAGATTAAGAGATAAAGAGAGAGAGAGATCGAAGAGAAATAAATATAGAAACAGAGAGATAGGTGATAGATAGATAAAGAAAGAAAGTGAAATAGATCTAAGAGAGAGAGAGAGAGAGAGAGAGAGAGAGGGGGGGGAAGAAATAGATTGATAGATAAATAGATAGGAAAGTAGAGAGGAGTGTGAAAAGAGAGAAGGTACATGAAGGAAATCGTATACGTTGGCATGAGTTGAGTTAGTTAGATAGATAGATATATAGATAGAGAGCGAGAGAGAGAGAGGTGGCAAATAGAGAGACTGATAGGTAAATAGATAGAAAAGTAGAAAGAAGTGTGAAAAGAGATAAGTACAAGAAAAAACAATCGTATGTGTCATCTTAGTAGGTCTTCGTATGCGTCTATATTTATGCGAATATATTTCAAGCTATTCATATTTATTGGTGGACCTTTCGCTCTGCTTCTCCGTAAGATAAAGATCTCTGAACATTTGGACAGACACATATTTCATTATAGCACTGATATTTTTCTTCGTATTGGTTTGAACCAACAAATCCGTCTATATATCGCATTCATTAAGGCTTAAACGTGCGCTTATACAGAAAAAGGAAAGCGCAAATATCTGCACACGCTTCATTATATTATACGTGACGGAAAATAAAATTATAACACTGAATATATTTCAATTTTACTCCGTATGTAATACCTGGATAGTAATAAATGACCCAATGTGTATACAGATTAGTACGAGTGGATCGTAGATCACATGTTAACGCACTGTATCAGAGTGAGCAAATTTCTTCTTCATGCCATGAGCGATCACGACTCTCCACAACATCCTACCCTTTGTACCTGTATTCTATGTTTGTCATTCTACTATCCACCAACTACTTAATCTACTGTCCATTAACGCAAGCTTCTTTAGTAGATTAATTACTGTTTTTCTTTGTCTCCTTTGCTTTCAATGTCCTGCGTGTGTTCAATTTTCCAAACCCACTTTCCTCATTATGCTTCCCAGGATGTAAAATTCCCCGTTTTGGTTCCATTTTCCTTAAAACCTCATTTTTGCTTATATGCTCTCTACATGGTATTCTCAGCATCCTTCAGTAGAACAAGGTTACAAGTAAAGGGCATGCAGTGAGGGGTCGAAGTCACTAGTAAGCAAAGAGGCGCTACATTGTAAATTACTCAGCGTAGCTTAAAATAGGGTTAAAAATAAGGAGCATCCTGTAAGAATCGAACTCACTACTGAGTAAAAACATACCACTGCAATTTACTGAGACTAGCTTGGAACAAGGTCACAAGTGGAAGGTATATTAAGCATCTATTGAGAATCGAACTCACTACTAAAGATTTATAGATTATCCTGCTAACTAATACCCGACTCCGGGGCGCCTAAAGAAAGTATCTTGTTACTTGATAAATGTATTCGGATGACAAAAGTGTCAACCTCAAAGTCGATTTTATTTTATAAAGAATATGTACAACGTGGTCCGAAAGACTTATCACCCTCTACATGATATAATTTTCTATTTCAACGATATGTGGGCTATTATCAAAGGAGAGATTTTAACATGAAGGATACCAGAATACCCATTATTTGAAAGAAACCGTTCGGAGAGCCTTTGCAACAATGAAAAAATCACAGCTTCGTAAAATATCACAGAACATGGCGCCGCATCATATTATGCAATGAAAATGATGGTGTTCATACAGACCTTCTCGATGTGTGACAGCTTCAATGAAAGTGAATAATCTGTTCATGTGATTTGTATTATTTTATCATTTGTAATATTGTTCTCGTTACTTTTTGGTAGGAAATATTCTCGTTACTCTTTAATAGGAAATGTTCTCGTTACTCTTTCGGACCACGCTGTACACTGTAATTCAAGCGGCCAATAATGTTTAGATTGGTTCAGTAGATAGACGAATAAAAGGATACCCTGATCATCAGACTATATTTATTTTAGATTTTTTTTTATCCTTCTACGTGCCAAATCTCTTCAGGACGTGGGAGATCATGGCTCTCAGCAACTTCCTATCCCTCGTGGGCGTTAGTATTATTTCTCTTGTCCCCCAGTTTTCCTATTTGCACAATCTGGTCAGGTAGCTGACCTGCTGCCTTCACCAACCACTTTCCTATCGATTTACTCTGTGAGTATTAAGTGTTTCAAGCACTCCTTTCTCTTTCCGAGTCTGAGTGCAAATGTTCATTTTGTTACCATTTCGCTTTGTAGATTTATAGAAGTTAGATTAAATTACAACGTTTGGAATAATATCTATATCTATACGTATATATATATATATATATATATTTTAGCGCAACTGCAGTAATCATTGTAAGTTATTTTGGCAGTTCTCTCAAAAAACAAAATACATTGATCATACTTGTCAGCGATGTTCAGATATAAATGCATCTGTAAAAAAATATCAATAAGAGGAGAAAAGAGAAGATGCCAATAATTTCAGTTCCTCGAGAAACGAAATGTTTGCCGTAAAAATATTTGTCCTTTTCCTTACACACACACACACACACACACACACATACATACATACATACATTTATCTTGGTATAATTCTAAATTTTTTAACCTTTTTCTTTTCACCAAATGTTGCTCTTCTTTGTTAGTCTACGCTTATATCTTGGTATAATTCTGCTACATTTTTCACCTTTTTCTTTTCACCAAATGCTGTTCCAACTTTATTCGTCTACGCTTTTATCTTGGGATAATTCTACATTTTTTCACTTTTCACTTTTCACCAAATACTCTTCCATCTTCATTCGTCTGCAATTTTATCTTGGTATAATTCTTCGACATTTTTTCACATTCTTCTTTTCACCAAATGCTGTTCCAACTTTATTCGTCTACGCTTTTATCTTGGTATAAATCTTCTACATATTTCACCTTTTTCTTTTCACCAAATGCTCTTCCAACTTTATTCGTATACGCTTTTATCTTGGTATAATTCTACATTTTTTCACATTTTTCTTTTCAAAAAATCCTGTTCAATATTTATTCGTCTAACCTTTTATCTTGGTATAATTTTTCAACATTTTTTCAATTTTTCTTTTCACCAAATGCTCTTCCATCTTTATTCGTTTAAGCTTTTATCTTGGTATAAATCTTCTACATTTTATCACATTTTTCTTTTCACCAAATGCTCTTCCATCTTTATTCGATTACCCTTATATCTTGGTATAATTCTTCTACATTTTTTCACATTTTTCTTTTCACCAAATGCTCTTCCATCTTTATTCGTTTAAGCTTTTATCTTGGTATAATTCTTCTACATTTTTCACATTTTTCTTTTCACCAAATGCTCTTCCATCTTTATTCGTTTAAGCTTTTATCTTGGTATAATTCTTCTGCATTTTTCACATTTTTCTTTTCACCAAATGCACTTCAACCTTTATTCGTCTACGCTTTTATCTTGGTATAATTCTGCTACATTTTACACCTTTTTCTTTTCACCAAATGCTCTTCCATCTTTAAGCGTCTACGCTTTTATCTTGATATAATTCTACATTTTTCACATTTTACTTTTCAAAAAATCTTGTTCCATCTTTATTTGTCTAAACATTTATCCTGGTATAATTCTTCTCCATTTTTTCACTTTTTACTTTTCACAAATGCTCTTCCATCTTTATTCGATTATGTTTTTATCTTGGTATAATTCTTCTACATTTTTTCTCCTTTTTCTTTTCACCAAATGCTGTTCCATCTCTATTCGTCTACGCTTTTATCTCTGGTATAATTCTTGAACATCTTTTCACCTTTTTCTTTTCACCAAATGCTCTTCCATGTTTATTCGTCCACGCTTTTATCTTGGTATAATTTTTCTACATTTTTTCACCTTTTTCTTTTCTCCAAATGCTGTTTCATCTTTATTCGTCTACGCTTTTATCTTGGTATAATTCTTCTACATTTTTTTGACTTCTTTTTTTATCGTGTTTCTCCCCCATTTCTCTATATCCTTATTTTCTTCTTTTTATTATCGCCTTCTTCTTCCTTTCACCTTCTTTTAGCCTAATGCGCTGTATATTTCTTCACGTTTGTTTTTTTAACCTAATTCTCTTTTATGTTTTCGCCTTCTTCTTTGTACCTAATGCCAATCCATCTTTTCTTACCCTAGTTCTCCTTCTTTTTTTCGAATGCTTCTTTTGTCTTAATGCCCTTCTCTTTTTAATTCTTTATCTTGTTCCTTTCTTTTCAGTAGTCTTAATACTGCATATTTCACACTCATTTCCTCTCACTACCTCGTTGCGTTTTTATGCCTGTTTTCTGTTCTGCTAATCTTAATCCCCGTATCTAACAAAATATATCGAATACATTAGTACAAAAAAAAAAAGAAAAAAAAAAAAAGAAAATAATTAGTGAATAATTAACCTAATGAACATGTACTGAATAACTGGCAGAATGAGGACATAGCGGTAATAAGTTAAACTTTGCTTAGAGTGACAAGGCGAAGGAAGTTGTGGAGAGCCACGATCACCACATTCTGTTAAAGCTTGTTAAGTAAAAGTAGAAGAAACTTCCTCCTTTTTCTCCAACCTGGTTGGAGAAAAAGGAGGAAGTTTCGTTCCAGGTTTCAAATATTCTTCAATTTTCTATCAGTTTTTTGTCTTCAAATCTTCCTTCTTTTCTATCACCTTTCTTCTTTTCTTTTACTTTTCCTTATATTTGCTGCCTTTATTTCTGTAAACTCTTCTTTATCGCTTGATATTTCGATTCCTGTGTCCTCGTCATTTGGTCTATTCTACGTTGACTTCCTTGGGGAGGCTTCACACTGACAGCTTTGTGCAACGGCAGATTTATGAACTTACTTTTTCATCGTCCCTAGACTGAGATTCTTTCTTCATAACGGCGTCGCAAGCCAGTCACCAGCGCTGCTGGGATCCTCCAAGTGCCAAATAGTTTCGGTGGTAACCGCCATTTTCGATCTCCTTTGAGACCTGAACTTCATTATTCGTTGGAAACTAGAAGGAATTAATAGCAAGAACTAAACACACACAGACATACATTCAAGACTGTAGTCATACAGAAACATTCTTTCACGCATTCTAGTTGCAACGCAATAATAAAACATAGGAAGAAACAGGAAAAATCTATAAGAAAGTGATTCACTGTAACGTTAAACTTGCAATCGGTTTTTGTTATATTTGCTAAACGTAACTTATTGGAATAGTGAATAAGGTCTTCTAGAAGCTAAGCAAAGTATTAATAGAAATAACACAGCATTCCTCTTATACGCCTGTGAATACTGGACAATTACTTCACAGACAAAGTGGAGACTGAAGAAAAATGGTCTACCTTTACAAGAATCAGATCAGACCGAAAATGGAGTACTGTTGTCATATCTGGACAGGAGCTGCCAAAACCTCACTCTCCAGCCTTGACAGAGTTCAAAATTGTCTCCGAGTCCTTGTAGGTGACGAATTATTCTCCACCCTTCAACCTCTCTTCCACAAGTAGGATGTGGCAAGCCTCTCGCTGCTCTATCGCTACTTCCACGGAAAGTGCTCGGACGAGCTACATTCCTTTGTCCGACCAAGGCAAACCTTCACGGCAAGAACACGCCATACCAGTTACATAATAGCAAACCACCAACATTCCCTCCATATTCAACATGAGCCGCTTCTTCCCGCGAACCACTGCTTTGTGGAATCGACTCCCAACAAGATGTTTCCCCGATCATTTCAATCTTAACCTATTCTAGGCTAATTGTTATATATCTCACCTATACACACTAATGACCTCATAACGTAACCCTCTAGCTTGAGTGGCCCCAGGGTCTTGTAAAACGTGACTCTCACTATAACAAAAGAAGGAAAAAGGGATATATTGAAATAAATCCATTGAAACGAAAGCAGTTTTAACTAGTAGTACTAAATAAGAAATAGATATCATTAGACATGGACGATAAAACTAGCAATATATATCACCGTAGATTAAATAAGTGGAAGCACGGTAATGAATAGCGGCTCGGATTGAGTAATTGGAGAGCCGAGTTCGAATTAAGTCGAATCCATTACATTCACTTACGTGCTAATACCTTTGGAAAAGGTATGAATCCACTTCTTCTCCCCACCCCAGGTATGGATAAATACCAGGAGAGACCGGGTTCTATAGACTTGGATGGTAACTGAAAGAAAAGTCTGTTATTCAGATGACGGTCGTCTTCGAGTATAGAATCCAGAGATTAGCAGTGAATATTTCGGAGACAGTAGGAAAGCGTAGTTCAGGTTAGCAGCGGATATCGCAGCAAAGTAGCAGAGCGTAGTACTTCCTTCTGTTTATCTTCGCCTGACAAGTTGGTACTGGTCATTCGGGTAGGGTAAACAAAAATGGCCGCCTTTATACACGACGGATTGAATGTTCTACGTCTTCTGATTGGTTAACCTTCTATTGGTGGACTATAAATTTGGACTAATTCACTAGTTATATATATACACACAAAAAACTGTAACAATGTCAACCCACTGCGGGAAAAAATCTGCCTTGTCAGTTATGTATCGAAAGATACATGATCGCCTAAGCGATACGCGATCGCCTATCACGCATGGCATATAACTGAGTGAGATTAAATTAATTTTCACTTCGAAATTATCTGAAAAGTTACCCGGATCAATAATCATCTGTTGAAAGCCGGAGAGCGCAACGACAAAGATGAGGACAGCAGTCTTCGTATAAATAATCAGATGTATTGAAGGCAAGAGGAGCAGAAGGAAACAGTAAGTAACCCTCCTTAATGATGAATTAGAGAATTTGAAATGCACAGGGCAAATTGAAAGAGCAAATGGAAACAATGAGCAACCCTACCTAACGATCTTGTGTGAATGAATGGCAGACCAAGAAATGGGAGGTGTAATGAAAAGACAAACATTACTAAGAGGCACAAAGAATAGAAAGTTGTGGAGACACATGATTGGTCATGTTATTGAAGGATATGGTACATAAAAAAAACTGTATATACGCAAAGTGTCATAATAATTAATGGGCTCTGAATTTTTCTTGGCGTGCAATAAAAGGGGTTCTTAAAAAGGGCGTGGCGATTTTTAAAGAGTCGAAAAGAGCGAAATTAATAAAGGCAGTTGCTATAGACTCAGTGGTATAGGAAAAATGAACCCATCTCTGTATAAGGACAACAGATATCAGAAAGAAGTAAAACTCGAAATAAAAATGGGTTACAATCCTATCCACCCAAGAAAAGAAACTTAAATTCTTGAATTAATCTGAAAAGGAACTCTTAAACTTTGACACTGGGAGTTAATACGTAATTACTTTATGCATTAATCAGACTGTATAGGCACATGAATATAAAGACAGATATGTGCATGTGCTATGAATTGTTGCAGAATTGTGGGTGACGTGCAAGCCATTTGTCCCGACCTTCATTACTCACTGGGCGTTTCCCAAATGAAGAATTCTGTTGAAGTCGTTTTTGGATCAAAATGAATTCATAAAATGTTCCTCGTACTTTATCTGGATAAAGTTTATTGGGAGAAAATTCGGAAGGAGGGATTTAAAGAAAATAACACTTCAAAATAGAAAATAATTAGCACAAAAGCTCTATAATAGAAATGTTTTATTAATATTTGTTATTGTGCTCTTTATTACGTTGATGATAATAGTATTATATATATATATATATATATATATATATATATATATAGATATGGATGGTACGGTGGAATAGTGGATAACCGCTCAGATGGAAGAATCGAAGAGCCGAGTTCGAATTCATTAAATTCACTTACGTGAGAAGAAGAGGATTAATACCTTTTCCAAGGGTATTGATCTTCTTGTCTCTCCAGGTATGGGCAAATATCAGGCCAGACTGGGATCTATAGCCTGGAATGGCAACTGGGAGAAGGAAATTTCTGAATTCAAAACATGCGGAGGGTTGTAGAGCACCAGGTCTCTGTATTCGGCCCTTCAAAAAGTGTGGTTGGTTCTGCACAAAGCCTTTATCATTATAATCAAATCATATGTGCTGGTGTCTGGCTGTCAGTTCCTAGGAACTGAGCTGCTTCACCCTCATACGTTGAATACGACGGGAGAGTTCACCGCCCCCCCCCACACATATATATATATATATATATATATATATATATATATGTGGTAAAATATAGTTTTAAGCTATGCTATATTTATGGGTTACAGTGCTCAATATCAGAGAATAAGCGTATGGAAATATAAAAGTGGACATTGCAGTCAGCACTCAGAGGTGACAGTCTGTCTCACGCTTAAACGCAATCGTCAAGCCATATTTAAACTAATAAAGTTTCTTTTTTTCAGGTTTTCAGATAAGGAGTTTAGCCATCTTGACACCAATTGTCATAAAAATCACTGAAAAATCCTTTCGGATATTCAGTTAGAAAGAGAACAGGTTAAAATGGTTTTGTTTCAACTCACCGTCTTCTCAACTAAGCAATGGTCAGAGGAAAAAGATCATTTAGGTCTTCAGTAAGGTACCAACATTCATACTCTGTCTTTGATCTTCAAAGTCCATTCAAAACCATCAAGAGAACAGTGAATACGTTTAAAAAAGAGAGAACGGTAGAAAGGAAAATTGGTTCAGAAGATACCAGCAGGAAGATGGATCATCATTTCCACCTTGAGCTAAAGAAATTAATTAGAAAAGATCCAACTCAATTCATATGTCGTTTCACACGTGGGAGAAGATTGAGACAGGAGTTTCACCTATGACAGTCCAAAGAGCAGTGATACAGGACTTGAAAATGAAATCGTACGTGAAACCTGTGCGGCACCTTGTTACATCAGGATAAAGAGTTAGAAGGTTTGAGGGAATGAAATGATCCTGGAATAATATATATATATATATATATATATATATATATATATATATATATATATATATATGCGTGTGTGTGTATTTGAACTTTATTCCAATCATTCATGAGATTTCGATTCTTAGCTATGATTAAATAACAACGAACATGTCATTATCCTTTATGATCGATTTCTTCTCAATTCTTTTGTTAAACATGGAGAGTATTTATACATTCTCATTGCTCAAAGCAGAGTCCAAAACAAAAACCTCGGAGAATTCCTGTAAGACATCTTTAATAATTTCATATATATATATATATATATCTCATGAAATGGTTAAAGTTCAGCAATTATTTAATATATTTTCAATTGGTACGATATTTTAATAGATACAATTTATTTAAGTAGATGCTCTGTTTTTTTGTATTTGTTTTTAAATAAACAGTATTTATTACATTTACCGGTATGAATGTTCGATAATTTGTGGCTGAATGGTTAACAGACATCAGACGAAATGAAGGTTACCATTTGTGTTACAGGTTCGATTTCTGACATACAGTATTTTCGACAAAATTCCTCGAGCATTCAGTCCGGTAAATGTAATTAATACGGTTTATTTAAAAAACGGCATTTACGTAAATAAACTGTACCTATTAAAATAACATAAACAGTATATATATATATATATATATATATATATATATATATATATGCAGTGGGGGGAAATACATATTCGTACACTTGAAAAATTGTATTTTTATAAATGTAAAAGCCTTAATTAAAACAAATCTCGGCACATTTTATGTATAAAGACACATACTATTAAAAAATAATAATAAACTTAATTCTTATTCTAGCAGAAATTAATGTATTTTTTCAAAATTCTAACTGGTGAGAAAAGTATTCGTACAAAACAATTATTAGGATAAAATAATCAATTAATTATGAAAAAAGTATATTCTAGAATGTTCCAGTAATGTTATCAGTAATTATATTTAACGCTATTATCCAATAATCCTAAAGATATCAACTTACTATATCGCAACCAAATGCATGCTAATTATAAACAAGACGAAAATATCCTAAAATAAATGAATAAAAACCAATACATCCACCACAGATCCTAGTAAAAAAAATAAAATTAATTATATACTACACTAAATCACCTATATCTAATAAAATCACCCGTAACGACTCTTCTCCACTCATTAACGTGTTGCAGATGACCAACATTGTTTATAAATTTAAATGTCCTCTGGGAGATTTTATCTCCAATGATAATAATAACATCTATGTTGGACACACGACAACACCACTTTCACGTAGGCTAAGTCTTCATTTGAATAACACCTCCAACATTTCTAAACATTTAAAACAGCATACTTGTCCACATTCGCAATTCAGGACAATTCTAGTTGAAAAAAACCTCCATACTTTTCCGAGAAAAGAATAAACACAAGCTAAAAATGGTTGAACTTATTTATATAAAAAAATTGAAACCAAACCTTAATAAAATTAATTATGAATACTCTACAAACATTTTAAAATGTGTACAATAGATAGTCGCTAAATTTTAGTGTTCGTACTAATAGTTCTTTCCTCTATTTTTCGATTACTCACTTCGGAAAATCTTCCATACCAATGCATAGTTACCTCCTCTTAATTGGTGCTTGTTGGCTACAGCATAGCACAACAAATTTTGTCTTTGACAATACTAGAATACTTACCCTATGTTTAACAATACCCTGATGATGGCATTATGCTATGTCGAAAGTACTCGGTAAGGAATACAGTATGAATCAACACAGAATTTTCCTCTTGTCTTTCAATAACCACACAAAAAAACTCATTCGTGAGTATGAAAGGATCCTATCGAGAATAAGTACGCAGAACATGTCTAAATTATTTAACGGAACCTGACAATATATATATATATATATATATATATATATATTTGGGCAGCAATCTTGTTTTTTGAATATGAAAAATAAGGAGTTTCTAATTCATTTTTTTTTAATTTAGTTTTTCCAGCATTTTTCCATCTTTTTGCTTGGTAGTAGTAAGGGAGGGCAAAAATTGTCCGTATTGTTCACTGACCCAAGCGCTTTCGGCCATTTTTAACAATCGTCAAAGGCTGTTGTTTTTAGTTGTTAACATCTCTTCATGTTTGACTGTTTAAGATGTGTTTTTGTGTTCATTTTTTTATAATAGTTGGTGCGGTCTATATATGATAGTAAGCAAGTGTACTTTCCTTAAAAAAAGAAAATAGAACCTTCGGTTCTTTAGATGGGGGATGCATTGTCGGTTACCTTTCTCGAATACTAACCTCGATCGATGGAATAGACATTCTATAAAAAAAAAATATGGCTTCAATTTCACAACACACACACCCATATATATATATATATATATATATATATATATAATGATGATGTTTATACCAACGGCTTCCCATACTTAACACATCTCGTTTTCACTCTCGCGTGGTCATGTGTGACGCCACGAGCTGCGGTGCGATTTTCGCTTCCGGGTCTCGTATAGACGAGTTTGTCATTACTTGGAAATCTTTCATGCACAAAAACAGACTATAATCATTGTTATGTCTGTGTATTGTTTAATATATTGAAATGTAATTGTCATCTTTGATAATGGCTTATGTAAGCCTAAAGCTTAGACCGGATTAAAAAACATGTATCAATATGGTGATTTTCTTTCATCTTTCAATGATAATGTTATTATGCTCATCAGAAAATTTGAAAGGAATTTACTTAAAATAAATAGACAAAACGTGTCTATATTATTTAATGAAACATGCATCAATGAAAAAATGCTGCCTAAATACACAAACAATATATATATATATATATATATATATATATATATTTATTAGGAACATATTTTTAATTTACTAATCCGACATATTTTAACTTATTTCTTAAACGTTACTTTTAATGGATACCCAAATTTGAGTAGATGCTTTGTTTCTATTTATTTATTAAACAGTATATTTATTTATTTCCATCTACTAGACAGGAGTCAATTTAAGGAAAGACTCAAAATTCTAGGTCAAGATTTACTGCAATTACTTTATTTCAACATAGCAAAAAATTCTTTTTCTACGAAGTTATCTGAAGAGTCTACTGCAGAGAGACAGATGATTATGTCAGTAGAGGAGTCCGGTAAATACGGGTAATTTGCCTATCTGTAAGTCATAACGTATAAGTGGTTCTAATCAGTCAATAATGTCGCAGAAATTTAATGGATATAGGTATTTAAAAATGGTCATGACGACCTGCTGAATTTCATTTCATGTATTCGTATTGACACATTTGATTTACTTTGAATGCGGCATGGTTGTTGACAAACTTTCAGGAGAATTTATAATCTTTGACAAGCAAACGGAGAAAAGGATAACAGTTTTTAAGGCTGAATAAACATGCGTCATATAAAAGCAACGTGATTACACGTGAAGCACAAACGTCAAGGGTTAGAAATATAAAATGTTTTAAAAGTCAGAAATAAAAAGAAAAAAATATAAATATATTATTTTCGTTTTTACGTTTTTACTTTTAGTAATAGCGATAAAAATTCTGCTTTGAAAAAAAACACGAACAAAGCAATTGAAAAAACTCTCTGAAAATGAAACCACGTAAAATCATTGATAAAATATTAGGTTGGTGCAAAAATAATGACGTAACAATGTCGTTTTTTTTACATATTTTTTAACGTCAAAAAACGACATTATTACGTCATTATTTTTGCACCAACCTAATAGTAACCATAAACAGAATAACATCATACTTATTGTGTGTGTGTGTGTGTCTGTACGTTTATATATTGGATCGGATTTCCTACATTTTTCAACCGATTTCAACAAAACTTCACAGGACTGCATAAAATTACCTTACGGTGGTTCTGACAGTGCCAAAAATTGGAAAAACACAATTGTTTTTGCACAAAATCAATTTAAAAATACGATAAAACACTATTCTGTTGCCAGAATGAAAGGGGGACAACTCATATCGAGTTATACTTATAAAACCCAGGTTGTTTGTGTTTGTGTGTTCGTTTATATATGGGATCGGATTTCCTACATTTTTCAACCGATTTCAACAAAACTTCACTTTTTTTTGGCAGGTAGTGTTTCTTATTGTCTTGCACACTTTTTTCTTTAAAATTCAGAATGCTTTAAAAATTCCATTTAGAAGACAATTGTTTATAATAAAATTCTATTCAATCGGTAGACTCATAACGATTGAAAACAATGTTTTTGTTTGAGTTTCGGTTTGACCATTTCGTAACCCCCCCCCCAAAAAAAAACAAAAACAAAAAGAAACAAAACAAAACAAAAAAACAAAAATAAAACTAATTAAGACATGCGTGTCCGTCAACCTTAAACAATAACCTTTATCAATTTTATTTTTCAGTCTTTATGATGGTCGATACTTGATCTATCTCTTACTGTTACATCCCCGGGCAACACCGGGCTCTACTGCTAGTCTTTAATATATTTTTTTTGAATGTTAAAGTGGGAGAAGGATGAGTCTTCTCGGCGGGTTTATTAAAACGTTATAGAGAAGCGGTCCTGAGAGAACTAAAAGTCTTAGCAGGATTTATTATTGGTGGTCACAATCTTAACAACATAAGGTATGAAAAAGAGAGAGTGCTGATAGCAAACACAGAAAATAAATTGCAGGAACTCATAGAGAAGGGAGTAATGGGAAATGAGAAAAAAAGGAAAAAAAAAACAAAAAAAAACATCGATTGTAGGAATGTTTAGTCGTCAGCAACACGAGCAGCCAAACTACGAATTGGAGGTGTCGAAATGAAGCAAGTGCGAAAATTTAAATATCTAGGAAGTGTTTTAACGGAAGACACAATACGTGTTAACGAAATCCGAAGGCGAATTGGGATAGCGGAATATACCTTCCAAAAGCTAAGCAAACGATTAAGGAAAATACAAATTTCGTCAGAAACAATGAAAAGAAAGCTGAACTATTATGTAATGTCGGTCTTCCTGTATAGCAGTGAATACTGAACAATCTCCTTACAGATAAAAAAGAGACTTGAAAGAATAAAAATATGTTTCTACAGAAGGATACTGTTTCTACAGAAAAGGCTGAACATGTATGTATGCGACGAAATTTTAAGGCAATGGAAACAAAAAAATACATTTATAGTTAGAATCAGAAAGAGGCAGTTAAAATGTCTGGGGAGCATAATGAGGAAAGTAGGCTTAGATAATTTGATACTCACAAGTCATACTGAATGTAAGTAAGATAGAGGAATGCATCGAATAACCTAACGGGTAGTATTAAATTTATGTAATTTAAAAGCGAAAGTAGCGAGGAGTGGTGTGAGAGACATGGTCGAGTTTAGAGAGGGTTTATTTTAATATTTCTTTCTATCATACTTAGCGTTGAGGAAGGACGGACCAGACATTGACCTATTTAATCGTTTAACGGAAATGGAAGGAGAGAAGAGGGGAAAAAGTATATATATATATATATATATATAAACAAGAAGAGAAAAACGGCAAAAGTTTCCATAATTTTGCTACACGGGTTTCGGGTTTCGCGACTGTCATCAGGCAAAGGGTGCAGATTTCCACATATTAAAAATAATTCATTTTTTTCCTTTATATTTTTCGATGTTAAATATTCTTGATATGAAACATTCTCTTTTTTTGTGTGTTAGTGACCCAAATGTCTTTCTTATATATATATATATATATATATATATATATATATATATATAAAGAAATATAGTCTTAAGGTGTGCTATATTTATGGAATAAAGTGCTCAATATCAGCGATAGACCGTGTGTAAATATAAAAGTGAACATAGAAGTCTGTTTCATGCTATATGCAATCGTCAGGCCTGACGATTGCATATAGCATGAAACAGACTGTCGCCTCTAAGTGTTGACTTCTATGTTCACTTATATATATATATATATATATATATATATATATATATATATTATATATTATATGATATATGATGTCATGTATTATAAGACAATTAGAAAATCCACTTGAATAACAAACTACTTATATGTGACTGACAAATATTAAAGTTGACAATATGTGAATCATAATTTAATTGTTATTTCAGGTGGACTGTCAGGTAATGATGGAGATTAGTTTGCCTGGTTCTTCATTCACGCAGACTATTCTTTATTAACCATTGTGGCATTTCAGTAACGAAAAATTCTTGTCAAAATGGAAACGGGATGTAGTTTCATGTATTTTAAGTGAACAGAATTCGCTTTAACCGAAATTCATACTCGCTGCCATCACAGATATCATTCGGCATCTGTCCGTCTCGAGAGACGATGGAGTAGCGCGGTGCGCTACGAGTCTCGGCGGGATATATGGAGAACTAGGGCTGCCAAGACATCTAGTTCATCACTCTCGGCCTTGCTAGCAGAGTCCAAAGAAGAGGATAAACTAATACAGTTTGGTACCAGCACGGCTGCAGGAGTTGCCGGAAGATAGCACAAAGTGCCGTCCATCCGCCTTTGGGGCTCCACTCCGGGTTTGAATTCAGTGTTGTCCTTCTCCTAGACCAGTTGCCATCCAAGGCTATAGAACCCAGTCTCTCCTCCTGTTTACCCATAGCTGGAAGGAGAAGTGGATTCACAACTTTCCCCAAGTGTATTAGCACGTAATGTAATGTAATTCGACTGGAATTCGAACTTGGCTCTCCGATTCCTCAATCCAACCCGCCATCCATTACTCCACCGTACCTCCTCAGATAGATACTTAACTATGTATATATACACCTCAAATAAAACTCTTATATACGATCAATCGGTAAAGATGTAGGTAAAATGATCGGCTCCCTGTACTGCTCTAGTAAGTACATAACTCTTCATGCTATCCTGTATGTTTATAAGAGTCAGATCAATCCAAAAATGGAAGACTGCTATGATATTTCGGTGGGAGCTTCCAAGTCCTCACTTTCCAGTCTTGATTGCGTTCAAAAGCGTCCCTGAGTTCTTGTTGGAGAGGAATTATTTTCCATCGTCCAAACTCTCTCTCTCTCTCACAGGCGTGACGTGAAGAGTCTCTCACTGCTCTATCGCTACTTCCATGGAAAGTTCTCGAACGAACTATCAGGTCATCCCATAATTTCTGTCCGAATTTTGATTAAAGAAAACAAGTGACCAAATGTTACATTTAATTACAGATTCAATCAACAATGTATGTTCCCTGATTATCTATGACTTCCTTCCATCTATTAACAAGCTTACTAATTCCATTACTGTAAAATTCTTTTGGATTTGATTCGAAGAACTCACAAATGTCAGTTTTAACCTCTTCCTGTGTTACAAAATCTGTTTCTTTCAAATGATTCTGTAAGCTACGAAACAAATGGTAATCTGAAGGAGCAAAATCGGGAGAATGAGGAATGTTCCCCCAACCAAGTTCTTCGACCTTTTGTTACGTGATTCTTGCTGTGTGGGGTCGCGCATTGTCCTGATGAAACATCACCCCTTTTCGATTCACTAGAGCGGGTCTTTTTTTCCTCAAAGCTTGGTTCAAACGCTCTAATTGCTGACAATATATTTGAGCATTAATTGTTGCATTAGGTGGTAAGAATTCAAAGTAGATTATTCCTTGGCGATCCCACCAGATTGAAAGAAGAACATTTTGCCCATGAAGTTCCCTTCTCGGCTGTGGCTGGGGTCCTTCCCCTTTACCAAGTCACTGTCTACGACGCTTAACACTTCGACAAAAGATTCATTTTTCACCGCTAGTCACAAGTCTATCCAAAAAAGGTGAAACATGTTGGCGAGAACAGAGAGAAGAGCAGATGTCAACTCGGGATTTAGGGTTGTTTTCAGAAAATTCATGAGGCACCCATTTTCCAAGTTTAGGTTTGAACTGAGAACCACTGCCAATTTCTCAACTGATAAAGCAGGGTTTTCTTCAAGGGCTGCTTCAAGAAGCTTTTCATCAAACTCAACTAGACGTCCGGTTCGATCTTCATCTTCAAGGGTGAAATCTCCACCTCTGAATTTTGCAAACCATCTTCTGCAAGTTCTTTCATTCACACTTCCCTCTCCATAAACTGAGTGAATGTTTCTAGCCGCTTCGGCTGCTGAGTTTCCTTTCTTGAACTCATAAAGCATTATGTGCCTCAAATGATTCTTGGGTACTTCCATGTTAGCAGGGTTTTAATCAAACAAAATTTAATTTTATTGTTCTCTGAAATAAAATTCGATCAGTTTAAATGCATCTAAACATTAAAATAATGTTCAGCTCCATTAGACATTATAAAATACTCTTTAAATTTCGTTCATTTTAACAAAAAAGTTAAAATTCGGACAGAACTTATGGGATGACCTGATAAGTTCCATTCTAAAAGTTTAAAGTCCAGCGAACCACTGCTCTGTGGAACCAACTCCAAAATGTATGCTTCCCTGATCACTACAATCTTAATCTGTTTAAATCTAGAGTTAACCGTTATTTTCTTCTATACATATAAACTACTACTTAACGTAACGTTCTACCTCGAGTGGCTCCCGGCACTTGTACAGGGTAAAGCTTACTGTAGATAATGTATGCAGCTAAAACTAAGCCCAATAAACGAGTCAGTTTTTTTGAGTTAGATTTTATCACCCGTGATCGTATATAGTCGAAGAAGGAGCAAGAAAGATGGAGTCACTGGTAGGTGCTTCCAATCCCAGTTAGCAGTAATTAAGGCTGATTTAGAGGGGGTATATGGAAGAATAAGTGATGAAAAAAAAAAAAAGATAAAAAAAAAAAGAAATAGCAAAAAACAAAAAAACAAAAACAAAAAGCAAACACCAACAACAAAAAACAAAAACAAACAAAAAACAAACAAACAAACAAGAAAAACAAAAATCTATAGACATCTCACTTTGTCTTTAAATAAATTTAGCCACGCCCAATTTCTACTCCCTCATTCCAGTGCTGAAATCGAATTGCAGCTTCCTTCTACCAGCTTGATTTTTTTTTCAGCAGGTTCTCGTGAAAATGATAATTCAGGTTTATAGTAGTCGCTATCGTCATCCATTTTCTCTGTTAATTGTTATTTCTTTCTCCATTCCGAATTCTTTTATTTCTCAAGTATTTTGAAATATCTTTTCTTCTTTGTTATTTTCTTGTACCCCGTCTTCACCTTCTTCGATTCCTGAACTCAAGACTTAATTCTCACATTTCGTCTTCTTTCACCATTTCCATCTGCATATTATAGCATTGTCTTCATTTTGTAACTTCTCTCCCTAAAATATGCTTTTTTACGGTTTTCTTACACACACACACACACATATATATATATATATATATATATATATATATATATGTGTGTGAGTAGATAGGTTTGCCTATGGTCGTGTTCGTACTCTTTGGCAGTTTTTTGAAAACGAGTAGAGGTTTATCCATTGTTCCGGTTCTAATGTCTTATCACTCCCAGTAGTCACTTGCCTATTAGTAGCATTATCACTTTAATTGAGGTGAATTGATACTACATTAAAATTTATATATATATATATATATATATCTCGCTTCTCATTCTAATTCGTCACATTCCTATAAGTGTATAGGCTTTCAAAACATTATCCATCTGTTTTGTTAGATGTAGATTAAATAGAAATGTAGACTTGGCTATCTAGTCTTGGGTGGAAAACAGTCTAGCAAAGTCACTATGAATTCAGAACTATCGAGATGGTAATGGTGGAAAAAAAAAAGCTCCACTAACAATTCTATGCCATTTTGCTGGTATTTACGAAACTGAATTTATAGAAAGCCATGATAGCTTACGTACTGAAGTGACTTATCACTTAAAAAAAAAACATTTTCTTAAAATGAACAAAAATGCATTTACCTATTAAGCCCTATTTTGTTTTCTTATTTTCCTAGCAATTTTACGCTGCCTATTTACTGCAATAGATTAATCTTGATGCATTTAGCGTTTAAAATCGGTATGCAGACGACAAATTTTATCGGACAGTATTGTCTCTAGCTCGTAAAGAAACGTCTTGTAAGATAAAAAAAAAAAAAAAATAACTTCTGCCTACCGATAGTTAAAATTATAATTATTTGCTTATGTATTAGAAACCAGTGTTACTTCATTTTCTTTTGTGATGCCATCGAATACTCGTTGTCAGTTTCGTAATGCTCATTGTAGTAGAGACTTTGCAATCGCAGATACAACTATAATAACGCTGTTGAAGAATACTGGTGTCAGACGCCTTCGAATAGCACTCGCAATAATAGTACTTGTCGATAATACTCGCTCGAATAGTAAACACCGAATAGAGAAATAGTATAGTGATTAGAGTAGACAATAGCGGTCCGTGTAGTAACAGATGATAGAGTCGAAATAGCGATCAATTAGACGTTACGCGACTTTCCCTAATTATGTGTTTCTCCTATGGTAACGTGATCCACTTAATTCAATAATGGGATCGCCTGTGTTTGCTCACTGGCGATCTATGTTCGAACTCAAGTGTCGGCAGCGACAATTTATTCCTATATAATATTTTCCATAATAATTTTTAACAAACAGTAATTTGTTTTACCAACCGTATCACCGTTTAGCAGTGTATTAACACTTCTTTTCTTAGAATTTGCAGAAACTGATATTTCCAAAATCTTCTAACTGACGAATCAACATCTTCCCTACATATGTATGAACATTGATTATACAATTGAATTTATTAATTTGTTAATCGTCTATAAAACAACCCATGATCAAAAATTACCTCATAAATTTATACTTACAACACCACAGCAAAATAAAATCCAGTATATCAATAGGTGTCTACGTCAGAGAATTTGTATTGACTATTTTTATGCCGAAGAAAATATGTTGAAATTACATTTAAATTCCTTCAGTAATGCGAAAAGAAAAACTTACGAAATCCACAAAACCAAAAAAAAATATTGCTACAAATAACCTTGATAAAACTAAACAGATAATACTACCTCCTAACTTAATAAGGATTAATTTAAAAGAATTTATCGAAACATAATGTATTATTTCTGACAATTACATCAAAATCAATGAAAATTAAACAACACAAAAATAATATCAGGATTAAATCTGAAGTAGGAATTTACAAAGGAGACTAGAACAAATCTCCCAACAAGTAGACAGGTGAAACATCTAGGAATGTAATTAAAAATATTATAAACATAAAATGAATCTTTACAAAAGAATAGACCTAATGTAGTAGTCGTTTATCGTAATAGGTCTAAGCAGAATTTCTAGTTAGAGAAAGGTTTGATTTAAAGTGAAGATAGCACACTCACACACAAGTTATTTACACTGGCTATTTTCCTCACCTTTGCTGTTACCATCACAACTTTTTGGCCGTCATACTCTTCGGCTTGCATAAAGTGTATATCAAACCAAGTAACAGAGGCACACACACTCACACACACACACACACACATCTATCTATCTCTCTCTATATATATAATGGAAAGTTAAAATCAGAATGCTACCACTTCCATGAATTATATCTTTTTGCTTCCTTTGCCAATGGTTATTCTCGCGAATAAAACAGGTTTTGCAAGCAAGCTTAGCATTTGCTGCATTGTATCAGAAATAGAACATGCGGGCCATTGTATTGAGCCGTGTGACAATCCTAGAGCATGACTTAAGAGGCTTACACGCTCACATTCTGCACACACACATATATATATATATATATATATATATATATATATATATAAGGTTGGTGCAAAAATAATGACGTAATAATGTCGTTTTTTGACGTATTTTTGAACGTCAAAAAACGACATTATTACGTCATTATTTTTGCACCAACCTACTATATATATATAAAGTTCTGGCCGCTACCATTCTCACCAGACTACCAGAACGTATCATTCCGAACTTTGTCTCTTTCTGAGACGTGATGTTGGGAAGCTTAATTGCTCTGTCTTCATAACCTAGGCATAGAACACTCTTACTGTTTAGGTAGGCTTTCGTCTTTTGATCGATTTCGTTCTTTATGTGATATTTTCCTGTTTTATTAAATCTCCTTTATCATAATTTTGGTATTATTCATTGTTTTTTTTTTTCTTGTTATTAAATTTTATTTTGGTCAACAGACAGGTTTTCTGTCAGTTGTACGAATACTTTTTTTTTTTTTTTTTTATTTATATGTACGCAGTTTTAGTTGAAGATGCCACGGTCTCCATGTACCATCAATTAGCTCTTCGACTTGGAGAGGCTCCTACAGTTTTACAACCAAAGAGCTGAATTTTGATCAAACAGAGCGGAATAAACGGCTTCCTACCATATATATATATTTTTTTTTGTGTGTCTTTTCTACAAATACTTTCATTACAAAAAGGTTCGTCTACGAAAATCTGAAACTGAGGTGGTGAATATGACCTCAATCAGCAAAGTCACAAATTTTATATATGTATTAAACCGTATATTCATTTATATTCACTTAACGACCTGAAATTTCTAGAAATCTTATTAAATAATAATAATAATAATAAATATACTGTTTAATGCATAAACGGAGCGTCTACACAAATACGAGTATCGTCTAATAATAACGTTTATAGTGATACAAATCTGTCGGATTAGTAAATACATACATACACACACATATTATATATATATATATATATATATATATATATTTATATATATATATGTATATATTGTTGTGGATTCCAGGTTAAAATCCGGTACCAATAAATAACAAACCACAGGAATGAATATATGAAAATAATGTATTAACGTAATAATACAAACTGGTAAAGCAGGTTAGTAGTTCCAGGATACGGGTTAGTAGCAAAATATATATACAGTCTTTGGTATTGAATTATCGCTGTATGTCTTCTTACTGAGTCTCCGTGCTCGCTCACTGTGACTCCTACTCCGCTGTTACGTCACCCTCACTCTTCCGGTTACCTACAACCTTTTACTGTGTCACTCTCGACTCGACTCGACTCTTCGGTCTTGCTCTCTCTTACTCTCGTCTTACCCTCGGGTCTTCCCGTAGCAGTAGTATATGTATATACTGGGTGAGTCCATTTGTGTAAAAAAGGGTGGACCCCTCAACAATATGTTAAGAACGACTAAACTAATTGAGTTTTTTTTCAGGTTTTCAGATATGAGGTTTAGCCATCTTAACACCATTTGCTGTAAGAATCACTGCAAAACTCTTTGAGTTATTCGCTTAGAAAGAGAATATGTTAAAATCATTTTGTGTCAGACACACTGTCTTCTCAAATGAGCAATAGTGAGACAAAAAATATCATTCAGGCCTTCAGCAAAGGTACCAACATTCATACTCTGGCTAACATCTTCAAAGTCCATTCAAGAATGTCTAGCTACACTAATGAGATGTGATAGAGCGAAACAGTCTGTCTGTGGATACACACATACACAAACATAATTACATGAATCATTCATACAAAAAACAAATAAGAGGTTTATGATTTAAATGGCGAGAATACATCTTCGCAAACATTTCTTCTCGTCATTTAAATCATTAACCTCTATATTTGTTTTTTGTATGAATGATTCATGTAATTATAAATTGAACTGCACCTATAATCGAAATGTGTGTGTGTGTGTGTATATATATATATATATATATATATATATATAATGGCTGGCTATTCGTTTCCGAGAAAATCTGTCTACTAGTTAGTTTATACTGCAACTATACTGAGTTAACATTAGTTAGAGTTTCTAGGATAAAGTGCATAAATTATCGTGATCATTACTTTGAATATGACCAGTACATTCAAAGCCTCGGACGCAATGACTTGTGAGTTTGTTCTAGCATCTACCTAATTTCATTCACAGTTTCAACATATGTCATAATTTTCTGCCAGTTTCCAGTGATGCCACACGCTGGTCTATAACAAAAACTTGGCTAAACTCGTTTATTACGAGTTTAAATCCTTCCGCGCTAAAGCCAAGCGAAATCAATGAGGTGAAATGTGCAATTATGAATATATTGCAGTAACCTTCGATATGAACGTGTATCTCCCTACATCGAAATTCAGTATACGAAAAATAGGTTTTTGCCTAGACTAGAACACAGATCTTAGTCACCTCCACGTAGGAAATATGAAATATCTCAACCATAATAAAGGTCCCTGATCGAATTAAAATATATATTTTATCTATTTTCGTACTAAATTTTTAAAGTTTATTTTCTCTTCTTTCTTTTCGCCTGCGAGGTATTTTTATCTTTTAGTTTAATGTCTGTTTTTCTATTATTTTATGGTTCATTTTTTTGTTTCAAACAGTTTTTTTTTCTTTCGAAATTCATTCTCGGATTTATATTTGGAGTTGTTTCCCTGTGTCTCCTTTACTTATCATCCTAGCAGTTAGATTGAATCTGGCATTGAAGGTGCGACTGTCTATTTATTCAGTGACATTTATTGTCCAAAACAACCGTCACTTCCATCAACATCTCCATAACTGTAACCTTTCTAAATTCTTCAACTTGTTTCTTTCAGTCTTTCTTAGACTCAACTTTTTTACGTTCTCTCTTTTATGGGGATCACTTGTATCTTTTGCTAATTAGTTTTTTTTTCCTCCTTCTTTTCTACCTATGTATCTTCCTTCCTTGCTTTCTTTTTTCCATTCTTACCATCGTCTCTTCTTTTGTAACACGCCTCTTCTTTTGATTCTTCTTTCTATTTTCATCGTCCCTTCTCCTTTTCTTCCAAGCCTCTTCCATTCCTTCTAGTTCTTTCTTTCTTACTTCTTTTCTTCTTCAATACCTCTTTCCTTCTAATTCTTCATTTCTTACATCGTCACTTTTTTCTTCTTCAATACCTCTTTCTTTCTACTTCTTAATTTCTTACATAATCTCTTTTCTTCTTCAATACCTCTTTCCTTCTACTTCTGCATTTCTTACATAGTCTCTTCTTTTCTTCTTCCATAACTCTTTCCTTCTACTCCTTCATTTCTTATATCGTCTCTTCTTTTCTTCTTCCATAACTCTTTCCTTCTACTTCTTCATTTCTTACATAGCCTCTTCTTTTCTTCTTCCATGCCTCTTTCCTTCTACTTCTTCATTTCTTACATAGCCTCTTCTTTTCTTCTTCCATGCCTCTTTCCTTCTACTTCTTCATTTCTTATATAGTCTCTTCTTTTCTTCTTCAATACCCCTTTCCTTCTACTTCTTTATTTCTTACATAGTCTCTTCTTTTCTTCTTCCATGCCTCTTTCCTTCTACTGCTTCATTTCTTACAAAATCTCTTCTTTTCTTCTTCCATAACTCTTTCCTTCTACTTCTTCATTTCTTCCATAGTCTCTTCTTTTCTTCTTCCATGCCTCTTTCCTTCTACTTCTTCATTTCTTACAAAATCTCTTCTTTTCTTCTTCCATAACCCTTTTCTTCTCCTCCTTCATTTCTTACATCGTCCCTTCTTTTTTTCTTTCAGGCCTCTTTCTTTCTTTCTTTCTAGTTCCGTCCATTTTTATCTTTTTTTCATTATCAGTCCTTTCTTACTTAAATCTTTTTTCTCAGTTTGATCCTTCTCTTCTCCGAATAAACAGTGGACATCATTCCAATTAAGGAAATGACATAAAAAAAATAAAAAATGTTTCCATCATTCAAATTTCGTTATTTTCTCCCGGTGCGTTATTGTATTACAGTTTACCATTACATAACTTTTTCTCTGTCACACACAACAATATTAAACTTGTTCAAGTTATTTCTGGTTTTCCGAAAACTTTACCTTCTTACCTAACCACTGACCAGATTCAATGAAACTTGTCAAAGGAAAAGTAAAATTTTCGAAGGAAATAGAAAAAAGCAAGAATATTAATTAAAAGCTAATGGATTCATTAAGAGTTACAAAAAAAAAAAATTTGTTCTCACGAATATTAAACATGTTAATTCCCTTAAGAGTAAGAAGAATGTGTAGCGCTTGACCTGAAAAGCCAGCATTCGAAATAATGATTATTAACTTTGTTCTAATATCAAAGATATCAGGAAGTAAGTAAAACTCTCAAATAGTTGTATACTATAATTTGATGAACCAAAATATAATAAAATATAAAGAATAAGAATAACAACTAGTGTCTCGTAATAACAGCGAATGTTTTGGTCACACATAAGCAAAAATATATATATATATATATATATATATATATATATATATATATATACATATATACCTACATATATATATATATATATCTACATATATACATATGAAGAAAAATAGACGGAAAAACAAACAAAAATACTTATATGCAATTATGCTGTTTTAATGTTAATATAATGTCAACGTCGGA
>OZ010580.1:41021838-41071838 GCA_963932145.1 Acanthosepion lycidas
AAACTTACAGCTACATATCATTATCAGTTAAAGTATACGACCCCTATAATAAGTTAAATTTATAACGGTGTTTACAATTAACCGTTAGTTCATATCTTTGAATTAAGAGATCAGCCTTGTATATATATATATATATATATATATATATATGAGAAAGTATGAAAATGTGGTTCCTGTTATTAAGTAATGAATATACAAATCACTATTCTTCCAAATCGATAACATCTGTTTGTTTGTAGATTAATAATAATTTTGATGGTTGACTTTGTCAACTAGTTACAATTTCTGTACTAGTAGACACAAGACTAAACGAAAAATAACAAGTTGTAAGTCTTTTATAGTCATTATCACTATCGAAAATAATGTATCAGTTTGCTTGATTAAAAGGAGTGTTGCTTCCCAAAATTTTCCTTCATCTACTTCTTCTCTAACCATAACGACATCACTGTGAAAATATTCGATTCCAGAACTCTGGCAGCCTGGTAGGGCGAAGATAAATTTAATTCATCTAATTCCAAGGGTGTCCAGAATAAATTAAGCACAATCCTAAACCGGAAATCGAACTGTTCGCCGTTTCACATTCCAGCGATTACAATGATTACACTATCCACACATATATACATCTCTCTCTCTCTCTATATATATATATATATATTGAACAATAAAAAATATTAAAAAATTAAAATCTTCAGACACACTGGGTTGTATATTAATATTCCTTCGTTTTTATTATTATTTCATTTAGATTCTTCGTCTAGTTTCGGCCAACATGGCCATCATCAGGAGAAAAATAATTTTCTGCTGGTAGCAGTGAACTACAGAAATGAATGTCTTAATGGAGAAAATTATCTTGTCTGTAGTTTTCATCTGTTTTTTTTTTCTTTAGCATGAATTTTAGACAGACCTTGTGTTGATCAAACAATCTTTTTTAAGTTGTTATTGGAGATAAGAACTGGATGGATTCATGCTGCTCTAGATTCCCTTGGTCGTTTTAACAGTTTCATTGGTTCCTGGAAAGAGGATATCTCTCTGTTAAGTGTGTGTCATTTGGTTCTTAGGGAGTGAGTGTGTATGATGTGTGTAAGCGTGTATATTACGATGTGTGTGTGTTATCATTTGGCTCTTTAGGGAGTGAGTGAGTATGATGTGTGTATGTATATTCATGTGTGTGTGCGTATAAGTGTGAGGCCTCAACACCTCCGTAAGCATGTCTGTCTTGTGTGGGTGAGAAATGTGGGTAGGTTTTGATTTGTAGGGTTATATATTAATACTATCTATATTGTTAAATTTATGGTTAAGCCCGGCTGGATAGTGCGTTTTAAAACGTTGTATCCACTTATTTTCATGGAACTCTAAAATCTTTCTAATGTTGTGTATATATATATATATATATATATATATATATAATGCGTGTGTATTTTATTCTATGCTAGTTTAGTTTCGCATTTAATGAAGAAAAATGGGTGGGGGTGCCCTGGAACTCATTACAAAGGGAAAAAGTCTACAGGACGCCCTCAATAAGCATTACACAACGACGCGTGTGTATTTATACTGGGTACTGGGTAAATGATAACTTTAAACATCAAATTGATAAATCGATAGATTCATCTTAAGAGAGGACGTAAAGGTTGATATCTTGACATTTGTAGCCATAAAAGCAAAGATATGTAGTGAAAAGCTAATAATTCTATGGAGAAAGATTTTCAATTTGCCTGAAGTTCTGCATAGAATACAGGGATTAGTCTGATTTTACAATTTTCTTTATAGTCTTCTTCATTACTTCGAAATTTGCCAGCGCAAACGTCTCTGCCATTACTCTAAAGATTTCTGAAGTTCGATGTGGTCAATGCATTTACCCAAAGGATTCCAGTCAATGCCAATTGTATTACAAAATGCATTACATTCGGTGCCAATACTTGTAACAGTATCAGGAACGAGCCAATATATTCGCAAGAGGACATGCCTCGTAGCATCTACCTGGCTCTCCAGGCAACAACAACAAATTTGGTTGAAGGAAGAAGCTGAGGATTATGGGATACTTATGAAATTCTCTTTTTGGCGCCAGCGCTTGGTCTTCAAGGACAGTTGAAATGTCAGGAGATTGAATGTTCAAATGAGTATGACCTTCCTTACTTTAAAGACTGGTGCAATACAAATAACCTAACTCTGTGTTCCTATATCTGCAGTACTCAATAAAGACTAGTCAATATTTGCTGATTTGGATCAAACAAAAAAGATGTATTTCTACTGAAGTATGCTGAGAATTACTTGGTTGTTGATTTATTTGTTTTTTACGGCTTATCAACCCTTTGTGTGTCTTTGAAAACGAAAAATATTGTATATTATAAGAATAATTCTTTTCTTTTTGGATTGAATATAGCAACGACAATTTTTTTTTTACGAATAACAATGACTGGTCTATATTTCTGAGATGAGGTATTATGTACGCTATTTACATTATTCGGCCTGTGGTCCTCATCTTTGTCGCCATATTTATTACAACGTTACTCAAGGACACATGGTACAGTGGATAAAGGCGTTGGTTAGATCCAGTGACAGTACCCATAAGAGTGTGAGTTCAATAACCAGTTAAGCAGTGGAGAACTTGGAGAGGGGAATTAACAAGAGATAACTGACAACTGATATCCATTAAACATGGCACGTGGAACTAGAACAGTCTACCCCAGTGAGCAAAATAAAGGGTTCGATATTCCAACCACCTGAAGAAGGCCGGAGCGTACAATGGCCAAAACGTTGTAATAAATATGGCGACAAAGATGACGACAATAGTCCAAATAATGTAAATAATGAATATACAATGATTTTTTCAATTACTAGTCCTATTATTTAACCTATAGATGGGGGGAGGTGGTTGATACATATATTTTCTAAGGATATTTACGCTTGTGTAAGGTATCAGACTGAAATGCGACTCTGCAATTTATCCTTCCAAATTGTTATCCTTCACACTACTTGTACGTTCGCAATAATTTCTTTTGTGGGAGGAGTAGGTGTGAAATGGGGTCTTTTATATAAAAATAAACTGCTGCTAAAATCGGAATAAAGTTGATATCTCTTTGAATAAAAGTTAGGAGAAAGTAATACCCACAAGGCATACTGAAGATAAGAATAGCAGGTGAAAGCACCGAGTAACCTTTGTTTTACGTTAATGTCCACCCAATACAAGGCCCAAGAGCCACTCAAAGTAGAGGGTTACAATGTGGTGTTGTATGAACGTAAGAAAAGACAAGAAGTGCAGTAACTGAATTAAAGATAACGGTTAACCCTAGACTTGAAGAGGTCAAGATTTTAGTGACTGGGAAAACATACTACGGGGAGTCTGTTCCACAAAGCAGCAGTTCTTGGGAAGAAGCTGCCGGAATGGAAATTATTTCTTACTATTGGAATAAGAGGGGAATGAAGAGGGTTCACTCTTGTGTACGTGGTATGGCGGGTCCTGGATGCAAAGGTCAGGGTTGGTGGAACTGAAAACTGTAGAGCGCCAGAACACTACTTGAATAATTTGAATAAATGGATAGCAAAACAAGTGGCACAACAAAAAAGATTGGCCGTTAAGGAACGAGAAAGTTGGGGAGAGCCATAATCATCCATATCATAAACATGGCACATCAAGAAATAGTGCATAGCTGAAATGAAGCTAATTAATCACCGGTGATGTTGGTCTTTAAATCCAGGTAAAAATAATGAATTTTCTTTTAGTTATAGTAAATCTCTTCACATGGAAGATATTTTTTATACTATTGATCACACGCCCCAACAGCCACTCAAGGTAGAATGTGCTTGTTGTAGGAGCGTAAATAAGAAATACATATTATGATTTGAAGAATTTAAGTTCGTAGTGATTGTGGATTCATTCCCTTGGGAGTTTGTTCAACAAAGTTATTGTTCTGGGACAGAACAGATATTCTTCAACTGCTGAAAAAATTATAATAACTTTGGTAAAACAATTGAAGACGTAGATATAATATCCTGTCACTGATATAATATATGTTTTCCCTGTAGACTCCTCTGTGAACTGTAGGGTTATAATTTCATAACATTAGTACTGTGATTTTCATTGCAAGCATATTTATTTTAGTTTTCGTAGTGGAGTTTAGTTTCATCCCCAACATGTTTTCAATTCACTATATTATGCAAAAGCTTTTCATAAATTATATTCTAAAGAACTGTTGGAATTGCTAGGTAATCATGACATATTTGGGAATGATATTAGAATACTCCAGAACCTATACTGGCAGCAAACCACCTGCATATGGAGAGAAAATGAATTCAATAAATATACAAAAATAGAAAGGGGTGCAAGACAAGGATGTGTTTTCTCACTGAAGATATTCAACCTATGAAGTGAGACAATTCTTAGAGAATTAAAAGTCCTACCAGGATTCATTATTGGTGGAAACAATCTTACCAACATAAGATATGCAGATTATAGTGTTGTTAGTAAATACTGAAAGGAAACTACAAGAAAGCCTATGGAAGGAAGTGAAAGAAAGTGACAAGAAAAGATTAAACATCAGTTGCAATCAGACAAAATGCATGATTGTTAGCAAAAGGGACACCTTAACATGTAGTTTACAAATTAGAGTTGACAAAGTCAAAAAGGTACAAAATTTAAATGGCAGGGAAGCGTTTTAACCGAGGGTATACATCACTGAAATCCGAAGAGTCTTTGGGGTAGCGAAGTATATCTATTAAAAGCTAAACAAAGTATTAAGAAACAGGAAAATTTCGTTAGAAACAAAGAAAAGCGTACTGAACTGTTACGTAATGTCAGCCCTCCTGTATGTTAGTGAATTCTGGATAATTACCTCAGATATGAAGAGTCGTAAAGCAGCAAAAAGCATCCCGAGAATACCGTGAAATGAACATGTGAGCACCGACAGTTTTAGAGAATATAGAAACAAAAAGGAGACTTATATTTGACATCAGAAAGAGATTATAAAGTCCTAAATAACGAAACATGTCCCAAGAAAAGTTTTTACACATTGTCATATATATATATATATATATATATATATATGTATGTGTGTGTATATATGAAGAAATATAGTTTTAAGGTGTGCTATATTTATGGGATAAAGTGCTCAGTATCAGAGATAGAGCGTATGTAAATATAAAAGTGAACATCAAAGTCAACACTTAGGCGACAGGCTGTTTCATGCTGGACGGAGTCATCAGACCGACTGACGATTGTAGAAAACTTATGGAGCATGTTGCTCAACTGCTTTCTCGAGAGCCTGTACTTTATAATGCTTCATAAGTTTTCTATAGGGTTGAGGTCAGGAGATTGGGGCAGCCATATCATAGCACTCACTTGCTTCTCATCAAAGTATTCCTTCATCAATTTTGATTTGTGACAGGGAGCATTATCCTGCATAAAAATGAGCTTGGTGGAGTTGATTTGCACCCTTTCAGCAGAAGGGAGCAGACAAGAATCTAAAATTCTCTTGTACTGCTCGCTCCTGAGTGTCTTTTCAATAGGTTTTAAGAAACCAGTTCCTTGAAAAGAAAAGCATCCCTAGAACATTATACTGAACGGATGCTTGACAGTACTTACTGCTAAATTCAAAAAGCTTTCAAAGCTTCGGATTTTAGATCGCTTGTCCTTTGAATTTAGCTCAACTTTCGTTTCATCGGAGAAGAGAACATTTAGTAAAAAAAATCAGGTGAGTCACTTTTATCGAACAGCAATATATATATATATATATATATATATATATATATATATATATATAAGTGAGAGAGAGAGGGGGGAATCAGCAGAAGAGGAAACAAACTTTTATTACACTGAGATAAAGCAACATATTAGAATAGAGAAAATAAAAAAAATCTAAAATGATAAATTTGGTAAAAATTGGTTAAGATTAAAATGTACAAATCCTTGATAATAATCATAAGATATTATGCAACTTTAAAATCTTTTTCGAAGCCAAAAAAGAAAGAAAACAAAGAAAACAAAAATAAATAAAAATAAATAAAAAGAATGAAAAGTAAAAAAAAACAAAACAAAGTAAATCATTGAATTCTCGCTCTTGTCGCAAATTACCCGCCCGAGAAGAGTCAAGATGATAATTGTTCAGCAATATGTTCGTTGCCAGCTTGAATTTCAAATGACGTGAGTCAAATCCGATCCTGAACATTTAAATCTTTTTATTTTCTTCTTTCTTTTCTATTTTTTTTTAAAGAACCTTTCCCCGCTCTAATCTACAACCCGACCAATTTTCCTCTTTTCTTCCCTTTTAAGCAGACACATCCTCCCTATAAAATGAGCGACACTAAAAGGAGGGGCAGAACCGATGTTAGTTAGAAGGTCGGAAGGACGGGGGAGGCGGGTCAGCTAGCATCTCGGTGGCCGACGGAACTTTTAGGCTCGGTTTTAAAACCCACGTCACATGCTTTTCTAAAACGGTCTCTTCTCCCCACCTTATTCAGCACTAAGACTAATTTCATATTCGTGGCCATATTCCTTCTGTTCATTGAATTATTTTGGGGAGATCCTGCGACAGTCAGTCTACAAGTTTACAACGCAACCTGAATATATAAATCGAAATGGCCCGCTCTTGTTCGAGACTACAGAGAAATAAGTTGAACTTCCTAGTTTTACGTGTGATGGACTCGATTGTGCATTTCAAATGTTTCTTTCTTCGTTTTCAGAATCAGGACTTGGCAGTCAGGCGGCAGTCGAGAGAAAAAAAAGAAGATTTTTAAAATTTATGCAATAAGATAACTAAATAAATACTTTCATGTATTTTTTTTTAAAGGTTACACCAGTCATGAGCAATAAGTGCATGAGAAAAAATGGATATCATAACATTTTTATATATATATATATATATATATATATATATATATATATATATATATAATATATATATAACTTTAAACGTTATTTTAGTGAATACCCAACTACCCAAGTGGTGATTATATATATATATATATATATATATATCTACATATACATACATATATCTATACATACATATACAAATATATATATATATATATACATATACATACATATACATAGCTTTTATTTTCCATTATGGAAAATAAAGCATAATACATATTTTTCAAATATTCCAAAAAAAAAAAAAACAAAAGCAAAAAAAACAAACAAACGAGTAGAAAGAATAAAACGTAGAGTACTCAAGACCGATAAACTAAAATAAATCCTAAGGAGCCAGGCAAACCTACCTAGGTTTCACCTAAACGGATTTTCAGGGTAAACTGGCCCGTTTACCATGAAGATCCGTTTAGGTGAAACCTAGGTAGGTTAACCTAACTCCTTAGGATTTATTCTAATATATATATATACTCTCTACTGTTCACTCTTTTTAAATATTATTCTCCCTTCTCTTGATTGTTCTGGAATAGTCTTTGAAGATAGAAGCCAGTGTACGAATGTTGGTACCATTACTGAGTGCTATCTATCTGTTTCTATCTATCTCTATCTATCCATTCTTTACATTTCTATCTATCTACTTATTCGTTACATTTCTATCTATCTATTCTTTACATTTCTATCTATCCATTCTTTACATTTCTATCTATCTATCTATCCATTCTTTACATATTTATCTATCTGTTCTATACATATCTATCTATCTATCTATCTGTTCTTTACATATTTATCTATCTGTTCTTTACATATCTATCTATCTATCTATCTATCTGTTCTTTACATATCTATCTATCTGTTCTTTACATATCTATCTATCTGTTCTTTACATATCTATCTATCTATCTCTCTTTTTATTATCGATCTATCTATTTTCTAAACGAGTTGTGGCAAAATACGAGCCAAATTTGTAGGCATCCGCACATCGGAGTAAGTGCCCGTGTGTGTCTGCGCGCTGAAATTCATGCAAATATAAGCGCATTACAAATTGAGAGCGAATCTAGACAATGAAAGAAATGGCAGAGAGAAACGAGAGAAAAGAATGGACGACAAACATGACTTCTATAAAAAGCGAAATGTAACTAAGAGGAAATTGAAATGAGGAAAATCCATGCAACAAATAGGCGTTAAATTATGCGAAAAAGCAAAGTAAATCTCATATAATGGAAAAATATTTTTAACAATTGATTTTCTCCATCAATAGTTGAGAAACTGATAAAATATCTCAATGAAATGAGAAGTAGAAATAAGAAGGAAAAAATTATGAAGACTAACTTATGAATCATGGAAATAATAATTAGATTGTTTTCTTTTTTTAAATAACCACACACACACACACACACACATATATATATATATATATATATATCAATCTGCAACTCAATATGGTTAGTATTTCATTAAAATGTGAAAATAATAGTAAATAACGATTTCCCGTTCATAAAGCGAAAAAAGCTATAAAGTATGCAAAAAATTATGGGAAGATAGAAAATTTGCCCAAAAAATATCATCTATAAAAGTAGAAAAATTAATACAGAAGTAACGAAAAATCAATATATGGATAAGTATGTGTCAATAACTTGAAATTGAATGATTAAATACATACATATATATATATATATATATATATATATATATATATATGTAGGTAGGTATGTATGTAAGCATGTGTGCGTGCGTATTTGTCTATGCGCGTGAATGTGTACGTATATTGCAGACATAACTGCATATGCGACTTTATAGAAATTAATTTCAGATGATTGATTTTTGGCTAATCATAAGACAAGAATTGCACCGAAGGAAAAAGTCTATGTCAATATATATATATATATATATATATATATATATATATATATATATATATATATATATATAATTGCTAATATATATGCCTGGATATTACATATTATATTTTATAAGTACGAATTCATACATACATGCATAAACATACACACTCATACACACACACACGCACATATAAGTGCGAGAATCATGTGTTGGCGTAGAGAAAGCAAAATTCGGAGAGGGAATTGGTATTTGGCATTTTTTGTCATTCAACAAATCATTAAAATATATTGATTAATGTTGTGAATGCTGCAATTGATTTGTCTGTCTTTACAAATCAGTTAACCAAACAGAAGTGCTTGTATTCGAGGAGAAGTGTCGACAGAGTACGAAAGGCGAAATAAGTCCCCCTTCTCCACACACACCAAAAAATGTTCGTTGGTCTTTCTCGTTTCAAAGATTATACATATCTGGTCTAGGACGATGTCAAAATATGTGACTCGCGCTTATGAAATAAATAAACAAAAAACAGCAACAACAAAATGAATATATATATATATATATATATATATATATATATATATGTTATTTTTGATGGTTACAAACGTATAAGTAAATGCTCTGTTCATAATAAACAGTATTAACTACATTTACCGACCTGGATGTCCGACAAATTTCATAGAAAATATGTGTCCTCCGACAGGAATCGAACCTGTATCCTTCACGGAATCTTCATATAGGCTGATGTGCTATACCATGTAACTAAAGAGGAAAAGTCTGGTTAGCAAAGTCAAATTACTGTTTTTAAACAACAAATTACCCATGATTTCTCTCGAACGCTCATATCTGTTTATACGTTATTTTTACAATCATGGAAAATTTGTTGTTTAACTTAATGCTAAGTTAAAGTAAACAGTAACGAGACATTTCCACTGTAGCTAAATAGTATAGCACATCAGGCTATATGACTGTTCCGTGTAGAATACCGGTTCGATGTAGAACACTATTTGTTATAAACAGAACATTTGCTTAAATATTTGTATCTATAAAAATAATACATATATATATAATTTGTATCTATAAAAATAACGTATAAACAGAAAATATATTATAATAATTGACTGAGTCCATTTCATTTGTTATATATGAGAGAGAGAATGAAATTACGGCCATATCACGTTGGAACACTTTATTTTGCTATCACCGGAAGTTAAGCAACGTCAAGCTTGGATATTATCTTGATAGGTAAACGTTTTGGAATACCTGGTGCTGATTGATTTGATGTGCGAGTGGTGTAACAGATAATGGTTCGAAATGAGAAGTCCGATGTTCGAATTCCGGTCGGGTTTGTTTCATTCAATTACACGCAAAAATCCTTTGGAAAGGTATGAATCCACCTGTTCTCCCTCACCAATGATGGTTTAAATACTAGAATTTGTATCGGAAAATCATTATTATCTCCAACAACTGTTATTTAAATATTCATTCACAAAATATAAAATAATTATTTTTAAAAACCCCTATTTTTTGGGGGTTTTAAAATAACCAACAATAGTTTGGTAAGTCGGGAAAAAACTAAAAACAAATAAATCAATCAAACGACTAGTGTAGCAGTATTTATTATCAGCAGACATAAACCTAGCAAAAGTGGACACCTCAACGAAGTGTAATGGTTAGCAAAGTTGTCTCCGTAGCACAATTACGACCGAATAGTGAGTTCGATCCTCACTGGGTACCCCATAATTTCGACCTTGCGCCACATCAAACCTAAGCTTAGAAAATCACCATAATCGTAACAAAATAAAAATACATTCCTGATGACAGACTCAGTAAGAGAACTCTTGTAACCTAGGGAAGGTTACTGAATAGAATAATCAAACGAAGGTTGGTAATGAACGATAATACTTAGGCGAAGAACAACACATATAAGATTTGCCAGCGGCGCGTAGAAGAAATATTCAACTGCTAGAAGTGAGTCAAGTGAATTCCACAATGAATTCCATAATGAATCTCCAAGCGATCAGATGTGGCACAAGGCCGAATTTAATGTGGGGTTACCGAGCACATACGATCGGCCAAAAATGTACCCGTATAAAACGGGGTCGGGTAGCGGTTTCCCGAGAGGAGACTTTGCCCTTCGACACAGACTTGTCTGAGACTCTGCCCAAAATTCCCCGTAGACCCTGTATAAAACGAGGTCTAGGATCCTCTCTGTCCGGAGGTAGAGAGTTTGACCAACACAGCTGGAGACGAATCTACAACTACAGACCAACATATAGTATTTACTACTGTATTTATTTGAATGGGGACATACCCATTACCATCCGTAGGTACGCTATAACAAAAACTGAAAGACCTCGAAGTCAAAGAAGTAAAAAAAAAAAACAAAAAAAACCCCACAAAAATACAAATCAAAAAAAAAAAAAAAAAAAAAAAAATGGACTAAAAAGTGTTTATAATTATAAAATATAAAACTATAGTACCAAATATAAAAAACCTATCGGCTAAAATATGGGCCGATATTAATTGATAGATACAAATATAAAGAAATAAAACACACTGATTCGGACATTGACAGTGACTGGACACTACTATCAATTTCATGTTTTATATATATATATATATATATATTAGGTTGGTGCAAAAATGTCGTTTTTCTTTTGAAGTTGAACGTCAAAAAACGACATGTTTATATATATATATATATATATATATATATATATATGCATATATATAATTTTAGGCGTTATTCTAGTAGGTATCGATATTTGAGTAGACGCCCCGTTTATTTATTAAACAATATACTTTATTATTTCGACTAAGAAATTTTATTAAAGAAAAAATGTTCTCCGATAGGAATCGAAAACATCCGTCCTCCTTTACAGAAGAAATAATTATTAGATCCGATGTTCTCTAGACTGACTATTTAATATACTCTTTAATAAATAAACGGAACGTCTACTCAAATATGAGTATCCACTAAAATAACGTTCAAAATCACTATCTATCTATATGCGTGTGTGTGTATATATATATATTTATTACTTCGGACGGTATTTTTAGCATTTACTCTTATTTGAGTAGACCCTCTGCTTAATTTAAAGTGTTTATATCGTCTACCATATATATATAATTGATAAATATGCATATAATTAATTAATGTGTGTGTGTGTGTGTAATTCATTACTTTTTTTAAATCTGAAATATTTATTTTAACCATAAATGTATTGTTTAGGGATACATGTGTTTGTGTATGCATTTTTGCTCCTTAATTAATGATTGATTACCTAGGCCGTCAGAGGTTAATTTCACTGTTTAAAACCAGTTGTATCTATCCAGAGCCATGTATCCAATATATATATATACCTATAATAATAATAATAATAATAAACTGTATAAACAGTGTAGTCACAGAAATGAACATTATGCGGTTACAGTCAGTTTCACGGCTTAAGCCATCATCCAATATTTATTTGCCTTATTCCATGCTGTGTTGATTTCTATGTCAACAGTGTCTACATATACAAACGGTCTATCCTCAATATTCAGTACCCATCTCCTAGAAAAAGAGCTAATACTATTAATAATTATTATATATATATATATCTCGTTCGGGGAGGTTGACCAACCTGATTCTGTTTTTACAGTTTCTACGGGCATTTTTTGGCCGTAGAAAACACACGTAAAACTCGGCCTTGCCGGTCGAACTCTCGGCCTTTCCGGTCGAACTCTCGGCCTCTGAGCAGAGAGGAACGCAGACGAGGCTTCGCCGAAGGGCAGAGTCTCGTTCGGGGAGGTTGACCAACCCGATTCTGTTTTTACAGTTTCTACGGGCATTTTTGGGCCGAGCCTACGGGCTAGGAAAACCCACGTAAAACTCGGCCTTGTGCCACATCTTTCCCTCGTGGGGGGGAGTCAAGTAAATATCGAATCGAGTCGAGCCGATAGTAGTTCACTCCAAACCAGACTGACAGTCATACTAACACCTTCCACATCTTGTATTATTATTTCATGTAATATACCTTCGTTATTTCTAATCTTGTGTTCGTGTTGTTCTTCTTTGGTCCTAACCTGGGCCATAACAATATATATATTTGTTTCTTACATTTTCATTTTTCAGGGTCAATTGCTCCAAACTTTAGCCACAACCGTGCATCTCCGCCAGCCTCCTCCTCCCCGTTCAAACTCTGATGTCATCGGTATAGCATCGTCTTGGTCTATCTGCTGCCATCAATGCGTCCCTCTAGGATATGAGTGCAGAGGTTTCTAGGCCATGATGACTTGCCAATAAATTATGCGTCTATATAATGATGGTTTAGGCAGCAAGAAATTAATTTAAAATTACTTTCAGCAAACTAAACAGGGAAAGTTTATCTTTTTAACGTTTAATAGTATTTCTTCAAATTTTCGAACAAGGTGTCACATATTTGGGTCAAAATTGGAAATAAAACTGTCTACTACAATAAAATAAAAAATAAAGAGAACGAAAAACACGAACTTTGAACAATTTATCCGCAGTTTTAATCCGGTTGTGGAACAATATATTCGAAAATTGGAAAAAAATAGAATAACAGACAACGCCTCGATTCTTGGTAATAATTTTTTTAGTATTTGTCCGATTATTAATTTTCTTAGACATCCCTTTTTTTAATGGCTCGAGGAGAAATTTTCCCTGAAAGTGGATCGATTGAGGGTCTGACGCGCTCCCCACACCTCGAAATCTATTGGCGGGTGGGTTAAACATCGCTCAGAAACTAACGGCTCACTTCACTGCAATGTTTGAGGAAACTGATATCGAATTCTGCTTTCCTTTGTACCAATCTGTGCCTGCATGGCAGCAATGGTGAATAGATTACGAGAGAAAACATTGTAAACATTGCAAGTAAAACAGTACAGTTCTACATACTTGTGCACTCCAACCATCTGGCAACCAAATGACAGACGTAAAAACGGTAATCGGGCGTAAACTTTTGATTCTACCTGTGTACGGATGGTACACTGCTTTAAGGCTTATCAACACATTGTGGGTCATTTGAAGCCGAAACATATTTTGAAGTGCAGGAATAATACTTTTTTTGCGAGGGAATATTGCATTAAGAATTCCTTTGAGATAACGATTTTCCAGATATAATTCCTACTATTTAAGCCATAGCTGGGGAGAAGATATGAATTCTTACCTTTCCTAAGGGTAATTGCGCGTAAGTAAATGCAACGGATTCGACTGGAGTTCGAACTCGGCTCTTCAGTTTCTCTTACGGAGCTGCTATAACCGCGATAGGGAGATGCTCATTAATCAAATGGAAGTTTTATTATCATTGAAATAAGGACTTTTTTTTTTTCACATTTGAAAGCAATGAAGTAATTTGGATTTAGATTTTTTTTTCGGTAAATACAACTTTAAAATTATAGCGGCGAAACCAAAAAAAAATATATATATATATATATATATATATATATATATCTACTACAGGACAGTTCCAAAAGAGGAAGGAATTCAAAGAATATGGGATTTTGTAAGTGGAGATACGGTACCATGGACTCTGGAAACCATCGAGACTTTTAAAATAGAACTATAAAATTATAATTGATGCAACAGCGCGTTTGAATTATATTTGTTCAGAATTATTCGCTTATAAAAATAACGGAAGGACGAAAGAAAATAGAAAATAAAACAACGCCAACCAATATATTCCAGTTTCTATTAAAGTTGTCGGAATTGGTTATTTGCTGGATACATACGTTTTTATGCATGACGATTTTTTTTAAAAAACATCAATATACCTTGATGAGGTCATGTGTAGACGTTAGCATATCAATTTGAAATTTGCTAATAATAGTAGCAATCAATGTCATATAAAACCGAAATGCAGTGTATGCTTCCTTTTTGACGTTATTGTTACTACTTTTAAATTGTTTGATGGATTATGTTTGTGTATAGGATGCGTAAATATATATTTGGTTTTCGTTTATCTGATAGCATGTTTGTAAAGAAAAAAAGCGATGAGGAAGTCATTGAGATCTTGCAGACAATGTTAGCAAAAAAAAAAAAAAAAAAAGAAAAAAAATCCTGTCTCTTATGGCAATAAAATAGCTTGAAGGACTGTAGAAATGAAGCCTACTATGAGAAATAGACCTCAGGAGTCTGCTATCGGAAAGAAGAGAAAAAAGTCGTGTGAATAATCATTGCGCTATTTTGCTGAACAACATATCTGTATTGAAGTCGTTTGGCTGCAAAATAACCGGTCCACCGCCCGCCATAAAAAATGGCTAGATAATTTCGTAGTTAGTTTTCCGATTTAAATCTGTATGCGTTTATTTTTTCCTGTTCTCTTTCGGATTAAAACCATGAAATCTAGTTTAAATATGTAGATCGCCATTTTTTGAGGGGTTGAGTGAAGGCTTCCGTTATTTTTCGTTTTTCTCAACTTCTGGACATTGGCTTTTCTTTCTATGTTCTTTATGAGCTCTAAATCTTCTCAAATTTTGTCCGTTTTTTTCCTACTTCTACTTCCGTTACGACTTTTTTAAACTCTTTCTTTATTTTCTACTTTTCCTTTTCTCCTACTTTTCGAATTCCCTTGCTCTAGTTGCCATTACATTTTTTTTATTACGATCTCTGTCCCATCATATAAGTTATATTCAGTGTATGAAGTGTCTAAGCAAATGGAGCAAATATTATGGGATCGGGGTAAAATTCTTTTTTTTAATCTTTTCTTTCCTACTATTGCTTTCGTCCCATTTCTTGTTTATCTCCCTTTATTTTGGCTTTTCTTTTCTCACTTATCGTTCTGTTGCTTTTCGTGCCATCATTTTTCCAACATTTTCTCTCCGCTGTTAGCCTTTCTGGTCGTTCGCCCTTCATTTTTGTCTCATAATTTTCCTTGATACTGTTCGTTTTTGAAGCGTCTCCTGTCGCTTCTATCGTGTATTTTCAGCTTTGTTAGAAACAATAATTTTATTATTGGGAACAATCATTCCCTTTTGTCTGCTCAAATAATACACACACATACACATATGTATATAAATATAATGTATACATACGCATATATATTCATATATAAAAGAGATAAAGATATATATATTTATATATCAATAAAGGTTTTGAGGAAATATGTATATAAATATAAATATATATATATATATATATATATATATATGCGCACATACATAAATGTATAAATATTCATATGCGTACATACATAAATATACAGATATGCATTTATATATACATAGATATCCGCATATATATTATATATTCATATATATATCCATATATATACATTATATTTACATATATACGCATTATATATACATATATATATATACATTATATATACATATATGTGCATTATATATACATATATATATATATACATTATATATACATATATGTGCATTATATATACATATATATATATATACATTATATATACATATATGTGCATTATATATACATACAATATATATACATATAATATATATACAAATTATGTGCATTATATATACATATATATACAATATATATACATATATGTGCATTATATATACATATATATACAATATATATACATATATGTGCATTATATATACATATATATATATACAATATATATACATATATGTGCATTATATATACATATATATATATACAATATATATACATATATGTGCATTATATATACATATATATATATACAATATATATACATATATGTGCATTATATATACATATATATATATACAATATATATACATATATGTGCATTATATATACATATATATATATACAATATATATACATATATGTGCATTATATATACATATATATATATACAATATATATACATATATGTGCATTATATATACATATATATATATACAATATATATACATATATGTGCATTATATATACATATATATATATACAATATATATACATATATGTGCATTATATATACATATATATATATACAATATATATACATATATGTGCATTATATATACATATATATATATACAATATATATACATATATGTGCATTATATATACATATATATATATACAATATATATACATATATGTGCATTATATATACAATATATATACATATATGTGCATTATATATACATATATATACATATATGTGCATTATATATACATATACGTGCATTATATATATACATATATATATACAATATATATACATATATGTGCATTATATATACATATATATATATACAATATATATACATATATGTGCATTATATATATATACATATATATATATATATACAATATATACACATACATGTGCATTATATATATACATATATACAATATATATACATATATGTGCATTATATATACATATATATATATATATATATATACAATATATATACATATATGTGCATTATATATACATATATGTGCATTATATATACATATATATATATATACATATGTACAATATATATACATATATATATACACACAATATATATACATATATATATATACACACAATATATATACATATATATATACACACAATATATATACATATATATATACACACACAATATATATACATATATATATACACACAATATATATACATATATATATATATACACACAATATATATACATATATATATACACACAATATATATACATATAAATATATACATCATATTTACATATATATGCATTAAATATAAATATATATATATATATATATACTTTACATATACATATATATACATGCATTATATATACATATATATATACATTATATATACATATATATATATACACATATATATATATATATATACACATTATATATACAGAAATATACATATATATATATATACATACATTATATTTACCTTTTGTATATATTTTATATATACATATATATATATACATTATAAAACCATATAGATATATACATTATATAGACATATATTTACTCATATACATATATATATATAGTTATTTTTAATTTATTTTGTTATGTATGTATACATACGTAAGTGCATATATATTCATATATATATATATATATATATATATATGCACACACACATATTTCTCTCTTTCTCTTTCTCTATATATATTTTCTCTCTCTCTCCAAGTAGAGGCCAGTTATAAGCTAATGCACAGCCAATAACTAGCGTGGATGTCTTTTCCCTCCCAGGTTTGCGTGATTAGATATTGCCAGCCCTCCCCAACGAATTCTCACCAGTATTGAAAATAATAATAAAAAAGGAAACAAATAAATCATGTAGCTCGAACCAAAATTGCGATAAAAACAAAATTGACATTAAAAAAAATATATTCAAAAGAAAACGACTGCAAAAGACACAGGAAAAAGTAAAACGAAAAAATTGAAAAAAGCAAAACAGAAGATAAAGAAAATGAAAAAGTAGAGAAAAAAGAAGAAAGAAAAACTTATAAACTGCTTCATTGGTCGGTTTTCCGTTCCTCAACTCCTCTCACCTCCTCTACATCTCTATCCAACTTTCGAATCTTTTGCTAAGTCTTTCCCGGCATGCCCTACCCTGTTTAGGGCAAATCACATTTATCCGTAAAATGTCGCAACCGTCACAAATGTCTACGGGGTAAAAAGGGTTCAATGTACTGGGGAGAGGAAAAAATAAAAAAAAAAAAATAATGAAAATTTGAAAATAGCAGAAGTCAAAAAAAAAAAAAAAAAAAAAAAAAAAATGAAGAGTCCAAATTTGTTTCCGACATTATTCGTCCGACGGTATCTGGTGCCACAAAAATCAACAAAATAAAGAATAAAACAATAGGAAGAGAAAATCTTTTTAACAGCAAAAACGACAAAAATATATAAGTAAACTAGATGAATGAACAAAGGAAAGACTTATGCAAAGAATAAAAATAGACTAGAAAGACAAAAGGAAAAAAAAAAAAAAACAAATCAAGGAAAAAATCCCTAAAGGTTCCATTTTTTTCTTTTTATATTTTCCTTTTACTTGTTTCTTGCGCAAAAATTCATTTTATTCATGCAGTGACCAGTCGAATTGGGAAAGAAACGAAAAAAAGTACTTTATACAAAAAGGAACAGAAAAGAAGAAAAAAATCACATTCCCAAATGCATTCGTAAGGACAATTTTTGCATTTACTGCCAAATATGATCGTATGCGACTTTCCTACCTCCTGTCTGCAGCCATGATGGTTTTGCACATTGCATCCGGTCGGTTTTGTTGCTAGCCGGAAATAGTATTCCAACACGGAACGTGAATCCTCTGTGCGTAATGGGTAGGACATTAATACAACTATTTATTAGTGATAGAAAATGGCATCTGAAGAAAAAAAACAAGAAATAATAATAATAATAATAATAATAATAATAATAATAATAATAATAATAATAATAATAATAATTCGACTGGGATAAAAACCAAAAAAAAAAAAAAAAAAAAACGTGAAATGTAAGTTAAAAAACAATAGAAAAGCGATGAAAGCAAGATATGCAGAAATATAGAACGAGGAAAGAAATGGCTGAAAGAGAGATAGATAGATAAATAGATAGATAGATAGATAGAGAGAGAGAGAGAGAGAAAGAGAGAGAGAGAGGAGAGAGAAAGAGGTGGGGAGAGAGAAAGTAGGGGGAACATTAACAGAAAGACGGAGTTGTGATGTCTTGATATTTGGACAGTAACGGAAGTTCATTTCATTCGCCCTAAAACTTCCGCAAATTTTACAGGATTTCAATTTCGAAATAAGTTGTCTCAGTTACGCGTTCCATTCCAAGATAGTTTTCTTTTAAACACCATTTAGTTGTTAAGGTGAGTCAGTCAGAAAAAGTTAATATTATTCTGTTCTCGCTTCGCATCTATCTATCTATCTATCTATCTATCTATCTATCTATCTATCTATTAGGTTGGTGCAAAAATAATGTCGTTTTCTCACATATGTTACTATGTGAGAAAACGACATTATTTTTTGCATCAATCTAATATCTATCTATCTATCTATCTATTAGATCACGATGAAGAAATCACAGTTAGTCTATCATGATTTCCACAGGAAATGTAAATCATCATCAGAATCATCTTAAAGGACACGGGACAAAGATGATGAAGAATAAAGATGGCGAATCGAGGTACAATGGAGACAAAGATCATTTAAAAACATGGTACAATTAACATCTATCTATCTATCTATCTATCTATCTATCTATCTATTTCCGTTCTACGTAGAACCATGTTTAGTTAGCCGATTCCTAGTTCTAGCTAGAACCATGGTTATATAACTCATTTCTAAGCTAATCCCAATGATTTTAATGCTTACTAGAGGGTTCCTCCGAGTCTTTCGAAGATAGGTATCGCTAGAACCTCAAATAGGTGTTTAAAAGTCATGATTTTGAATGCACGAATGACAGCTTATTTATTTAGGGTGTTTCATTCTTTCTACTACAAATGTTCACCGCCTTTTCTTACATATTTTATTATTTTATTACTTTTTACCATTATTTCTTTCTATTTTTTTTTACTCTTTTCTTCTTTTTTCTTTGTCATTTTTTACTCTCGTCTGCTTCTTCTTTCTTCCTTTTTAACTTCCAGATTTTTCTCATTCTTCGTTCATTTGACACATTTTTTCTTTTCTTCCTCGTTATTACTTTTCTTATTTTGTGATTCTTTAGTTTTTCATGTTTGCCTTCCTCTTCTTTGTCTATTTCTATTTTCCTTTTTGTTTTATTCCTTGTCATTCCACCTTTTCTTTCTTTCCTTTTTCTATTTTCTCTTTCTTCGCTTTCATTCTTTTCTTTTCTTTTCTCTTCAATACTGCATGTTCCCGTTTTATTAGGTTGGTGCAAAAATAATGACGTAATAATGTCGTTTTTTGACGTTAAAAAATACGTCAAAAACGACATTATTACGTCATTATTTTTGCACCAACCTAATACCTTTAACTTTCCTCTATTTCTCTTCCTTCTTTTCTTTCTTTCTTTTTTCTTTCTTTCTTTCTTTCTTTTTTTCTTTCTTTTTCAATGTATTTCTTTTTTTGCTTTTCATTATTCCGTTTCTTTCCCCTTCCTTTTTTCGTATTTCCTTTAACCTTTTTCTTTTTCTGTTTTTCTTTTTCTTTCTGCATTTTCTTACTTTTTTGTTTTTTCCCCCAATTTATTCATTTTTCCCCCTTTTTTAAATCCTCCTATCTCTTCTTATTTCATCTCTTTCATCTGATTACGTTATGAACATTATTCAGTATCAGGCTACGCTAACATTCACACACACACACACACACACATCTACACGTACAACAAGCATATGCACGCTTCTTTGTGTGAGTATGTGTGCACTAGCATAAAAACCCAACGCTGATATATTGTCCTGATTAAAACGGATCCCAATATATCTGAAATTCCACACAATTCTCCGTAATTTCACATCAAACAACTTCCCTCTTCTCCTTCCATACAGACAAGCGTTTCCTTTGGGAAGCAAATAAACACATTTTATAGTTTATTTTCACACTATGAATGTGTAATTAGGTGACATGCATTTTTCCCGCGCATTAACGTGCCACAAGTAAATAAATAAGTGCAGGGTAGATAAGGTGCGCGTCCAGATAAACCTCGTCGGCTATTTCCGTATGATTGATTTTATAAAACCATCACTGACTCTTAACTCGAAAGAGAATGAGCTTTTAAATTGAAATATCCCCACAATCTCCACACAAAGAAACGCAAAAAAAAAGAAAAAAGAAAAAAAAGAAAAAAGAAAAGGAAAAAGAAAAGAAAAGGCTGACACAGAAACTATTAAGTTCGTGCAAAAATCACATCGTTTTCTCACATAGTAACGACATGATTTTTGCACCAACCTAACAGTTGAATAGGAATCCAAAGTGATAGATTGGGAAGATGAAAAATGTATGGCTATGTGAACAGCAGTTCTAATTTAAATAAAAGAAGCTATTTCATTCCACTGGTTTCTGTGGGGAAGTAAATGCTTATTGAAACAATGGGAGACAATTTGAAGAATAGTGTTTTGTATCTATTAGTTTGGTGCAAAAATAATGTCGTTTTTTGACGTTAATACTACGTCAAAAAACGATATTATTTTTGCACCATATTTAATGTGGATAGTTGATTCACATCATCTGTGTCCCGATCAATCCCTTAAACAGCGTTAGAAATGACTCTGGTAACGATATCTAGGGATAGGCATTTGCTAAGTGTAGCTTAGTTGTGGCACATGGCCGAAAGTATAGGTTACCCAGTGTAGATCGATCTCACTACTCAGTGGTAAGTGATCTAGCCAGATTATATTTTTAACAATTACACCACGTCGACATGCCCAGCAAAATGATTTTCTAAACATAGCTTAAATGTGGAACAAGGTTGAACAGGTGAAAGAAAATAGAATTCGTATGAGAATAGAACTCCCGCCAATACATTTTCAATTTTAATTGATCTAGCGAAACAACATTATTTACATTATTCGGACTATTGTCCTCATCTTCGTCGCCATATTTATTACAACGTTTCGGCCATTGTACGCTCCGGCCTTCTTCAGGTGGTTGGAATGTCGACCTGAACCCTTTATTTCACTCACTGGGGTAGACTGTTCTAGTTCCACGTGCCATGTTTTAATGGATGTCAGTTATCAGTTATTTCCTGTTAATTTCCCCCTGAAAGTTCTCCACTGCCTTAACCGGGTATTGAACTCACACTCTTTGGGTCCTGCCACTGGATCTAACCAACGCCTTTATCCACTGTGATATGTATCCTTGGAGAACTTTCAGAGGGAAAATTAACAGGAGATAACTGATAAGTGACATCCATTAAACATGGCACGTGGAACTAGAACAGTCTACCCCAGTGAGCGAAATAAAGGGTTCAGTTCGACATTCCAACCACCTGAAGAAGGCCGGAGCGTACAACGGCCGAAACGTTGTAATAAATATGGCGACAAAGATGAGGACAATAGTCCGAATAATGTAAATAATGTACATAATGCCTCATCTCAGAAATATAGACAGATACTTAAGGGCCGAAACGATGTAATAAATATGGCGACAAAGATGAGGACAATAGTCCGAATAATGTAAATAATGTACATAATGCCTCATCTCAGAAATATAGACAGATACTTAAGGGCGGAAACGATGTAATAAATATGGCGACAAAGATGAGGACAATAGTCCGAATAATGTAAATAATGTACATAATACCTCATCTCAGAAATATAGACAGATACTAGTGAGACAAGTTTGCTAACCAAAGTGAAAGTGTCCAAACATATCTAGGGATAATCAAGACTTGATCGGCGAAGAAGATAATATGCCGGATTTCGTGGGCATTTCGACGTTTATTTACAGCATCTTCAGAATACGAGGGTAATTAAAAAACTTTCCGCATTTATGCCATAACATATCTTTAGTTTGCCACACTGGCTTCTGCGCACATATGCCAAAAGTTGGTACTATTGTGGTCACGTGATAGAGGTTTGAGCTTGGTGGCGCCAGTTTTCTTGCCGTTATTACAGTGTAAACAGCCGCTCCGTGATCAGTGTGCACCAAGGAGGAAAAAAGGGCAGTGAACCGATTTTTCTGGTCGGAAGGTATGTCACGGGCTGAATTTCATCGGAAGCATTTAGCACAATACGGCGACAGTGCGCTACGGCGTAGAAGTTTGTACGAGTCGACCGAGAACTTTACAAAAATGCCCGGACTAGCGTGACGCACGGAGAAGGAGCACTTCCACCATTGACGAGAAGATTCAGCAAGCTCAAGAGATGCTAATGGCGAACCGGCGGGTTCTCATCGAAGAGGTAGCAAGCATTTCGCTGCTCTGTCGCTATTTCCATTGAAAGTATTCAGATGAACTACACTTTTTAGTTTCACCAGTTCTAACCTTTATGGCTAAAACTCGCTGGGCTACGTACATTCTAGTGAACCACACTTATTCCCTTCATGTTCCATTGGTGAGATGTAAGTTCCACTCAAGCAGCTTCTTTCTACGAACAGCTGTCTTGTGGACCGATTCTCAAGAGGAAGCATTTCCGTTCAATTGAATCTTAACAAGGGTTAACCGTTATCTTTCCCATATATCCGCATAAACTGTTCCTCTTGTTCTGTAACCCTCTACCTCGAATAGCTAGCGGGATTTGTACGGGGAAAACATAATTGTAAATAACGCATAAAGAACATCGAACCTTTTTCATTCCGTAGATATTTGTGACGGTTACGATATGTTAAGGATAAATGTGATTATTTCTTCTTTCTTTCTTTTTATGTGCCATGTCTTTTCAAAACGTAGGCGATCATGGCTCTCCACCTTCCTCCATCACTTGCAGCTCTCAACAAGTTCCTTCCCCCTGTTTCCTCCTCCAGACCGCGTTCTGTCATCCACTTGTTTAAGCCCGCCAAATATGTCACGTGTTGTTTTCTCTTGCCCCTCTCTCTCTCTTTCGATTCGACCCGTGAGTATCAGATTTTCCAGGCCCTCATTATGCGTCCCAGAAACTTCAGCCGCCTCTTTCTGTTATTAAGTATAAACGTCCTCCTTGTTTGCAACCTCTCAATGACCTCATCGTTGCTCACACGCTCAGTCCATGATATCCTTTGCATCCTTCTGTAGAACCACATCTCTGTCGTCTCGAATCTCTTCTTCATCTTGGAGGAAATCATCCAAGATTAGCAGCCGTAAAGAAGGATAGATGCCACGTTTAGGGTAGTTAAGTCGTGGAAGGACTTAGTAAATTTCGAAATTTTGAGACTGATCAGAAGAAATGAGTTCACGTAAATGCAATGGCAGTGGTAATATTAGCCATTTTCTTATATGGAAACATTTCTCATTCATTTACCAAGTAGCCAGTGCTATTGTCGGGTTTAATTTATACAATCTTCCTGTTGAAACAATTTTTCAACAAAATACGTTTCTGAAATCCACTGTTATTGCTCTTTTCTGTACTGATACAGTTTTCCTTTCTAAATTTTTATTCGAACTAGTGTGAAACATCAGCATATTGATAATGTCCTTATTTTCTTTTAGATTAATATGTGATATACTTTTTAGTTGTTGCTCTTGTCGAAAGTTTTCAGTTGATGTGGTTTCTGTTATTTGGTACAAATCTTTGTGATTCTGCAACGCAAGTCAACGAGTTTTTCAAGGCCTGCAGGCTTCATTCATTCGAAACTATTTTAATCGTTCACCTGAGCAATCGCTTGTATACATTTGACAGTTTAAATATTTTTGAACGTGTTTGGCTCCGTGTCTGACATCCATATTTCAATCTGACTAGGCTGTTTAAAAACATGACGAGTTTTTACGTTAATGCTTTTGTTTTGTAGCAACTTGAGGTATTGAACAAAACTATTCCTGGCACTGCTTATTCTTTGTTCAATTTCTATTCATCCTGTATTAGATTTGTTAAATTTGTTATAAGTAATCGATACACCGGGGTATTTGAAGTCTATAGTTTTTATTAATTCCACAATTGAATTATTGCGATTGATACAGCGTTGGTGCCGTCACTGCTTTCATTTCAATTCCAAATCATAGAAGGATTTGATATTATCTATCTATCTATCTATCTATCTATCTATCTATCTATCTATCTATCTATCTATCTATCTCTCCCCCCCTCTCTCTCTCTCTCTATATATATATATATATATATATATATATATATATATATATATATATATAACGGGTGTAACGGCAAAGTTGTACAAATCGTATTAGAGTATAATTGTCCATACCGCAAAATGTTTAATATGTAAAAAAAAGTTACTAAACTAATTGAGTTTCTTTTTTCTCAGATAAGATGGTCAGCCATCTTGATACCATTTATCGTAAGAATGACTCAAAAACCCTTTAAGTTATTCAAATAGAAAGAGAATCGGTTAAAATCGTTTTGTGTCAGCCTCAGTGTCTTCTCAACTGAGAAATGGTGAGAGGAAAAAGATCATTCAAGCCTTCATTAATGGTACTAACATCTTTCATCTTCAAAGTCTATTCAAGAATCATCAAGAGTACGGTGAATAAGTTTAAAAAAGAAGGAACAGTAGAAAGAAAAACTGGATCAGGAAGTCACAATAGGAAGGGGGATCATCATTTCAACTTAGATCTAAAGAGATCAATTAGAAAAGATCCAACTCAATTCATAAGACGTTTGAAGGGTGAGAGAGGAGTTTAAGCTGTGGCAGTCCAAAGGGCAGTGAAAAAAGATTTGGAAATAAAATCGTACGTCAAACGTGAGTCACCTTGTTACCCCACGACACAATGTTGAAGGTTAGAGAGGGCGAAGATCATCTTGAATAAATTGGAAAAATATCCTGAAATAATATATATATATATATATATATATATATATATATATATATATGAACTTTATTTCAATCCTTCATGGGCTTCCGATCCTTAGCCATGCTTAATTAATGATGAATATGTAATTATCGTTTATGATAGATTTCATCACGATTCGTCTATTAAGCTTGGAGAGTAATTTTACATAATTATTGCTCAAAGTAGAGCCCAATAGTGTTATAAAATCCTAGAGGAGTTCCAGTAAGGTATCTTTAATCATTTCTAAATTACAACGGTTTAAATCTTAATGTAACAATTTGCTGTTACACGATTTGAACAATTATGCTGTTACATCCGGTATATATATATATATATATATATATATATAAAGTTTAATTTAAAATTATTCGCTCTGAATTAACATTGAGCTCTCTGGATTTCATTCTCCTTGGGATTATCCATACGGATTACAAAGATTTTCGTTATTTAAATATATATATATATATATATATATATATATATATACGTATATATATATATATATATATATATATATATATATATATACGTATATATACATATATATATATATATACGTATATATATATATATATATACGTATATATATATATATATATACGTATATATATATATATATATATATATACTTATATATACATATATATATATATATATACGTATATATATATATATATATATATATACGTATATATATATATACGTATATATATATATATATATATATATATATATATATATATATATATATATACTTATATTTTTCTTTGAAATTGTTAAATTTCTTATTTCATTAGATTTGGAAATATTATATTTCTCTAAATACATTATTTATACCACATAAAATAGATTCTCCCCAAGAGTAATTCCTTAATCTTTATTCTCAGTTGGGGAATAATACATTTTCTCCTGTGGTTATTTGCAAATGGAAAAATCGCCTTTTTTTTAAAATGATTCCTTTGTTGCTTAAACAAGATGACCAGAAATCATATTCCTCTCTGCAGCATGCGATATTTTACCCTGCCATTACAATGGAATCTTTTCCGAATTGAATGCAAGTCTACATCCAGATATGAATATTTTATAGCAAGAATTAGGTTTGGATTGATGGCCTGTGTCAGGGGCTGAAATAGCTACCGATTTCCTTTCGGTGTCAGTGGTGGATGTTCGATTCGAAATAAAAAAAGAAAAATTCAGGATTTTGAATGCTTTTTTAAGACAGAAAGACGACAGTTGGCTTCCTACACTTATATCTGGGCTGTGTTAAGCATGCCTATCTTGTGTGTGTGTCTATTTCGAAACCTATTATGAAACTATTAGGTATCACATTTTATTGTTTTGGACTCGTCCGTGAAGTTGAGATAGCCGTCGAGAGTAAGGGACTATAACTTTTAAACAGGGACAGATCCAAGCAGTGAGGGTTGAAGGAAAAGGGTCAGAATTCTGGACTCAGATAGCCGCTCGAAGATATGCATTTATGGTCAATTGACCGTCAGCACCCGCCACATCTAATAAACCATTTGATATAAGAGAAAATGATGTTTTTGTTTGTCATTTCACTCAAAACAATGTCACTAAAATGCAAGGGATTACTGGGAGTGTTAGAGAATCAGAAAACTTTAGCGAGGAAAAAGGACTATAAAAGAACAAAGTTCAGCAAGGTAGAAGATGTCGATTGACGTTGCATTTAAGTAGGTGACAGAGAAGAAAGAAATCAGAAGTGAATTCCATAGACAAGAATTAAAAGGGAGGAAACTAATAGAATAGAACTTACGGTTACATCTAGCTATTTCAACAGAAAAAAACAATGGGAGCTAGTTTTTAATCACATAGTATACAGGTCGAAATTCCTTGCTAAAAGAATTTCGGATAATGGACAATCGAAGATAATTCCAATGTTGTTTATGATATATCTTTATTTCTTTTTAAATTATCTCTGGAGAGAATGTCTTAAGTGTTCAGAATAACATAGTGAAATATTTTTTAAATAAGAAATTTAAAAAATTAGAGTTCGAATATCAGTCGAATTTGTTACATTCACTTTGTGCAAATAAACATGTGAAAAGTATAACTCCATATCTTATCTCCCTAGGTATGAGTTAAATAGTTAGGCAATCTGAGCTCTTCAAAATTAGTTGACAACAGGTATAGGAGAAAGAAATGTCTAAATTCCGAAACTCGCATAGCTGGAACTCGCTACGGTATGAACACGTAGTCGTCTAAGGGAAGGAAAAGCCTAATAAAAAAAAAACAACCTTTCCTCAGAGTACAGACCTAGGGTGTGGTAGTAATACCCACCTCCCACTGAAACAATTATGCCACAAAGCCCCAAATACTAATAAATTAAGACAGAAGGAAAAAAAGAACAGCTACATCTTGACTGGGTACTTCCAAAAATTGTCAATAAGGAAGATATTTTTCTCTTATATCTAAACTTTCAGTGCTAGAATTGTGTTGAGCTCAAATTGAAAATCTATCAAATATAAAAAATTAAATAAGAACTTCTTCACTATTGAAGACATAAAGAATATTAACAGCAACAACAACAACAACAACAATAATAATAATAATAATAATAATAATAATAATAATAATAATAATAACAGACTTAAACTAACATCTCCACATATATACCTTTAAATTTCCCGATACACACGATTTTTTTCCTCAGTCATAGAATTTACCCCAACATTAACAATGTACATCTAGCCAACAGTCAAAACACGTATCGACATTACCTATTCCCGCAGGACCAAATCAAAGCCTCCCCATCTTCCTTCCTCTGCCGTGTTTACGAATTAGACACACTTACACTACTAGACATAAAAAAATATCCGCTAGAAAGACCAAAAGTCAAACACCTTCCTATTAACTAACGTAAAGTGATCAACGCCCAGATTACCTAGACGGAGCAAAAATCGATTCACAACGTCAACTCCTAACAAAGGACAGCCCGAGTCGTTACTCGAGTTTTATGCTTTTGTTCTAGTCGTCTGAAGATTTCGAGAACTTGAAAGTCGAGGTTTATTATTTTAAACGTTATTTTTAGTGAATACTCAGATTTGAGTAGATGCTGCTTTTAATTTCTTAAATGAATAAATTATGCGCTCTCCTGTGAGATTCAAACTTACGTATCCCTGAGCAGAGGAAACACTCGTTAGATCCAACATGCTTCAACCGACTGATCTACGAAGGACTTGTGCCGATCAAGCAAAGGTGAATAGTGTCTTTAAGCGAAATTCTTCTCATCATGGACTCTCAGAAATTTCGTATCCGTTTCGTGTCCAAATCTAAACAAAGCAATTGCTAAAGTATTGGATTTTTTAAAATTTATTAATCCAACAGCTTAAATATATCATAAAAATAGAGATTTAAGATATAAAATATTTATGCATTAAAATGATAGAGTATATGTAAATATAAAAGTGGACATTGAGGTCAACACCCAGCGTCTATAGTGTGTTTCATGCTTAATCCATTCCGTGTTGACCCCAGTGTTTATATATATATATATATATATATATATATATATATATATATATATATATATATATATATATATATATATATATATATATATTATAATAATAATAATTTATATATATATATAATAATGATAATGCAAAAATATTCGTTAAAGCGAATCGAGTCCTCTCGGTCACTGTGTGTTTGTCTAAAAATAAATACACTTAAAATTCACCTTCTTCCCTGCCGTGCGCCAAAGGCTTAGGAGTAAAATCTCCGACTGACGCCAAGTCAGACCGTCTTCGATCCTAGGTAGAGGCAACCGGATGTCTATCCACACTGATGAGCTGTGATACAGCGAAACAGTCTGTACGGGGATGACAATATATATGCTCCTGAAAAGTTTATTTCGGTTGGGCTCTCTGGGAAAGAAAATGTCAGTTTGTAAACAGTAACTATTACGGCTGATAAGACAAGACTCTTCGGTAAAGCGAATCGAGTCCTCTCGGTCACTGTGTGTTTATCTAAATATATTATATATATATATATATATATATATAAATATATATATATATATATATATATATATATTTTATATATATATATATATTTTATATATATATATATATATTTTATATATATATATATATTATATATATATATATATATATTTTATATATATATATATATTTTATATATATATATATATTTTATATATATATATTATATATATATATATATATTATATATATATATATATATATATATTATATATATATATATATTATATATATATATATATATATATTTTATATATATATATATTTTATATATATATATATATTTTATATATATATATATTTTATATATATATATATTTTATATATATATATATTTTGTATATATATATATATATATATATATATATATATATATATAGGTATAAGATAAGAACAAATGGAGTATAATTACACTGTCAGTAGCCTTTAATTTTTAAAATGAGCTCAGTACAGAGTAGAGTTTTATATTATTTATAATAGGGGATTAAAACAAAAGCATGCTAAAAATCGCCACACAATAGCTCTTGAGTGCGGCACTTTAAGGTTCCATTATAATAATTTATTTGACCAGAGCCCTTTTAAGGGACGCTAGATCATCAGATAACACTTCCAAAACTGAAACGAAAGATGAAAGTTTTTCATCTTTCGTTTCATTTATTAAAGTGTTATCTGATGATCCAGCGTCCCTTAAAAGGGCTCTGGTCAAATGAATTATTATAATAGAACGTTAAATTGGTCTGTTTTTCTTATATATATAGTTCAGTTTAAAAAGTATCCACTAGCTAGATTTCACAGGTGATTGTAGTAGTTAAGGTCTGTAAAAAACAACACATCTGTCAGTAGAACTGATAACAAAGAAATTTCTCTGTTTTCCTCCTCTTCCCACGTTAGCTATCATCCAAGGCAAATGAAAAATTCACGCTCAACCCTTATATTTAAGCCGCAGCAAAATGGAGTTATGCTTTTCTCGAGGACATGCGCGCGAAGCGAGGAAAACAAAATCGACTAAAATTTGAATACGTAATACTTGAAGGCATAAGCATAAAACAAATGAAATATCTTTAACCTTAGGAAAGATAAATATATATAAAATAATATTTTTAGTAATTTAAAATCTATATAATATCATAAGCGACCTCATACCTCTTGTATTGTTGCAAATTGATATGCTAGCTTTCATAAATTTGAATTTGCCATTTAAACATGTAAACGTAAAAAGCAAACAAAAAAAAATTCAATTTCATTTTAATGCTATCAAATTCCGATCTTCATAAAGACCAATGCTGGTTCAAAACACTGCATCATATAGATAATTCGTGTAAGTATTAGATGAAAATATCAGTTATCTAATATGGAGACAAGAAAAACTCAATAAACGAATCTGTATTTATCAAGACTAAATGTTATCTTTCGTAGAAAACTGGCCTTAGAACAGAGAAAGTAGAGGGAGTGGATGGTTATATCCTGGGTAAAGAACAATTTGTCTGAAATAAATAAGTAAAATAAATGAAAAAAAGAAGAAAGAAACACGAATGTACAACACAAAAAGAGAATAAAGTCAAAACTCTCGAGACAATCCTCCAAAAATAACCAGTTAAATAAGACAAGGAATAAACAAATAAATAACAAGTCATATAAAACGATATAAATAAAACATATAACAATGATACAAACACAATGTTCGATAACATAGTAGCTACTCTAAGTAAAGGTATTATATAGAATATAATGAGAAGAAAAAAAGAAAATGGAAAAGAAAAAAATGATCCCAAGACAATTGTCATAAACAAGGTGTGTATCTCCTGACAGCAAGTCATTTAACTGATTAACAAACCTGTTTTGGACATTTCCGCCATCTTAGTAAACTCGCAGAAAATATCTAGCCAATCGTAGTCCATTATCCTACAGAACTGAAAGTAAATCTTGGATAAAAAATAAAAAAAAAATAAAGCAATTTTGTTCATTTTAGAGCTTCGGTCTCCTTTATTTCTCGCCGTTCTGTTTATTTCCTCCGTTGGGGTTCTCGGGAGTTTTTCATTGGGATGTTAAACCAAATTAAAGCGTTGCAGTGCGTTTTTTTTATTTCATGCAAATTCTGGTCGGTTTTAGAAATGTAACTACCAAGAAAAGCGTAAATAAATATTAAAAGGAAGATGGAAGACATTCGCATACATAGTTATAAATGTTGTTTACAAAGTTTGTATTCAGTTTAGATAGCTAATAACACTGGTTTGCAAATACTTTTTATTTCTTTTAGGCAAGCATGTGAATAGATGTGAATAGATGTGAATAGATGTTTGTTTACTAATTTTGATCTGGTGAATTTAAATTTATGAACAGTTTTACTCTATCACTTCTAGCTCCTTTCTGCTTTCGCATATCACATTTTTATTATACTGCAACTCAAGACATGCTTATTTTATCTATTACAAAGGTATTGTATCGCCGAGGTGAATCATACACAGAGAAAAATGTGTGCTTAATATATTTATTCAGCACCAGTATCCGGTTCTAACGGATACATACTGTTGTAGAGTAGCTAGCACCCCAAAAGCATTCTTCCAGATGGACTTGCTCATAGCCTTAAATAGTCTACGATTAAGGACTTAATTAGTTTATTAATAATTTGAGACTAAGCTGATTAATATTCAGACTGATCTTACTTCGTTTGGTTATGCAGCATTTGACCCTCATCTATTTCTTGTAAGTTGTCTTGTTAATTGGTTTGTAACTTATTGTTCTGTGTTGTATCGTTGAAGTGAATGATACACAGAGAAAAAATGAGTGATTAATATATTTATTCGGCACCAGTATCCGATGCTAACGGATAAATACACAAAACACAGAACAATAAGTTACAAAACAATTAACAAGACAACTTATAAGGAATAGAGGAGGGTCAAATGCTGTATAGCCAAACGAAGTAAGATCAACTATATTTATCGTGCGTAAATTGTACAAATACGGCACAAGGCCAAAAAAGGGGGAACAGGGAAAAGGATGGTCATCATCTGTCTTAAGATTAAACTTAGCTTGTCACAATCACTGATCCAGACATACAAACAATATTCCTTTCACCAAAACAACGCATTCTTACTTACCATTCTTTCCTCATCTACCATAATACATCAGAAACTCTATGAAATCTTTAGTAGTCCCCATATTTACAAATCATTGTCTGTGGTGGGAGGGGGAATAAAAATAAAAATTTAAAATCTAAAAACCCTAATGAGTATTTATATATGTGTACAAAAACTATATAGAAAAAACTAAACAAAAATTTTGTTAGTAGTAACAGCTTAGTATCACCTGTTGAAGTCCTTAATCGTAGACTATTTAAGGCTATCATCCAGACCAACTGGTAGATTTCTGAAGGGGTACTAATTACTCTACAACAAAAGGTATATCACAAAGAAACAGTATAGACACAGGGTATTGACGGAACTAAATTAATTTGATAACACCATAATGCAGCAAGCAGTCAAAAGTAAGTTTTTAGAAGTCCTCGTGTATTCTGTCTCCGGTATATCGCGCAGGACCATCTAGCAGACATGCCCCATCATGCTGGGGTTCTACTTGCGTCGATAGTTTCTTTACATCTTAGTAATATGTTGGAGGAACCTTTCTCTATGCTCTTCACTGACTACTCTGAGGTTGGGAGAACTTAAGGTGGGACTTGAGAAAGTGAATTTTGAGTGACATTCGGCATTCTATATTCTCATAAGCATGTAACAACTTCTCGATAGACACTTCGTAATTTGGTACCAGTGTGTTACCAAAACAAGTCATGCCATAATGACCTGAATGCTTCCCATTCTCTCAGTTCACTTAAGGTAAGAAGCTCCTCAGCTACCTTATCATGCAGTGCTTCTCGGATCTGAGCTCCGAAGGAGATGCCCTCTTTGTGCTTAGCAGAATTAAGTGCTGGGAATAGAGTGCACATCTGTTGGAAGTCAGTAACATTTTTGTCCAGGGCCTTCACAAAATTATTCATCTGAACAAGCTTGGTATGAAAAGGAGAAAGAAGAGGATTTTTTGACACGGTTTTCACCAGGCGCGTAAGTCCTCCTAGATCCTCCGTAGCTCGTATTGCTTGGACACAGCTGGACTGTCCAAGAGACAGAGAAAGCAACATTACTTTGTGAATCCCACTTGCTTATCCATAACGAGCCCAGAGACCTTGGAGTCCTCACAGAGACTCCTCTGGTACTGCTTGTACTTGGCACATTCTAAAAGGAGCTCCAAATGTCATACGACTCATTCAAATAAATTGAATAATAGTAATGCTGAGGAGTTATGCAGGAAAAACAGCCTTCAGATTTCGCTTGGAAGATATGAAAAGACGCCAATCTGAGGGATTATGCTGGAAGCCAAGGAAGGTAAACAAGCAAGAGACATTTGTATAATAGCACAATCTATTTTTCCTATGCCGAAGAATGATCACCCGTTTCCGGACACGGAAACAGGTGATCCTTACATCTGCAGTGACCTAGTTCACCTACTTAAGCCGGGTTACCAGGAGTGCTGCTTATTAGGGTACAAATCACAGGCAATGTCAATCAGGTTTTCCTGGGTGATCCAGTTGACCCTGAATAAACAGAGACATTGTCTTCAGAAGGGATCGACTTAGAATTTTCCTCTGAAGGCAATTCTTCATAGGATGAAATAATAAGATCTGTGTGCTGGCGGTGTAGGGACAGAAAGATCACCTGAATGGGGGACAGGTCTCATTGATGAGAGGAAGGTTGACACTGTTCAAACTTTGCTTAATCAACTTAGCTCTCCGTAGCCGATTAAGTTAAGACTCGTTTGATCTAACGACGGTTTCCCTCTGCCCAGAGGAACGCAGGTTCGAATCTTGACGGAAACCGCATATCTTTCTTTAATAAACATTTCGGGAACATTCATGCCGTTAGACGAAGATAAATATGCTGTTTAATAAATAAACGGGGCGTCTATTTAAATATGAGTATCCACTGCAGATAACTTTTAAAGTGACAACAAATCTATCGGATTAATGAAAATGCATTACTTTAGAAAATTAAAATTGACGTCCATGTTTATCTCAGGTAAATGACTGAGCCACGAAAACCCGATGGCTTTAAAGGTGCTTGAATCTTATCTATAAGCTTAATCTTCATTAATCTCATTTAATCCCAGTCGACTTTCGTTACACCTGTATTATTCTGGGAAGCATTTTAACAGAGGACGGAAAGTGTGACAGTGAAATCCGGAGGCGCATTAGGATACCGAAAGATGCCCTCTAAATGCTAAGAAAAGTATTAAGAAACAGAAAGAAATTGTTAAAAACAAAGAAATGAGTACTGAACTGTTACGTAATATCAGTCCTCTTATATAGCAATGAATACTGGACAATTTCCTCACAGATGAAGACGAGACTTGAAGCAATAGAAATGTGGTTCTACAGAAGGATGCTGAGAAAACTATGGGCCGGACATGCGAGCAACGACGATGTTTTAGAGTAATTGAAAACAGAAAGGACACTTAAACTTAACACCAGGAAGAGACAGTTGACATTTCTAGGCCACATAATGAGGAAAGAGGGGTTGGAAAATTTGATACTCACAGGACATATTGAAGGCAAGAGGGATAAAGGAAGACAACACATAACGTACCTAGCGAGCTTGACTAAATGGATTGCGAAACAAGGTTTAGGAGAGACTACAGAAAGACAAAATTCATTAAGACTGGGCATTTTGGGGCACCATTATCACCAATGTCCTGAAGAGACACGGTACATAGAAGAAGAAAAATTATTATTATTAGCAGCAACACCTTTATTTATCAGCTGAGAACTATGTCAGGAACATTATATGATTGGCTATGCAAATACACATTTATTGACACCGTATAAGTTTCCCCGTATATATATATATATATATATATATATATATATATATATATATATATATATATATATATATATATATATATATATGTGTGTGTGTGTGTGTGTGTGTGTGTGTGTGCGCGCACGTGCAAACAGGCATCACAATATATTTACTAATATTCATCATATATTTGGAACTGTTCATTTCATCGCTTCTCATCAACGACTGCCAAGCGATCTTACTGAAACATTGGCTTGATAAGCAAACGATATATTTGTAGAAGCGTTGCCATGATAAATGACCTTTCCTCTTTGACGTATGACTCATGACCTTCTTCAGACTGCTTCCCTTCGCATTGTGTAGATCCGTGGTGCCACATTTGACAAACGTACAAAAGAGTCGAGGACGACCAAGTCTTGGCAAGGTCGGCGTACTCATCAAACTCAGTGAAGCGTCACGCAACAATCTATCTATATCTTTGCATTATCTATCTATCTATCTATCTATCTATCTATCTATCTGTGCCATTATTTTAATTATCTATCTATGCAACTTTTCATTATCTATCTATCTATCTATCTATCTATCTATCTATCTATCTATCTATCTATCTATCTGTGCCATTATTTTAATTATCTATCTATGCAATTTTTTCATTATCTATCTATCTATCTATCTATCTATCTATCTATCTATCTATCTATCTATCTATGCCATTATTTTAATTATCAATGCAATTTTTTCATTATCTATCTATCTATCTATTTATCTATCTATCTATCTATCTGTGCCATTATTTTAATTATCTATCTATGCAATTTTTTCATTATCTATCTATCTATCTATCTATCTATCTATCTATCTATCTATCTATCTATCTATCTATCTATCTATCTATCTATGCCATTATTTTAATTATCTATGCAATTTTTTCATTATCTATCTATCTATCTATCTATCTATCTATCTATGACATTATTTTAATTATCTATGCAATTTTTTCATTATCTATCTATCTATCTATCTATCTATCTATCTATCTATCTATCTATCTATCTATCTATCTTGTTCCTATAATAAAAAAAATAAAATACAAAAAAACAAAAAACAGGCGTGACCGTTTTAATTTCTCCTCTCTTTCGGGTCATAATTTTTCTATTGATTACGAGGGAACAGTACTCTTTTAGCTAAATATCCCGTCGTTCTGTCTACCTTGTACTCTTCTTGAAATCAATTATTTTGACAGTCTCCGGTCATTGCCAGTATCACCCAGAAAGTTCTGACTACTTATATGAGAGGCTCATTTTTTTCTGCTTGTTTTAAACCATTTTGAACTTCCTGAAACAACAAGAGAAGAAACAAACTTGTCAGCTTTCGTCAAGGTTTCTAAATGTCTGCTATTTTAGTTCTTTTATTTCTCTGATAGTTTTGTGTTGTTCTGAGACTATACAGAGTGTTCCAAAAGTCACATTACCATTGATAACCTTGTAAATTTTATATTTATTTGCCAAATGGAATCATATTTCTCTACGTGACAATATATTAAGAAATTTTATTGGTCAAATTATAGAAGATGATCTAATGCAAATTTTTCCTAGTTGCTATTTCACAAGCGTATGTTTTCTGTCAGTTGTCGCCTGACTTTTGAAACACCCTGTAGATCAAACATTTTTCTTTTTAACAGATACTGGACAAACCTAAGATCTTAGCTGCAAAGGAGCGAAAAGCCTGAATTCAGGTTAAGTGTTGCTTTGGACGAATTATATTTTATAAGAAATGCAATCACACGATAGGGTACGTGCTAACAACAGGAAGGGCCTTATGAAAAAAAAAAAGAAAAGAAAAGAAAAATCATAACAAACAACTGAATCTCAAATAGCGGAAAAAGTTGATCTAGCCAACCACAAGACGAACCCTTCTTCTATGTGCTGTGTCATTTCAGGACTTTATGACTCTCCACAACTTCCCATTCTTCGTCGTTCTTAGTAAATTTTATTCTATCTCTCCTTATCCCTGTTCTGCTATCTATTTATACTGGCTTGTTAGGTATTTTACTTGCTTCTTTACTTTGTCCCTTCTCCCATCAATGCCATGTGAGTCACAATCTCCAAACCCACTTTCCTCATTATATATCCTTGTAATTGCATCTGTCTCTTTCTGATCCTGAGTATAAGCATCCATTTTATTTACATTTAATTAAAACTTCCCCATTACTTACGTTTTCAGTCCATGTTATTCTCAGTATCCTTCTGTAGTGCCACAGCAGCAACAACTAAAATGGATAGCGCATGTAAACCGAAGAGAAAATAATGTCATAATTAAGATGTAGACATTCCAAAACACAAATAACAGATTAGCAAACTATTATTTTTATAGGAAGTATATCTCTGATCAGACTTCTTGAGGTTGACTTTCGCGGTCAGATGGATGACAAAACAATTTAGTGGATTTTGATTGGCTAAGCCAGTGTGAGAACGATAGATAGAAAAAGGAATGTAGACGTGATCGCTTTCTTGTCTGAAACGGGTCTCTAGTGGAGGGAGAGCGAACCAACTGGATAGTTTGAAGAAGTATACGTCGACGTTAATAAACTAGATAAGTTAAAATTCCCTGTGCTGAAGTTCTTTTATCTCTGGACTCACATCAACTAGCGATCATCGGCCGTGAGCGAGAGGAAAGTAGCTTTATTATCGAACAAATCCCATCTCCTAAGAACTCCTCGGCACGAGAGGGCTATACAACACTACTGGACTTGAGAAACCTGTCTTCTAAAAAGTGTTTTAAGAGAAAAGATTTTTTATAAATTTCAAACGAAAGCAGTATTAGCTACTCGATCGATAAATTCCAAATGTTTCCTTGTAGGGAAACGGCTATTATTATCATTACCATTAACATTGTCTCAAGTTTTCTCCTCCTCTGTTAAGTGATTGCCCAACATTCGTTGCCTCAGAGGAGTAACGATATTACATACAACAATAAAAAACTTAACATAACAACACCCTAGATGTGCAAAGTTGTCGGAACATCAAATGGACGGTCGTATTCATACTAAGTGAGGCACTAGGAAGCATCTGAACATATAAAGCGGGGGTGGTAGCACATGAATTATCGTCCTGGATATGAAGAGAAACTATTAGGTTGGTGCAAAAATAATGTCGTTTTCTCACATATGTTACTATGTGAGAAAACGACATTACTTTTGCACCAACTAATACATCTGGCTGTAAATTTTAATTCTGTTATTCCCAGGACTACCCTGACCCGGGGTGTTAGCACCTGCTAGGGTCCTAGCTATGGGCAAATAGTGAACTCCAAAGTTAAAATCAACAGCTCATTTTTGTAACAAAATGACCAACAATACATTTTTGTAACAAAATAACAATCAACGAAACACTAAAAAAATATAAAAAATACATCTTTATAGTAAAATTACCAAGAGTAAATTTTATGATCTACAAACTATATATCTAAAAAAAACATACCTTTACACTTAAAGTATACATTTATGTAAAAAATACCTATAGTTGAAAAGCATAAAATTACGTACAAAATGTTTAGATTTCGGTATTAATAACCCATAGAAGTATGTTAACCAACCAACATAGAATGGAGATTAACGGGAGAATGCAGATCAATGTAGTGCTTAAGTGGGTCTTTTTTTCACCTTATCAACCATTTGTGGATTATTTAAAGACGAAACATATTTGGGATTACGAAAAGGAGTCTTTTTGTTTTTCGAGTGAACATTGCATTAACAGATTTTTAGAATGCAACTGTGATTTTTCCAGAAACAAATGCTACTATTTAGGCAATAGATAGATTACAGGAGATGTGTTCTTACCTTTCCCAAGCGTATTTGTGCGTAAGTGAATATAACAAAGACGATTGAAATTCGATCTCTGTTCTCTGATTTCAAACCGCTATCAATTACGTGACCGTAAATCAGGAGACTCGGATATGCGATTTCAAAAAGCAAACTATAAAATCGACAGAAGAAATAATTCGTTATTGTGGGCTACAGCATGAATCTAAAAAGAACTGAATCTATGAAAAACGAATTCGACATTTGTATGGGTGGAAAATCAGGAGTAATCCTTTGTAAATATCGCATTATAATTCTGTATATTGCTTAGTTCTTAGCATGTAGCATTCTCCTTGCCAATATCTTATAAATAATAGATTCCGTTTTGATCGCCAGGAAAGACGGAAAAGACTATCTGACGAAAATACGAAAAGACGTTTGGTTTCAGTGACAAAAGAAAAGAAAAGAGAAAATAGAGGCGGCGATATCGTTCTTATGTATTTAACGTCTAGTTCAGTGAATTAAAAAACACACTTAACTCGTTTCAGTTGTACCCTCTTACTTCTTTTAATAATGAATTAAATAGTTGTTATTGCAATATTTCGTTAGCGTTGTTAAGCTGCAATATATAACGATGCAACAGATGAATTTCTACGGATATTTTGTAGACATGGACCTCGCAATGAGCTTATTTATTCATTAAGGTTTTTATGTATTTAACGTCTGCTTTAGTGAATTGGAAAACTTTTAAAACGTTTCATTTGTACCCTCTTATTCGTCAAATAATAACCTGCATTCATGCTTATTTACCTGAATCTTGCAGATAGTGATGAATTAACATCCGAGGAATTGTCTTGGACGATAGAGATTTCGTTCTACTAAACAAGATAGGAACTATAGTAATGAGTGCTTAACTCTTTTACGGCTGTTAATTCTGAAACAATTCCTCACAGATGAAGAAGAGATTTGAAACGACAGAGATGTCGTTCCAGAAAAGAAGGTTAAGAATATCAGGGACGTGAGCAACTCTTTATTTTCTTGTCTCGATAGCGTCCAACATCGTCTCCGCGTCCTTGTGGGTGATGAATTATTTTCATCCTATAACCACTTTCCCACAGAAAGCAAGCCTTTAGCAACTCTTTAGCTATTTCTATAGAAAGTATTCACACAAACTGCCTTCCTTAGTCCCACCATTTCTAACCTTCACGGCTATGACCCCCGCCGTGCCAGGCAAATTGTAGCGAATCACCGTCATTCCCTTTTGTATTTCATTAGTGAGATGTAAGTTCCACGAACCGCTTTTTTGTGGAACCGATTCCCAAATGGATGCTTACGCGTTCACGACAATCTTAACCTGTTCAAGTCAAGGGTTAATCCTCATCTTCCCCACATATTCCCATAAGCTATGCCCCTAAATCTCTAACCGTCTTCATTGGAGGATTCTTGGGGCTTGTAGACATGGAACATTATTGTAATAATAATAATTTGTGAATAATCATTTTAAAAAATCAAAGAATATCTACTGCATAGTAGAATTCGTTTTATTTTCAATCATTTCACACCAAACAAGGCGATAAAGCCACTTTGACTAAAGGTAAAATAACTGTGAAGAAAGGAAAATAAAAAAAAAAAGGATTCACAGGGACAAATGATGACAATTGACGTTGCATTTAAATTTTTAATGATTTTAGTTCACAAGAAAACAAGAAGCTTCAGGAGTTTTATATAGGCGACAAGTACGAGGGAAAATTGCTTTAGCATAGAACTTACTCGATATAGTCATTCCAATTCATATCAGCGGAAAAAAAGTTAGACCAACAAAGTGCAATGAGTTAATGTACTTGAGGTTCGCATCAGCCATGGCGATGGGTGGGTTTAGTTTGGTTTGGTTTATTTTGTTTTACGGCATATCAACCTCAATGAGTTATTTAATGCCGACAAAATTTTTAGGATAGATTCGTATGAACACAATATGTATTCTTTGATTTAGATTGGTTTGGTTTATTTTGTCCCACGGCACATCAATCCCAATGAGATAACTCAATGCCGACAAAATACTTTATTGCTGGTAATATTTTGTTTTGTCAAAAATCTGTTTCAGGTAATACTTTTCCTTCAAAATTGTATTGCTGGTAATAATTTTTTCAAAAAGTATTACTGGTAATAGTTAAATATTTGCCCATAGCTGGGACCCTAACAGGTGTTATCACCCCAGATCAGAGTGGACCTGGGAACACCAGCAATTAAGAGGTGCTTCCATGCCCGTCAAAACCTCCTGATCAGAGTCCTTGGTGCTGGACATAGTTTATCATCTTATCCAGGACGCGGATGTAGTTTAACGTCTTATCCAGGACGAGCCGATGGAAGGGGGAAAAAGCGTTAAAACCCCCGGTAACAACGGATTGAAACACATTTTTAAGATCAGCTTCTAATTCGATTTTACCGAACCTATCAGGCTTACCATTAAAACAGGAGTAAATATCTGTTTCACCAGAATATATACTGAGTTTTCTTGTGAAATCTGAAGTCAATCAGAATGTGAAAAGCCCTGCTATGTTAGCTATAGATTTTTAATCGAACGCTTGTACCCAAAGAATCATGCAGAAAAAGTGGAATTGAAATATAAATATTCAGGGTCGTACTAGAATGCTCAAAGATATTGCAAAGCCTCTAAATATATTACCTCTTGTTGCGAAGATTCTAAACAAATCTCATATTGAAAAGCTTCTACGCATATGTCTTTAGGTTGGAAATATGTTAAACATATTAGCTTATTCTGTGAAGTATCTATAAATATTACCTTATGTTGCAAAGCTTCTAAATATAATATCTTATATTGGGACACTTCTATCTATCTATCTATCTATCTATCTATCTATCTATATATATATATATATATATATATATATATATATATATTTAATTTCAATTAAAAGGTGCAAATATAATTTATAAATTCATGAATCATTCATACAAAAAGCAAATATAGAGGTTAATGATTTAAATGGCGAGAATACATCGTCGCAAACAATATAAATAAGATACATCAACCCCGAACCTGTATATGAATGATATGATCCCCGTTTACAAGCTTTCGTCTGTTCCTACAGAACAAAATCTACTTCCATACCTGATGATGTCTGTAGGAACAGATGAAAGCTGGTAAAAATTAAAAAGACCATATGCAACTGGAATTTATAAACGGGGATCATATCATTCATATACAGGTTCGGGGTTGATGTATCTTATTTATGTGTTTGCGACGATGTATTCTCGCCATTTTAAATCATTAACCTCTATATTTGTTTTTTGTATGAATGATTCAGGAATTTATATATATATATATATATATATATATATATTACGAAGATTCTAGATATATTACTTTTTATTGATAAGCTTCCAAACATTGCCTTATAAATGGGTACGATGGGTAAATTGTCGTCATTTTCTATTTTTAATTATGTGCATGGGCGTTGTTTGTTTTTGCCGAATGCACAGCATAGTAGAATACCTTCATGCAATGCACTCCGCCAGAAATTTACAAAACGGCATGCTGTCCTGCTTGGCATTCGCGCCGGAAGCTCCAATAAGAACATTTCAGAGTATTTGGTTGTCAATTTGAGGACAGTGCATAGGATTCGGAAAGAGTTGGATGAGTCTAATGGTGATTACGAAGGTGTTTGGAGTGATCACTAGTGATGACGACGTTATTCATCTTCCCACTTAGCCCCTCAGCAAGGAGGCCTTGGATAGGTAGTGCTGCCCTGGGTCAAGAAGGTGGCTGCTGGAAAACTCTATGTCTGACAACAGGACTCTGCACCATGCACAAAAAGCAGGAGAACCCAGTTATGGCTGTCAGACAAGTTCTACGGCCACATCACCCCTTATATCCGGCCACCTAACTCCCCAAACCGCAACCCACTTGATTATTATGTGTGGGACGCACTTAAGTGAGAGACAAGCAGAACTTCTTGTAACATCAAAGATGGGCTGAAGATAAGGTTTATGGCAGCATTCACAAACTTAAACAAGAAAACCATGCAGAAGAGATGCAGGAGAATTCGAAGATGTCAGGAGGACGTGGTTGAATACAATGGCGCTTTTATTGAAGGAAATTACACTTTAGTATTTCAAGATATTTTTGCACAATTTTGGTAAATATATCTGTGCCATTTTCATTTATCGATCACTTTCTGTATAATGAAGCGTCTAAATATATTAGCTTATGTTGCGAAGCTTCGAAACATATTAGCTTATGATTCGAAGCTTCTAAAAATATTACCTTAGGTTGCGAAGGTTTAAAACATATTACCTCATATTGCGAATTACTAAACATATTACATTATTCTGCGAAGATTCTAAACATATTATCTTATGTTGCTAAGCTTTTAAACATATCACCTTATGTCGTGAATCTTCTAAACAAATTCCCTTATGTTGCTAGGCTTCTCAATATCTTATGTTGCGAATCTTAAAAACATTAACTGATATTGCGAATCATCTAAACATAACACGTTATGCTTCGAAGATTCTAAACATATTGTTCTATGCTGTGAAGTGTCTACACATATTACATTATGTTGCGAAGCTTCTAAACAAATTAGCTTATGTTGCAAATCATAGATGTTAGGTTATGTTGCGTAGCTTATAAACATAATGCCTTACATAGAAAAAAATGGGATTTGAAGAAAGTAGGCGCATAAAACATTCTTAATTTCAGAAACAATAATTTGGTGCGTAAAAGAAAGGAAACTGAACTGATTCCTAATTTCACAGACTAAAGAAAATTAAGAAATAAAAATGTGAGAACTTGATCTTGATGCCACCATTGCTTTTTTTTTGTAACGATGTTCACTGATCTTGCATCTGAGATAGAATCTCATAGGTTTTCAAGCTGATACGCCGCAAGTATCTGATAAGAAAATGAATTATTGAAAATTTAAAGTTTTGTTTGTAAACATTGTCAGAATGTATCTACTATTTATATGTTGGTCCTCTGCGATGAAAAATAACAGTGGAGCTGCTTAGAAAATAGAAAATAATAATAGTACCCCTAAATTTTTTTTTATGTACTTTTAATTCTTAGTTAGAAACTTGTTTCTTTGGCTCATTCCTACTACTCTCCTGCTTCAATTAAGGTATGCAGCACGCGGTTGGCACAATTGGAGCTTAGCTTTCGTAGGATGTATACGTCTTCTTTGGGGTGTCCAGTCACCCCAACCTAACGAAAGTTTCCATGATTTTACACACACACACACGCACACACATGCACGCACGCACGCACGCACGTGCACGCACGTGCACGCACACACACACGCACACATATATATATTATTACTCTTTCAGTCCTGTAATTATGAGTTTAGCTAATGTAATATCTCTATATCGTGGCTATTGTTGATGAATAAATATTTTTATTATTGTATTTTTGTATTTCAACTACAATTTACAACATATGTTTATCCAACAAATTTATTATAATTTTCATTTCAATGAATAATTATATCTTCAGTTCAACTCTCGATTTAAATGTATATTTTTTCAGTAGTACGACATATATTAGGTTATATAAACACCTCAGGGGTCTGTTCATTTTCAGAAATCGAAGGGGGCAAACGCATAGTTAAACACAAGGGATGCCCATCATTGGATTCTCTGTTTTGTGAAGATTTATCAATGAAAATGTAATTAAAAACCTATTTCCATCTGTAAATAGATATCAAAAATTGATGAACTAGAATTAAAATAAAAAATGTCGACTAAAACATATTAATTCATTAAGTTCCACCGTCCTATTAACGATTACAAGTAAGCATTAATATAATTAGAAATATTATTATTATAATTATTATTATTATAATTATAATTATAATAAGAAAACTCTTAATTACTTGGTAGAATAATGTCAAAAGTTCAGCGCCCAAATTAATAAATGTTTTTTTTTTCCAGAAACTAATATTTTATACCAGAATTTTTTATTTTAATTTTTTAGGTTAATGCTGAAATTTACGGTGAGCATTAATGGGTAAAATATTAAAAAAAAAAAATTATAAAGTACGATAGAAAGTGGGAGAATGTGTCTTCTGACCGGAAGTGCTTATGTATAGATATTTTTAAGCAATTTACCCCAAGTAACGTCATAATGCCACTAAGTTGTAAAGGGCGACTGGGAATAAAAGAGAATTGGAAACTTTAAGAGAAACCTGATACCCAGTGCTGAACAGAAGACAAGGGATAAAAATCTGCTCCTGTTCAAAAGAGCTTGGAGGAGTGTAAACCGGACGATAAATAAGACACGTGTTGCCTTTATTCTCTGATAAAATCGGGAAAATAAAACAAAAAAAAAACATAAACGATTTAAATTTTGTTGAAACGTCATTGAAAATTTCTGTCGCTCAAATTAATTTGTTAATATTTTTTCTATAACTTTGACCTGAAGAGATTATTTATACGCATTGGGAAAAAAACTCTTGGTGATAATTTATGTCATTTAGGATGGAAAAATACAGAGAAGGAATCATTCTAAAAATACTTCAAGGTATAATGTAAAAAGCAAAATCAAAACAATAGAAAAACGGCAATATTAGGTAATTACTCCCCACCTCTCAGGTTCTTTTTGACGTGGGAACTCAATAAAGATGTAGGGGGTCAAGGACGCATTGCTCACCTACGTCGGCACAAGCCTTAGGCGTAAGGAATTGACCTTGACATGAGCCCCATTTAGTGAGGAGATGCTAAAAGTAGTGAAGGACTCATGGAATTGAGAACCCCAGCCACGAATGGCTCAAAGCGATTCCTTAGAAGAACACACCATAATCAATGTTTTCTTACTTTTATCACGATCGTACACACAAGCTCGTTATACACAAGAGTTTGATAGAATTCCACCTTGAAGGATTAAATATAGTCTACTGAGGAAAAAGAAACTTACTGAAAACTAAATTAAATTTGCTAATTATTTAAGTATACTTTTTTTGGGAAGCATTTTTATTAAAATTATATTATTTAATTATATATACACACATTACACACACACACACACACACACGCACACACACACACACACACACACATATATATATATATATATATATATATATATATATTATGCAGTGTTACATTAGAACAGGTACATACTCACTACAAAACCGTACATCTTGTTTCAACGTTAAAAATTAACGTTTCTTCAGGTGGGAAATCATGATGCTACTACTAGCAGTATCGTGATTTCCCACCTGAAGAAACGTTAATTTGTTCATTTATTTATTTATTTGGATTAATTTTTATTTGTTTTTTATTTACTTATTTTTTTATTTTGTATATTTTTATTTACTCTATTTGGTTTTCGATTTTTGAGTAATGTAGTAATGTTTCTTAAATAAATAAATAAATGAACAAATTAGCACCAAATAAATAAATAAGTGAATAAATTAACAAATCGCCCCCGTTAGAACTAATAAAAATAAGCATAAATAAGCAAAAACAAATAAAAAGAATCAATCCAAATAAATTAAAAACTATCCCCCGCCAAAATAACAGAATAAACTACGGCAAGAAATCTAAACACTGGACGAATAAATAGCTTTAATTATCTTTCCAGGCTAAAATAAACTATTAAATAAGCGACCTAAGCAAATCCCCACCCCCAAACATGTTACTACGTTAATAAAAAATCAAAAACCGAAAAGAATTAATAATACAAAATGAAAATGAAAAACAACGAATAAAAAAAAAGCGGAAGATTTATAAAACGCTTTAAAAATTTATAAACGCTTCTTATTTGTTCTTATCGGATCATGGCGTCGGATTCCGATCCATATTTGATCCCAATTCATAAAGCGCTCCCTCTCTCTCTCTCTCTCTCTCTCTCTCTCTATATATATATATATATATATATATATATATATATATATATATATATATATATATAAGTGTGTGTGTGTGTATATATATATATATAAATATATCGCTCCCACTATCAAACTCATATTATTCAACAGTGGGAATGGTGTATTGAAAGTTTAAAAATATAGAAAGAAATTCACTCAAATTCTAACCGCGATCAACATGCAAAGGCTCGGAATAAACATTCCTACTAGTATTCGAAACAACACAAGAACACTTCTTAAACAGTAAAACATGAAGTGAAATTATCCACAGCAAAAAAAAAAAAAAAAAAACTCCCCAAAAAAACAAAACAAAAAAAAAACGTCCTTGAAAATGGCTAAAGAAGTGGCTGAAAGGGCTTCGTACAATGGACAATACATACAATTTTTGCTCTCCCTTACCAAACAGGAAAATACAAGAATGGTGGAAAAACTAAATAAAAAAACATAACTGTAACCTTTCCTGTCATATTCAACAAACTATATTTAAGGAAGGTTGCTGCCCAAATATAACTTGATTTCTCTCCCTCTCTTTATATATATATATATATATAAATTTATAAAGAAGTAATGGACATTTATTTATTAATCCGACATATTTTTATTACTTTAAACGTTATCTGAGTAGATGCTCAGTTTATTTTTAAACAACATTATATTTCATCTGCCGGAAGTTGCATTTCTTCTCAAATAAGATTTCTCAAAAGTTCAGACCGTTAGACGAAATAAAATATTTCTTAAAAAAAATAAACAAAGTGTCTATTGAAATATGGGTATCCTCTAAAAATAATGATTTAAGTAATATATATATATATATCTCGGAAACAATGTTAGGACAATTAATAACATTTGGGGAAAAATTAGCTTGTCTTTTAGGACCTCATCACTTTAGTTCAATGAAGTCCTAAAGTACAAAACGCGTCAAATATAATAATTTCATTGATTTTGCTGTTTCAGCCAAAGAATGGATGATGACCAGAGAGTATTTGGCCGAAACGTCATCTCTGTAATAACATCTATATAAACGAAGAATTAATTAATGTATATTGATAAGTCTGCCTATATTTCTGTAATTAGGTATTATGTACACTATTTACATTATTCGTATTATTGTCCTCTCCTTTGTGGCCATATTTATCACAACCTTTCGGCCGTTGTACGCTCCGGCTTTCTTCAGGTGGTTGGAATGTCGAACTGAACCCTTTATTTCACTCGCTAGGGTAGACTGTGGTATTTCAACTTGCCCGGTCTAATGGATGCCAGTTATCAGTAATCTCCTGTTAATTCTCTTCAAGTTCTCCACTGCCTTAACCAGGTATTGAACTCACACTCTTTGGGTCCTGTCGCTGGATCTGACTAACGCTTTTATCCACTGCGTGATGTGTCCTTGAGGATATCTGTGTGTGAATTAGACATCACACGTGGAACTAGAACAGTCTTCCCCAGTGAGCGAAATAAAGGGTTCAGTTCGACATTCCAACCACCTGAAGATTGCCAGACCATACAACGGCCGAAACGTTGTGATAAAGACGTGAACAAAGATGAGGACAATAGTCCGAATAATGTAAATAGTGTATATTGACAATTACTCAATTGAATAATAAAAATGGATTCATTTATATCCATACAAAGAGACGTCTAGTGGAATCCATGTCAACGTTTTTCCTATTACGGGTTTTTCATGCCTCCTCTTCTCTGTGTCATTTTTTTCAGTGTAAACCCTCTTCGTGTCGTTTTTTAAAGCCACACTCACTAATCTCCCTGTTAGTTTTCTCCGTGCCCCTCTCTCTTCCTGCTAGTTTTCTCCATGCCTCTCTTTCTTCCTGTTAGTTTTATTCATACCTCTCTCTCTTCCTGTTAGTTTTCTGCATGCCTCGCTCTCTTCTTGTCAGTTTTCTCCATGCCTCTCTTTCTTCCTGTTAGTTTTCTCAATCCCTCTCTCTCTTCCTGTTAGTTTTCTCCATGCCTCTCTTTCTTCCTGTTAGTTTTCTTCATGCCTCTCTCTCTTCTTGCTAGTTTTATTTATACCTCTCTCTCTTCCTGTTAGTTTTCGCCATGCCTCTCTCTCTTCTTTTTAGTTTTCTCCATGCCTCTCTCTCTTCCTGTTAGTTTTCTCCATGCCTCTCTCTCTTCCTGTTAGTTTTACTCCATGCCTCTCACTCTTCCTGTTAATTTTATTCATACCTCTCTGTCTTCCTGTTAATTTTCTCCATGTCTCTCTCTCTTCTTGTTAGTTTTCTCCACACCTCTCTATCTTCCTGCTAGTTTTCTCCATGCCTCTCGCCCTCTTCCTGTTAGTTTTCTCCATGCCTCTCTCTCTTCTTGTTAGTTTTCTCCATGCCTCTCTCTCTTCCTGTTAGTTTTCTCCATGCCTCTCTCTCTTCCTGTTAGTTTTA
>OZ010580.1:41076838-41081838 GCA_963932145.1 Acanthosepion lycidas
AGAAAACATACAAATACAAATACGCATGCGCATAATGTTCATTGGTGAAATTTTCCGTTTCTTTCATAAAGTCGAAAATTAACTTTTCATTTCATATTAAAGATTGTGACAAAAAACGCAAGGGAGATAACTGTGTACCTGTTATAAATGTCAATCAATATCATGGCAGCTATGATGGCTTGACTGTAAGTTATTAAAAAAACTTTCACAATTATCAACACTTGCACTCAAAGTAGAATACAACGAAAGCTAAGACTTAAGATAAACGACCATCTATTTCCATGAAAAAAAAAAACATACTTTTATTCAACATGTCAGAACGCTGATCATGTACATTAATACTGGAGAATAGTTTTTAGCAGATTGTCTGAAATTATGAACAATTATGGCCTCACATTCATGTAAGGATGACAAAAGAAAAATTTAACCACGTGTGGTCGAGTGGTTATAATGTTGGTTTCCCAACCATCGGATATCACAATGGACGATGTGTCAGTAGACTGACTTCTTGGTGTTATGTGCCTGTGGCAGAGATGCCAGCGTGCGGCACATTCGGAAATGGCCGGGGAAATATACCCCGTGATTGTAGTCAAGTAGAATTGTTCATCGATGGGTGTGCATGCCCGAGACTTTGAGCCTGCTCGCCTTGTTCAAACTGTTGATCACGACAGATGATGTTCTCTTCTACAAACTGTAACGAAGTTCCGCTTAGCATAGTTGAGGTATAAACAGCAGGTGGAGTACGTGGGAATGGAAGGTGTCTCCAATAAGCAATGACTGGCCGTCTTATCAGACAGGCACACTCGTATACGAACGGTCAGTTATATATATATATATATATATATATATATATATATATATATATATATATATATATATATGGTACGGTGGAATAGTGGATAACAGCTCAGATGGAAGAATGGAAGAGCCGAGTTCGAATTCATTAAATCCACTTACGTGAGAAGAAGAGGATTAATACCTTTTCCAAGGGTATTAATCTTCTTCTCTCTCCAGGTATGAGCAAATATCAGGACAGACTGGGATCTATAGCCTGGGATGGCAACTTGGAGAAGGAACATTGAAAATGGGTAAATAGCAGGACAGACTGGGTTCTATAGCCTTGGATGGCAACTGGTCTAGGAGAAGGACAACTCTGAATTCAAAACCTGCGGAAGGTCGTTTGGGGACCCTGTGGCACCAAGTCTCTGTATCCGGCCCTTCAAAAAGTGTGGATGGTTCTGAACAAAACCTTCACCACTATAATCAAATCTTATGTGCTGGCAGTTTCCAAGCAACTATTGTTCCTTAAAGTTTGGTACAAATTTTAGCTCTGTTATTTTACATCGAGCACTATTTTGTTACCACCAGTTCGTCGCAATCCCACTGATTTGCAGGGAACTAACTGACCACTCATGTAATTGCTTCTTTTGCATGGTGGATACATCCAAGCGTCAAAAGTTTACCTATATGCAAATTTAATGTTATTTATCGCCCAGTGCCACATTACCCTGATGAAGTAAATTGATCCAGATTATAGAAGGACAGCTGAGGAGAGAAACCCATACTACTTCAACCAAAAAGGCTTCGATGACCTGATCAGAGATCTTGGTCTCACATAATCCACTGCTGAGTTTTTGACGTCGAGATTCAAGCCGTTGAATTTGTTAGATGAAAATGTGCATGTCACAGGTCAGAGAAGGCGTCACCAGAGTTTTTCGAACCTTTTCACCTGTAAAGATTAGCTTTGATTCTGCTACAATGGAACGGTCTGTTCGAGGCAGTTGGAATCGTCTGTGACCCCAGCAAGTGGCGCCTCTTCATCGGCAGCCCATACATAAGCCTCAAAGTCGTGCTGCTTCATAACGGAAAAATGTATTCATCTCTTCCCTTGACTCATTCGGTGCAGCTCAAAAAAGGAATACAGCAGTGTCAAGATCTTGCTAGAAGCCTTGAAATACAAGAGTATAGTTAGGCTATCGGAGACTTCAAAAAGTTGGCAAGGCGGCTTTATCGAGTTTCCTGGCTATCTTTGCCTTTGGGACAGCACGGTCACCGCGGCACACTGGGTGGGACTGGTCGAATTTAATGTGGGGCATCCGAGCCCGTAGGCTCGGCCAAAAATTCCCCGTAGACCCCGTATAAAACGGGGTCGGGTAGCTGTTTCCCGAAACGAGACTGCCTTTCGACATAGCCTCGTCTAATGATCCTCTCTGATCGGGGGCAGAGAGTTCGACCAGCACAGACGAATCTCCGACTACATTTTTGCGCGCAGTGGTTTAGGGGAAAAAGGTTATTCACCTCGATGACACGGAAAGGCCGCATATAGCAACGATAATACCGGAAAACATTCTGGAATGCGGTTGGTCCGTTCTACCTCAACCATCATATTCACCTGATCTTCCGACAACCGAGCGTTACCTTTTTAAATAGCTGTAAAACGCTATATTGTTGGAACTCCTCTTCTGTATTTCCTGTTAATACGGACTCGAGAGAACCCCCCCACTGACTTCTCAAATTATCGCCATTTTCACAAAAGTATTCGAGGCTCTAATCAATGCGGAAGTGGTTAAACATCTTACTTCTCAGAACCTCCTCTCGGACAAACAATATGGCTTCCGTTTCGTCACATCTAACGCTGATGTGTGTTATCGGTCATCACTGAAAATATATAATCGAAGGCGTTTGACATGGTTAGTGGTCTTCTACGCAAATTCCAAGGCTGTGGTATCACAGGACGAATGCTTGATTTAAAGACAAAGTATAGAAAAGGCAACAGGAAAAAACTTCCTAATTTTTCCCAAGCAGTAATAGCAATTCACAGAAATTGAAAGTAAGCTGTGGCGAGCCATAGCCATCTATGCTCTGAAAGAATATGGCGTTAAGATATTTGTATTCATGTAGGGATGTTGTTGCCCTTAGACCATGCAAGTCAGTGATATTTGGGTGACAAGGAAAAGTACTTAATATGGCACTTGGTAATGAAACCTGATTTGGTCGCGGTCCTCCCTATGATCAAGGAGTTCTCAGGAATGTACCACGATAAAATAACAATTCTATACAGTATTTTACACGTCCTTTCCTCGTCAGTGATTCTAATCACTTACATACTTATGATTTCCTAGTAATAAATCGCATCAGTGACAAAGTGGAAATAGCGAGCAATTTGCTTCCTACTCTGTAGGATTCCCTATCGCACATATGCCCTTGGAAATGTCACACATCTACCCCTTGTCCTACTCCCTCTTCCATGGATGAAATAACAGGTAAACTTAGCCCTCTATCCTTGAGTAGCAGCTAGTCTACACGAAGAACTGCTTCTCTATCTCTTCTTTTTTATCATAGAAATTTTGTTTTAATCATTTCGTCCCCAGTAAAGCAATTAAAACACTAAGAAACAAGACGAACGTCCACATAGCACAGTGGATAAAGGCGTTGGTTAGATCCAGTGACAGGACCCAAAGAGTGTGAGTTCAATACCCGGTTAAGGCAGTGGAGAACTTTCAGGGGGAAAATTAACAGGAGATAACTGATAACTGACATCCATTAAAACACTCCCTTAATTGGGTATTGAACTCACACTCTTTGGGTCCTGTCATTGGATTTAAATAACACCATTATCCACTGTTCTTTGTGTCCTTGAGGACACATGGAACTAGAACAGTCTACCCCAGTGAGCGAAATAAAGGGTTCTGTTCGACATTCCAACCACCTGAAGAAACAGCCGAAACGTTGTGATAAATATGGCGACGAAGATGAGGACAATAGTCCGAATAATGTAAATAATGAAGACGAACGTAATAGAATATGAAAAACAGTAAGAAACAAGACGAGCGTAAGAGAATGAGAGAAAAAAACATTATTAAGAAGAGCGAACAAATAAAAGAAGAGAAATTAAGAAGACAGAAGTGAAAGATTGATATTGCATTTACATTCCTGAAGATCGCAGAGCCGAGATTGATCTTCAGTCGAGTTCGATATATTCACTTTCGTACAAAAAACGATCTAGAAATGGTATAAATAGATCTCTTCTCTTCGCAGCTATGCGCTAAATAGCGGGACTTGTATCTGGGAAAATAATTGCTATCTCTACAGAATTGTTAACGTTTAACAATTATTATTAACAATTACTGTTGTAACAATTAATTCTAGTGTAATCTGAACCTGTGTCTACGTTTTTGACATTAGCACAAACCGATCTTATATCTAAGTTTTGAAAAAAGTCTGACCTTTTGAATCTGGTTTGAACCGAAACCATGATTTCTGACTCATGTGTAAACCCAACTTTTGCCATCATTCTGACTCTGGTGCAAGACGAATCTATATTTATACTTTTTTTTACTCTAGAAAAAATCGGATAATGTCACCTTTTTGATTCGAGCAAAAGCAGACATATGCCTACTTTTTTGACGATTTATTCTGATTTTTTCTCCTGGTAGAGTTATATTGAGATCAATTGTATAAAAATGTACAATTTTAACACAAGGCCGAAAAAGGAGAAATGGGCTGAGGCTGGTCTTCAGTGACTATCTTATACCTAACTAATCCAATTCACGACCCATTCACTCATTATAATTTGCACATTCACCACAAGAACTCATCCGTCACCAATCAATCCTCCATATACCACAATATCGCATACTCTCAGGGAACCTAAAAAACGAACCCCATGACATAAAAATTTGATGATTATAAAAAATTCTATATAAAAAATCTGATTTACAATGAGAGGGGAGGGGATGAACCAAAAAACAAACTAAATACAAAAACAAACCAAATAAAGATATCTGATATTAGCATAGGTACCTCCACGAAATCGCTAAAAAAAGGGCATAGCTTGATTAAAAAGACGCCAACCTTGCTGTTAACAAAATTTTCTCGTCTAAATTCTTATGTTATTATTAAGAGGAAAGACCAAAGTTTTTTTAAAATTATTTTAAAAAATTTTTCCTTCTTTTTATAACATTCTAAATTTTGATTAAAAAAAAAACTTGTTTCTCTTT
>OZ010580.1:41086838-41181838 GCA_963932145.1 Acanthosepion lycidas
GACTGTAACTCATACAGATTTTGTATTTTATGGTTGAAGCTAAAATGTCCAACTAAATTTTCACTTATAGAAGGGAGAATAAGATTTGTAAATCGGTAATTTGATGAAAAGCTTACTTATATACGTATGTGGTATCATTACATTCATTTCACTGTGTGTAAATGTTTCGTACATCTGTGTGTTATTTTCATGTGTAGATAGCAAAAGCAAAAATCGATCCCTAGTCACTTCACTTGAAGAGGCCAAGTTTGGTTTATTTTGGTTTATTTTGTTTTACGACATATCAATCTCAATAAGTTATTTAATGACGACAAGATTTTTAGGTTCGTATAAAGTATGTATTTTGTAAGAAGTCAGTTTGTAGGAGATCAGGTTTCATTGATGTATTTTTGTAAAGCGGGCTTTTGTTGAGTTAAATGTATTGTTGGTATTTTTGTTATAAAAATCTATTTTTATACTTTCTGGAATGATTTTGGGCGTCTGATAGTCCAAGGATCCGATCCATAGAATAACTGGTCCTCGGAAAATTCGGTAACGGAAAATTTGTTAATTTTGACAAGGTAGGAAAATTCAGTAACTATGAAATAAAAGTCAATTGAAAATAGATTTTAGGGCCGTTCTGGAGTTGGGATTTGGGGGGATAATCATTCTCCCCTATATTTTGGAAATAGAAATGAGGTTATGTAGTTTTTGCTTCTTTAAAAAGAAATAATTATCTAAAATTTAATTTCACTACCTTTTTATTAAAATAACTTGAAAAGATACAATAACTTCGATAAATCGATTTTATATGATTGAAAACAATAGAGTATAGTAATTAAATACTTTTTTTTTAAGCATTACACTCCAAGCAAGTCGAGAGCCACTAGGATGCAAGGGGTTACAGAAAATTTAGAGCAAGATCAGATAGGAGTGATAGAAGAAAAAATGAGGGTAGTGGATAGATCAAGGCAACTGGAGATGTCAATTGACATTACACTTGAATAGCTGGAGATTATAGCTCACAGGGAAACAGTAATAGGGAAGGGAGTTCCACAGGCGAGAGGTGCGAGACATGAAGCTATTGAAGTAGAAGAGACGGCTACATTTAGGAGTTTCGACAGTGAAGGGGTGAGAGCGGGATGCCAGCCTCGTATGGCACTTGAACTCATGGCGTCTGGGAACCAGCGAATGCAGCTCCTCGGAGCAATTTCCATGGAAGTATTTGTAGAACAGAGGGAGGCGACGGCGCGTCTGTGAGAAAGTAACTGTAGACGAGACGACAGAGCAGGGCCAATTACATTGCATATCCGCCTCTGGAGCCTATCAAGAACCCCGAGGCAAACAGAAGGGGCACCAGACCATATATGGCAGCAATACTACGTGCAAGGGCGAATTGTTGATTTGTAGATCTGGAGGATCGACTGCGGGGAGAAAAACTTCCTGGCTCGACTCAGGGAGCCAACTTTCCTTGCGGTAGACGAAGCAATTGACTCAATGTATTTATTCCATCTCAGGTCAACAGACAACGGGAGATCGAGAAGCCGCAGAGAGTTGCTCTCGAGAAGTTGAGCGTCAGACATTCTAATAGAAGGAAGGGAAGGATCTCTGTGGTGATTAATAGAGAGCAGTTTTGTCTTAGAAGCGTTGAAGTTGACCAGCCAATTCATGCCCCAGTTCACAATCGATTGGAGGTTCTTTTCGAGACGCACGGCCAGGTGAGTTTTGTCAGTGAGACTAGATTTGTTTTTGAGGCAGGAATAGATTGTGGTGTCATCCGCGTAGATGCCAACTTGGGAAGTTATGGCGTCAGGACTAGCCATTATGTAGATAAGGAATAGAGTGGGGCCTAGGATGGAGCCTTGAGGAATACCTGCATTCGTAGGATAGGAACTGGATGAGAATCCGTTGAGAACGACCTTCAATTCACGGTTTGACAGGAATGATTGTATTAGATTATATAATCGACCCGTAATGCCATAACCCTGGAGCTTGCGAAGAAGGCCGGCATGCCAAACCCTATCAAATGCTTTGGAGATGTCTAGTGCCACGGCTCGGGCTTCCCCGTTATTTTGAAGAGCTCGGTAGACAGTTTCAGTGATGGCCGTAAGCACATCAGCTGTAGATCGGGCAAAGCGGAAACCATATTGCTTGTCTGAGAACAGATTATGGGATGTGAGGTGGTTTACCACCTCGATATTGATTAGGGCTTCAAAGACTTTGCCGAAGAGGGCAAGGAGACTGATAGGATGGTAGTTAGAAGGGTCAGAGGTGTCGCCGGAGTTCTGGAAGACAGGAACTATCGAAGAGGACTTCCAGCAGTCAGGAAAACAAGATTCCTTGAGGCAGTAGTTGTATAGTTTAGAAAGGGCGGGCGCCAGTTCAGGCGCGCATTTCTTCAAGACAATGGCTGGTATCCCGTCACCACCACTAGCCTTGTTGGGGTCTAAATTGGAGATAACGCGCCTAGTACCAAAGATGGGGTTATGTTTAGCCCACTCAATATGGCCTCAGTTCCAAGAGGGAAGTCGGGTATGGGTACACCGGAAGAGTCGAGCGTAGAGTTGAATGAAAATTTCCGAGCAAAGCATTCAGCCTTGTCGGTAGAGGAGGTCAGGACTTCGAACTGGTTGAATAAAGGAGGTATAGAGGGTTTGCAATTTAAAAATGTTTATTTAAAATATTGGAGGGGGGGTTAGACCCCTAAATCCCCCATCCAGAATGTACGGCCCTGATATTGTTGCAGTGAGGTTTTAGCTGGACTGGAACCCATGATTATTTTTTTTTTAGTTAATATCTATTTAAACATATTGGGGAAGTAACCTCCCTTCTACAAGTACGGCGCTGGTATTGCAATAGTGAGGCTTTATTTTATTTTATTTTTTTTTTAGAAATATTGGTGAAGAACTAGCCTAAACCCCTACTTCTGCAAGTTCGGCCCTGGTATTGTCGTAGTGGGTTTTATCTGGACCCCATGATTTTCAGTTATTTAAAAATATAGACGAGGGGATTTAGTCTCCAAATCCCCAGTATTGTTACTGAACTGAAATAAATGTTTTAATTGTCCGTGAACTTTTCAAAACTATACAGAATGCGTAAAAATCTGTATTTTATTTTTCTTGAAAATTTATTTTAAATGAAAATTCTGTTGCTATAAAAATAATATGCATTCAGTATTACCAACTGAAGTTTCTGTGTTAATAGTGCTAACGTTATCGTAGAATATTTATGCGTGAATTCATTTTCTTTTAAATTATTTCAAATGTAAATTCAGTATATAGACTGAAACAAAATTCTGTTTTGAAATTATCGGAGAATTTCAAGGTTAATAAATTTCTGTCGTGATTTCTTCAATAAATATTTATTTAGTATTGTAGCTGAATTAAACTAAATGTTTTGATTAATAGAGTGTTAACTTTGAACCCTAAAAAAATCCATGCGTAGGTTTTGTCTTTTCTTTTGTAAAAAAAATATCTTAATTCTGTTATCATAAAAAAATAAAGCTTTATGCTATGTAATGCACACACTTTGAATGTGGATGTGTCTAATAGTTAAATCATTGGTGATTTCGGTTACATTCTTTGGGGTACTTAATCGTTTATATAAATTATTTTCTGCTTGGACCTTTCGTTGGAAGATATCATTAAGTTCTATGCAGATTTCTTTAAAAGCGTGATAAAAAAATGAGAATAACAAATCAATGCAGGGAAACCATTGCGCTTTCGCTTTAAAACCATTAGATCTGAGCTTATCAGCCTGCGAGAAAATTCTTTGGAAAAGAAATACGGCGCTACAGCAACTGAAGCAACATCACTATTTGAACTTTGTACCTAGCATCATCATTTCGTACGGTGTTCTGTTTCAGGTGAAAAAAAAAAGTGAGGAAATTGTTGCAGTCTTCTGATGTTACTATCGACATTATGATTGCAGAGATCAATGCAACTTGCATTTTTCTTCAAGACTATCGCGAAAATGCTTATGCCTCTGTCGACAGCGCGTGAAATTGCAAAAGAAAATGATAATGATGAAAGGTTTTCACCACAAGTGCGACATCGCAAAAGACGTTTATTTGAATAAGAGACCGGCGACGAAGTTCAAACACCCGAAGAACATTTTAATCATGACTATTTTTTTTTTAATATTTCTCTTGTTGATCAGGGTTTATCTTCAATTATTAATCGGTTTTCTCAGCTATCCTAGTGAAATTAATCTTCTGGATTCATTCAAAAGTCAGATTCCCTTTAACATGCAGTGAAGAGTGGGAATCTGCAGTTGCACTGCAAACAATTTCACACAAATATCGGTGACATTGAACTAGAAGAATTACCCATTGAGATTAAGAGATTTACCTCAATTCTTAAACTGGAATTAGACATCATAAATAAAAATGGAATCTAAGAACTGTCCCTGATTTTCTTAGATTACATTTTTTTTGGAATAACTTAGTTTACACTTACCTGGACTTGTTTATTACATTACGAGTGTTGCTGACTACACCAGTCACTTGCAAGTGTCGAAAGAAGTTTCAGCAAACTAAATGTAATAAAAAATTATCTACGATGAATGATGAAAAGCTATCCGGGTTAACAATGTTTTCTATTGAAAATGAACGTATTCGATCCTTCGATTGTGATGAAGTAGTGAATGTATTTTCTCTTGCTAAGCATCGAAAAACAAATACACTGTAAAATTCTATTTTTCACTGCTGATATTAAATGCATCAATGATCTGCAGATAAGAGACTTGAAAAGTTCGGCATTCATGCAATCTTTGATCGTTACACGTTTTCAGTTTTTTTAATATGAAAGTTATCAATCCAAAGATGGGAGCCACAATTACAGTTAACCTTTAACAGCCCCCACCCCACGAGGGATATATGTGGCACAAGGCCGAGTTTAACGTGGGTCATCCGAGCTCGTAGCCTCGGCCAAAAAATCACCGTAGAAGCCGCATAAACGGTTTCGGGTCTGTCTACCTCCCCGAACGAGACTCTGCCCTTCGGCACAGCCTCGTCCAGGTTCCTCTCCGCCAAAAGGCAGAGAGTCTACAGGAGGCGCGAACAGCCTCAGTAGAACAGTAAGATCACTGTTTCCGCCACATTTACAGTTATTGTCATAGAAAAAGATCTCGAACTAAATAATAGTTTTATTTATTTTTTAGCAACGATGTTAGAGTCATTGAAGAGGCGGTTCTTGTGTGTATTTCTTAGGGGTAATATAGTTGGTCTATGTCGCTGAAAAAAACTAAGTAGAGATTTACTTAACCCCTCCCACACTGAGTCATGTTGTGACGCAAGATAATGTTTCAACGTATTTTCACTCGGGAGGCTCGTCCAAGCCGTTCTTAGCTTGTCAGAGCTGGTCTAAGATAGTCATATTTAGTCTTGGCCTGTCATAGCATGTCCAAGATGGTCTGAGATGGTCTAAGATAGTCATATTTAGTCTTGGCTTGTCATAGCATGTCCAAGATGGTCTGAGCTGGTCTAATCTAGTCATATTTAGTCTTGGCTTGTCATAGCATGTCCAAGATGGTCTGAGCTGGTCTAATCTAGTCATATTTAGTCTTGGCTTGTCATAGCATGTCCAAGATGGTCTGAGCTGGTCTAATCTAGTCATATTTAGTCTTGGCTTGTCATAGCATGTCCAAGATGGTCTGAGCTGGTCTAATCTAATCATATTTAGTCTTGGCTTGTCATAGCATGTCCAAGATGGTCTGAGCTGGTCTAAGCTAGTCATATTTAGTCTTGGCTTGTCATAGCATGTCCAAGATGGTCAGAGCTAGTCTCAGCTAGTCATATTTCATCTTGGCTTGTCATAGCATGTCCAAGATGGTCTGAGCTGGTCTAAGCTAGTCATATTTAGTCTTGGCTTGTCATAGCATGTCCAAGATGGTCTGAGCTGGTCTAAGATAGTCATATTTAGTCTTGGCTTGTCATAGCATGTCCAAGATGGTCTGAGCTGGTCTAATCTAGTCATATTTAGTCTTGGCTTGTCATAGCATGTCCAAGATGGTCTGGGCTGGTCTAAGCTAGTCATATTTAGTCTTGGCTTGTCATAGCATGTCCAAGATGGTCAGAGCTGGTCTAAGATAGTCATATTTAGTCTTGGCTTGTCATAGCATGTCCAAGATGGTCTGAGCTGGTCTAAGCTAGTCATATTTAGTCTTGGCTTGTCATAGCATGTCCAAGATGGTCTGAGCTGGTCTAAGATAGTAATATTTAGTCTTGGCTTGTCATAGCATGTCCAAGATGGTCTGAGCTGGTCTAATCTAGTCATATTTAGTCTTGGCCTGTCATAGCATGTCCAAGATGGTCTGAGATGGTCTAAGATAGTCATATTTAGTCTTGGCTTGTCATAGCATGTCCAAGATGGGCTGAGCTGGTCTAATCTAGTCATATTTAGTCTTGGCTTGTCATAGCATGTCCAAGATGGTCTGAGCTGGTCTAAGCTAGTCATATTTAGTCTTGGCTTGTCATAGCATGTCCAAGATGGTCTGAGCTGGTCTAATCTAGTCATATTTAGTCTTGGCTTGTCATAGCATGTCCAAGATGGTCTGAGCTGGTCTAATCTAGTCATATTTAGTCTTGGCTTGTCATAGCATGTCCAAGATGGTCTGAGCTGGTCTAAGCTAGTCATATTTAGTCTTGGCTTGTCATAGCATGTCCAAGATGGTCTGAGCTGGTCTAATCTAGTCATATTTAGTCTTGGCTTGTCATAGCATGTCCAAGATGGTCTGAGCTGGTCTAATCTAGTCATATTTAGTCTTGGCTTGTCATAGCATGTCCAAGATGGTCTGAGCTGGTCTAATCTAGTCATATTTAGTCTTGGCTTGTCATAGCATGTCCAAGATGGTCTGAGCTGGTCTAATCTAGTCATATTTAGTCTTGGCTTGTCATAGCATGTCCAAGATGCTCTGAGCTGGTCTAATCTAGTCATATTTAGTCTTGGCTTGTCATAGCATGTCCAAGATGGTCTGAGCTGGTCTAAGATAGTCATATTTAGTCTTGGCTTGTCATAGCATGTCCAAGATGGTCAGAGCTGGTCTAAGATAGTCATATTTAGTCTTGGCTTGTCATAGCATGTCCAAGATGGTCTGAGCTGGTCTAAGCTAGTCATATTTAGTCTTGGCTTGTCATAGCATGTCCAAGATGGTCAGAGCTGGTCTCAGCTAGTCATATTTAGTCTAGGCTTGTCATAGCATGTCCAAGATGGTCAGAGCTGGTCTAATCTAGTCATATTTAGTCTTGGCTTGTCATAGCATGTCCAAGATGGTCAGAGCTGGTCTAAGATAGTCATATTTAGTCTTGGCTTGTCATAGCATGTCCAAGATGGTCTGAGCTGGTCTAAGCTAGTCATATTTAGTCTTGGCTTGTCATAGCATGTCCAAGATGGTCTGAGCTGGTCTAATCTAGTCATATTTAGTCTTGGCTTGTCATAGCATGTCCAAGATGGTCTGAGCTGGTCTAATCTAGTCATATTTAGTCTTGGCTTGTCATAGCATGTCCAAGATGGTCTGAGCTGGTCTAAGCTAGTCATATTCAGTCTTGGCTTGTCATAGCATGTCCAAGATGGTCTGAGCTGGTCTAAGCTAGTCATATTTAGTCTTGGCTTGTCATAGCATGTCCAAGATGGTCTGAGCTGGTCTAAGATAGTCATATTTAGTCTTGGCTTGTCATAGCATGTCCAAGATGGTCAGAGCTGGTCTAATCTAGTCATATTTAGTCTTGGCTTGTCATAGCATGTCCAAGATGGTCTGAGCTGGTCTAAGCTAGTCATATTTAGTCTTGGCTTGTCATAGCATGTCCAAGATGGTCTGAGCTGGTCTAAGATAGTAATATTTAGTCTTGGCTTGTCATAGCATGTCCTAGATGGTCTGAGCTGGTCTAATCTAGTCATATTTAGTCTTGGCCTGTCATAGCATGTCCAAGATGGTCTGAGATGGTCTAAGATAGTCATATTTAGTCTTGGCTTGTCATAGCATGTCCAAGATGGGCTGAGCTGGTCTAATCTAGTCATATTTAGTCTTGGCTTGTCATAGCATGTCCAAGATGGTCTGAGATGGTCTAAGCTAGTCATATTTAGTCTTGGCTTGTCATAGCATGTCCAAGATGGTCTGAGCTGGTCTAATCTAGTCATATTTAGTCTTGGTTTGTCATAGCATGTCCAAGATGGTCTGAGCTGGTCTAATCTAGTCATATTTAGTCTTGGCTTGTCATAGCATGTCCAAGATGGTCTGAGCTGGTCTAAGATAGTCATATTTAGTCTTGGCTTGTCATAGCATGTCCAAGATGGTCTGAGCTGGTCTAAGCTAGTCATATTTAGTCTTGGCTTGTCATAGCATGTCCAAGATGGTCAGAGCTGGTCTAATCTAGTCATATTTAGTCTTGGCTTGTCATAGCATGTCCAAGATGGTCTGAGCTGGTCTAATCTAGTCATATTTAATCTTGGCTTGTCATAGCATGTCCAAGATGGTCTGAGCTGGTCTAAGATAGTCATATTTAGTCTTGGCTTGTCATAGCATGTCCAAGATGGTCTGAGCTGGTCTAATCTAGTCATATTTAGTCTTGGCTTGTCATAGCATGTCCAAGATGGTCTGAGCTGGTCTAATCTAGTCATATTTAGTCTTGGCTTGTCATAGCATGTCCAAGATGGTCTGAGCTGGTCTAAGCTAGTCATATTTAGTCTTGGCTTGTCATAGCATGTCCAAGATGGTCTGGGCTGGTCTAATCTAGTCATATTTAGTCTTGGCTTGTCATAGCATGTCCAAGATGGTCTGAGCTGGTCTAATCTAGTCATATTTAGTCTTGGCTTGTCATAGCATGTCCAAGATGGTCTGAGCTGGTCTAATCTAGTCATATTTAGTCTTGGCTTGTCATAGCATGTCCAAGATGGTCTGAGCTGGTCTAATCTAGTCATATTTAGTCTTGGCTTGTCATAGCATGTCCAAGATGGTCTGAGCTGGTCTAATCTAGTCATATTTAGTCTTGGCTTGTCATAGCATGTCCAAGATGGTCTGAGCTGGTCTAAGATAGTCATATTTAGTCTTGGCTTGTCATAGCATGTCCAAGATGGTCAGAGCTGGTCTAAGATAGTCATATTTAGTCTTGGCTTGTCATAGCATGTCCAAGTTGGTCAGAGCTGGTCTAAGCTAGTCATATTTAGTCTTGGCTTGTCATAGCATGTCCAAGATGGTCAGAGCTGGTCTAAGATAGTCATATTTAGTCTTGGCTTGTCATAGCATGTCCAAGATGGTCAGAGCTGGTCTAAGATAGTCATATTTAGTCTTGGCTTGTCATAGCATGTCCAAGATGGTCTGAGCTGGTCTAAGCTAGTCATATTTAGTCTTGGCTTGTCATAGCATGTCCAAGATGGTCTGAGCTGGTCTAATCTAGTCATATTTAGTCTTGGCTTGTCATAGCATGTCCAAGATGGTCTGAGCTGGTCTAATCTAGTCATATTTAGTCTTGGCTTGTCATAGCATGTCCAAGATGGTCTGAGCTGGTCTAAGCTAGTCATATTTAGTCTTGGCTTGTCATAGCATGTCCAAGATGGTCTGAGCTGGTCTAAGCTAGTCATATTTAGTCTTGGCTTGTCATAGCATGTCCAAGATGGTCTGAGCTGGTCTAAGATAGTCATATTTAGTCTTGGCTTGTCATAGCATGTCCAAGATGGTCTGAGCTGGTCTAATCTAGTCATATTTAGTCTTGGCTTGTCATAGCATGTCCAAGATGGTCTGAGCTGGTCTAATCTAGTCATATTTAGTCTTGGCTTGTCATAGCATGTCCAAGATGGTCTGAGCTGGTCTAATCTAGTCATATTTAGTCTTGGCTTGTCATAGTATGTCCAAGATGGTCTGAGCTGGTCTAAGCTAGTCATATTTAGTCTTGGCTTGTCATAGCATGTCCAAGATGGTCTGAGCTGGTCTAATCTAGTCATATTTAGTCTTGGCTTGTCATAGCATGTCCAAGATGGTCTGAGCTGGTCTAATCTAGTCATATTTAGTCTTGGCTTGTCATAGCATGTCCAAGATGGTCTGAGCTGGTCTAATCTAGTCATATTTAGTCTTGGCTTGTCATAGCATGTCCAAGATGGTCTGAGCTGGTCTAATCTAGTCATATTTAGTCTTGGCTTGTCATAGCATGTCCAAGATGGTCTGAGCTGGTCTAATCTAGTCATATTTAGTCTTGGCTTGTCATAGCATGTCCAAGATGGTCTGAGCTGGTCTAAGATAATCATATTTAGTCTTGGCTTGTCATAGCATGTCCAAGATGGTCAGAGCTGGTCTAAGATAGTCATATTTAGTCTTGGCTTGTCATAGCATGTCCAAGATGGTCTGAGCTGGTCTAAGCTAGTCATATTTAGTCTTGGCTTGTCATAGCATGTCCAAGATGGTCAGAGCTGGTCTAAGATAGTCATATTTAGTCTTGGCTTGTCATAGCATGTCCAAGATGGTCTGAGCTGGTCTAAGCTAGTCATATTTAGTCTTGGCTTGTCATAGCATGTCCAAGATGGTCAGAGCTGGTCTAATCTAGTCATATTTAGTCTTGGCTTGTCATAGCATGTCCAAGATGGTCTGAGCTGGTCTAATCTAGTCATATTTAATCTTGGCTTGTCATAGCATGTCCAAGATGGTCTGAGCTGGTCTAAGATAGTCATATTTAGTCTTGGCTTGTCATAGCATGTCCAAGATGGTCTGAGCTGGTCTAATCTAGTCATATTTAGTCTTGGCTTGTCATAGCATGTCCAAGATGGTCTGAGCTGGTCTAATCTAGTCATATTTAGTCTTGGCTTGTCATAGCATGTCCAAGATGGTCTGAGCTGGTCTAAGCTAGTCATATTTAGTCTTGGCTTGTCATAGCATGTCCAAGATGGTCTGAGCTGGTCTAATCTAGTCATATTTAGTCTTGGCTTGTCATAGCATGTCCAAGATGGTCTGAGCTGGTCTAAGCTAGTCATATTTAGTCTTGGCTTGTCATAGCATGTCCAAGATGGTCTGGGCTGGTCTAATCTAGTCATATTTAGTCTTGGCTTGTCATAGCATGTCCAAGATGGTCTGAGCTGGTCTAATCTAGTCATATTTAGTCTTGGCTTGTCATAGCATGTCCAAGATGGTCTGAGCTGGTCTAATCTAGTCATATTTAGTCTTGGCTTGTCATAGCATGTCCAAGATGGTCTGAGCTGGTCTAATCTAGTCATATTTAGTCTTGGCTTGTCATAGCATGTCCAAGATGGTCTGAGCTGGTCTAATCTAGTCATATTTAGTCTTGGCTTGTCATAGCATGTCCAAGATGGTCTGAGCTGGTCTAAGATAGTCATATTTAGTCTTGGCTTGTCATAGCATGTCCAAGATGGTCAGAGCTGGTCTAAGATAGTCATATTTAGTCTTGGCTTGTCATAGCATGTCCAAGATGGTCTGAGCTGGTCTAAGCTAGTCATATTTAGTCTTGGCTTGTCATAGCATGTCCAAGATGGTCAGAGCTGGTCTAAGATAGTCATATTTAGTCTTGGCTTGTCATAGCATGTCCAAGATGGTCAGAGCTGGTGTAAGATAGTCATATTTAGTCTAGGCTTGTCATAGCATGTCCAAGATGGTCTGAGCTGGTCTAAACTAGTCATATTTAGTCTTGGCTTGTCATAGCATGTCCAAGATGGTCTGAGCTGGTCTAAGATAGTCATATTTAGTCTTGGCTTGTCATAGCATGTCCAAGTTGGTCAGAGCTGGTCTAAGCTAGTCATATTTAGTCTTGGCTTGTCATAGCATGTCCAAGATGGTCAGAGCTGGTCTAAGATAGTCATATTTAGTCTTGGCTTGTCATAGCATGTCCAAGATGGTCAGAGCTGGTCTAAGATAGTCATATTTAGTCTTGGCTTGTCATAGCATGTCCAAGATGGTCTGAGCTGGTCTAAGCTAGTCATATTTAGTCTTGGCTTGTCATAGCATGTCCAAGATGGTCTGAGCTGGTCTAATCTAGTCATATTTAGTCTTGGCTTGTCATAGCATGTCCAAGATGGTCTGAGCTGGTCTAAGATAGTCATATTTAGTCTTGGCTTGTCATAGCATGTCCAAGATGGTCTGAGCTGGTCTAAGCTAGTCATATTTAGTCTTGGCTTGTCATAGCATGTCCAAGATGGTCTGAGCTGGTCTAAGCTAGTCATATTTAGTCTTGGCTTGTCATAGCATGTCCAAGATGGTCTGAGCTGGTCTAAGATAGTCATATTTAGTCTTGGCTTGTCATAGCATGTCCAAGATGGTCTGAGCTGGTCTAATCTAGTCATATTTAGTCTTGGCTTGTCATAGCATGTCCAAGATGGTCTGAGCTGGTCTAATCTAGTCATATTTAGTCTTGGCTTGTCATAGCATGTCCAAGATGGTCTGAGCTGGTCTAATCTAGTCATATTTAGTCTTGGCTTGTCATAGTATGTCCAAGATGGTCTGAGCTGGTCTAAGCTAGTCATATTTAGTCTTGGCTTGTCATAGCATGTCCAAGATGGTCTGAGCTGGTCTAATCTAGTCATATTTAGTCTTGGCTTGTCATAGCATGTCCAAGATGGTCTGAGCTGGTCTAAGATAGTCATATTTAGTCTTGGCTTGTCATAGCATGTCCAAGATGGTCTGAGCTGGTCTAATCTAGTCATATTTAGTCTTGGCTTGTCATAGCATGTCCAAGATGGTCTGAGCTGGTCTAATCTAGTCATATTTAGTCTTGGCTTGTCATAGCATGTCCAAGATTGTCTGAGCTGGTCTAATCTAGTCATATTTAGTCTTGGCTTGTCATAGCATGTCCAAGATGGTCTGAGCTGGTCTAATCTAGTCATATTTAGTCTTGGCTTGTCGTAGCATGTCCAAGATGGTCTGAGCTGGTCTAATCTAGTCATATTTAGTCTTGGCTTGTCATAGCATGTCCAAGATGGTCTGAGCTGGTCTAATCTAGTCATATTTAGTCTTGGCTTGTCATAGCATGTTCAAGCTGGTCAGAGCCAGTCCATGCTAGTCATAGCCGTGATACTACCAGCTCAGGGACAGATCCCTGTGTCAGGTAAGTGTGTTTACTTGAACCCCCACTGAGTCAGGTTTAAACACGGTATTTACTTAACCCCCCACCACTACCACTGAGTCAGCTCGTGACACAAGGTCGGTTTTTAATGTGGGGACCGGAGTGTCTTCACTCGGGAAGCTTGTCCAAGCTGGTCATAGCTTGTCCAAGCTGGTTAGAGCTAGCCAGAGCCGGTCCAAGCTAATCATAGCTGTGATACTACCAGCACAGAGACGGATTCATATGCCAGGTAAGTAGATATTTACTTGAACCCCACTAAGTCAGGTTGTGACACAAAGTCGGTTTTTAACGTGGGGGCCCGAGTGTTTTCACTCGGGCAGCCGGTCCAGTTGATCTTAGCTGGTCTTGGCTTGTCATAGCTGGTTCAAACTGGTCAGAGCAGGTCCAAGCTAGTCGTATCCGTGATACCACCAGCACAGGGACGGAGCCCTGGGGTAGGTAAGGATATTAACTTCTCCCAACTGAGTCAGGTTGGGACCCGAGTTTTAACTCGGGCCGCTGGTCTTAGCTGGTCATAGCCTGTCTAAGCTGATCTAAGCTAGCCATAACTGGTCTTGGCTTATCATAGCTGGTCAGAGCCGGTCCAAGCTAGTTGTAGCCGTGATATCACCAGAACAGGGACGAAGCCCTGGGGCAAGTAAGTATAGGAATGTGTATACCACTCGAGAGAAAGGTTTAAACGAGCACTGGAACGTACTTGTATTTATACTTTGTATTGTATTTATTTTCAATTTTTCTCATTGAATTGTACGCATAAGATGGTCGGGTTCATTATTGTATATAATTAAATTACAATGAATTTTTAGTTTTATAGGAATACAACTGCTATGAAAAATACAGTGGTTTTAGTAATTTTTTAATTTTTTTTTTAATAGGAAAAAGCAAAATTCAATGTTTTTCTATGTTTGCATCATTTTCTTTCTTCCCCTTTTCTGCCTGTCCATTTGTCTGTCTCTCCACTGGTCTCCGTTATTTTATCTCTTACCTATTTCTCTCTCAATATCTCAGTACTGATTTTTTTTTCTTTTTTGTGACACGGGGGCAGTGGGGGGAAAAGGTAGTTACAATGCGTTGAACTGTTAAAACATCTCACTGAAAATGTACAAATTCCTTTATTTAGCTATGAATCGTATTAAATGAAACATTTTTTTATTTTTTTTTTGGTGTAGATGCATGACAGAACTAAGTGAAATAGACACTAAACCATATGTAAATGTAAATTGCAGATTATCTCATTCTACCCCCTATCCTACCACTAACCTTAACGCCCCCACTAATTGACCCTAATTTTTCCGTCCATCGATCTGTAAAACAGTAAATACATCAAGTCCTATCATGCATTAGAACCATAATGTGTGTGTGTGTGTGTGCGTGTGCGTGTGTGTGTGATTTCATTTTATTTTTTAAAGAAAATGTTTTGTATGTTTTTTTCATGTGTTGTGTTGAAATCTTTGTAAAACTTTCTTTTTCGACGGAGATGCGTCGTCGATTAAGCTTTATGGAAATGTATTAGGTTGGTGCAAAAATAATGACGTAACAATGTCGTTTTTTGACGTTAAAATTACGTCAAAAAACGACATTATTACGTCATTATTTTTGACCCGACCTAATAAAAATTTGAGAATTAAACATTTGTTTTCAAATAAAATTTAGTCATGAAAACATTGGTAGTTATTACAAAAAGAATAAAATTTTCTCAGATTTTATTTTTTTGAAAAAAACAAAAAAAAAACAAAAAACTATTCATTCTATAAGTAAATAATTAATAGATATGAACTGAAATTTTCATTTAAATTGGATAATTCCTTGATTTTTGGTAATTTTTAATTTTCTGATGTTTTTTTGCCCCCATGCTAAGAAATATTGAAATCGGCATGTATTAGGGAAAGGAAGGGGTTACCAAAGTTTCGGGAGGGAGAGGCGAAATCCTAGAACCGGCCGTCTTTTTATTTAGAGATCTCAAGTTTGAAACTGTGGTTAGGTTATTGATGATGGCGTGCTAATTATGTTGTGTTTCTTCTTAATTAGTAATTGTACGCAATTATTAACGACACACGCACAGTTTCGAATTTGTAAATAAAAAAATACAGAAAATCAGTGATCAGTTTATATTGTGAAGAAGACCGTCCTAAAATGATTAAAAAAATATTTTTTGGTTTCTGAAAAATGTCGGTACTCGAGGAAGATCTAATGAATGCTAATCCATAATAACTGTTCAAATAAAATTTATTCCCTATTATTTTCGAACGGACCAGTAATTTTAAGTAGCTCCCACAAAAGTTAGTGACACAAAACATATAGCGGAGGCATCAGTTGCTGAGATTTTTTCCTAGAGTAACGCCAAATAAATTCAGTGCTGTAAGCACTGAGTCGGCTTCTTGTATCAGGATTGATGTAATTCGTTAAAAACACACTGCAGTTGCCTTCAATCAATATAGACTACCCTATTGTTGGTCCCCAGGTCAGGTATTGCTGCTAGGTCAGGACGGAGAAGATAGATGGATTCTGAGGAGTGGAAGAAAAAAAGAGTGTGGTTGGGAAAGATATGCTGGCAATGAGAAATCTTCAAGAGGCCAAGAGGTGATATCCAGTGCTGAAGATGAAGTATGCTCGACAGAGCTTGACATTGCCACCAAACGGCATGAAAAACGCATAATAACATTTTATAGGACACTGTCGAAAATAGTTATGTGATGTACTCGTTTTTGCTTAACCTTTCTCTTTGCCACGAATCATTAACATAGGCGATATCTGGAAAGAGCGTACCGCACAAAGACCTGTTCATACATTCTGGCGCAGGATCATTTATTCAGCTCAATTTACTTACTCGCACGCACGCACGCACGCACGCACGCATATATATATATATATATATATATATATATATATATATATATATATATAATGTATGAAAGTGGATACTGAGGTCGACAGCTAACGGCAAAAAGACTGTTTCTTGCTTGAACCCAATCTTCAGGCCATCAGGACCACCAGGGCTTGAAAATTGCGTTCAAGCATGAAACAGACTGTCACCGCTCATTGTTGACCTCAGTGCCACATTTACTTTTACATACACTCTATTCTTGATATCGAGCACTTTTGTCCATAAACATAGCCTACTGTAAAACTATATTTTTAGCATGCATATATATATATATATATATATATATATATATATATATATATATATAAAATGGACAGAGTGATTCCTAAAGAGTCTATATACGAAACTCTGGAGTCGGGATGCTAACATCAATCAACAGACAAATTTTTTACTGGTATTAACTATATATGTGTCTTTGTTCAAGTATCATACGTTCGACCTTGTGCCACACTTAATATATATATATTTAAAAAAAAAACACTTATTCTTATGGTATTTGACAGAAGAGAAGTTTGAAACAATTTCGTTAAAAACTCACCCCACGCTCCTTCATCCAACAAGATATCTTCCTCCCACTTCTGTCTTCATTTTAACCTGTTCTTGTCATTTATTGCGACCCCCCCCCCACTACCACAAAATCTTCTTTTATTGCTTTATTGTCTTTTTTTCTTTTTTTTCTTCTTTTAATCAATTCATTTCCTGTGTCTGGTGCTTTTAAACCAGTGTGAAGATGCAGCATAAACCAACTGCGAAATAAATTTAAGTTTATAAATTGAAAATTCAGACGTAAAGGTTTTCGTTGAAATTTTTCTTAATTATATTGCACTATATGATTTATTATTCCCATACACTGAGCTCTAAAGAGTTTTACCTGGATAGTCATTTCTTAGGAACTCCTTGGGATTATCCACTTATCCAAAGGATTTTATATATATATATATATATATATATATATATATATATATATATATATGCATATATATATATATGCATATATATATATATATAAATATGTATATATATATATATATATATATATATATATATATATATATATATATATGTGTGTGTGTGTGTGTGTGAAAAGTGTGTGTATATAAATATAAATAAATATATATATATATATATGTATAATTATTTATATATTATATGCGCGGTACTTATTAGAAAGCGCTCAATATCAGAGATAGAGCTAACATATTTGGTTAATTTCACACAAACCCCACCACACGTATATACATACATGCGAGGAAATATTATTCAGCGGAAAAATAAAATATATGACATGTATACATTCACGAGACATTTCCGCCACACTTCCAAATGCGTATGTATAGACATAACACCACCCGTATACATACATATGTCATATCCGAAACTGCCCACATATGTTTATATATGTATGAGTCCCGATGGACGACCAAACTAAGTATGTATATGTGTCTGCATACATCGATGTTTGCGTCAGTACGATGAAAAAACGACGAAGTTTCCCCCACCACTTCCACAATAACACCAATACACGCAATCTGCATAAAACCAATTTAAAAAAAAAATGAATCAGTTTGTCTGACGATCGCTAAAGTGTGAAACCCAGGGTCACAAGCTCACATCTATCCAACCAAATATATATATATATATATATATATATATATATATATATATATATCCTGTAAAATATATATTTCTCTTTAAATTAACTAATAGCGATACTGAACATACATATAAAAAACAATAAACATTTACAAAAGCGTAATACACGTTAACTATATGCAAGACGAATTTTCTCTTAGAAATATAAAAAATACATAATCCCAGTCGACCTGGGCAAGAAAATTAAAACATTTTCAACAGCTAACCTTATCAAAAATAATATCACACTCGCAAAATCAAAAATACAAAGAAGCAATATTATTTACGAGTTCAAATCCACCTTAAGGAACTGTTTTCCTGATCAGACCAAAGTCATAAATAATTATATTGGTCATAATACTACATGTCTATCTAGCCTACCCTCGTTTCACCTACCTGACCATAGCTCAATTAGGACCCATTTAAACACACAAAATTACCTACCAAACTCCATACGAAACAAACTAGTAAAAAAATATAAGTATAATAGTGCCATCCACATGTAAAATAAAAGATTAAAAATAATGGAAACCATAATAATAAAAAAGAAAAACAACACTCAACAACATTAACTACGAACAGGGTCACAATGTAATGGCCGTGATTGGAAAATAAAACATTCCGAAAATTTCAGACACCTACTTAAAGACAAACACACACATTTAGTTAAAAATAAGAAATATTAATTGCCCTTGATAATGACTAAAGGAATAGCCGAAAGCGCTCGGATATACAGGGCCTTTGGACAGTTTTTACACACTTTGTCGAGAAAAGAAAACGCAAAGAATAACTTAATCGCAGTACCTTGTTAACAAAACTTGTATAAAACAGCGATTGCTACCCAAATATTCAATCATATATATGTGTGTGTGCGTGAGTAAAGAGATTGGAGGTGGGGGGAGAATATCCCTATACCAACGAGTCTCTAAACGAAAAAATTGAATAACGGAACTTCTTTTTCTTAAAAAAAAAAAAAATAACTTCGCTTAACGAGTTGAAATTTGAGTAAGAAACTGCGAGTAGACAACACACACGAATAAGTTGCCGGCAGTTTAAAGCCGTTTCAGTTTCTATACTCTACTCATTTGGAGTCATAAGCAGTGAAATTAGCAGGCAAGCTTTCATGTTTTATATTGAAAATAATATTTTTCATGTCTTTTCATTAAATGCATAACCATGGATCGACAGAAACGAGTGAGAAAATCAATTACTATAGATTTTTATGAAGGAAATAAATTCTAAACATGAAAAGTGGAACACGACTGTTAGAAATATGACGAAATAAACAATCAGCGCCATACTAAAAGCAAGAATAAATTAAAAAACGTTTGACTAATCAAAATGACTAAAATCACACAGCAATTTTATTGTAAAATAGAATGTTTTATTCTTGGCGTTGATTATAGAAAACGAAATAGCCGTTGATAATAGAAACAAATCAATCATTTTTGCAAAGATTAAACAATTGATGTTGTCAGTGGAATTTTCACTTTATTTCTATATTTTCTTATTTGTATTTTAATTATGCATGTATTCTATATTTAAATTGTGTATCTATCAGTTTTTACATGCTTTCATTTAGAGTTTATCTAGCTTGATCAATTACGAATGAGGAGTAAGTTCGATCCTCACTGGGTATTCCACATTTTTGGCCTTGTGCCACATTTAAGTTAGGCTTAGAAAATTGGGCATCTCCATATGGTATAACGGTTAGCAAGCTTATCTAGCTGGAACATTTATGACTGAGTATTGAGTTTCTTCCTCACAGGCTATTTGTTCGTTGTGCTTCATCTAAGCCATGCTTAGAAAATCACAGGGGCGTGTCTGGGTGATAATATTTATATGAATTTCAATTATTCCCGGTTAACAAACATGATAACAGAATTGATTATCTTCATAGGGATCCCAATAATATATATATATATATATATACATAATTATTTATTCGAAAATTATAATATAAATATGTTATAAAATCACTACAAATTTGGTCATTTTGTGTCCACACTTCTGGTGTCTTATCAAGTGATGTTGTTGAATATAGAGTCTATATTCAAAATATATTCTATATTCAACACTATCATTTGATAAGACATCAGAAGTGTTGAAACAGAATGACTATTTTTGTAGTGATTTTATAACATATTTATGTTATAATTTTCGAATAAATAATTATATTTGCTCTAATCTGTATTGAGCACTCGTTATATATATATATATATATATATATATATATATATATGGCATCATGAAATGAACTACGTCCGAAAATTATTTTGAAGATATAATCTGTTGATACATATGTTTATATATTTGTATCTATAAAAATAACGTATATATATATATTTAATTAATCGAGCCTGATATAAACCTCAACAGAATGCGGAAATCACTGGACGGCCGTTTCGCTCTATATTTGGAGCTCATCAGCAGCGCGCATCCACTACCGAGAATTGAAACCCCGACAGTTAGGTTATCAAGCAAACATCATATCAACTGTTCGAACGGGCCTCGGTGACGAAGAGGTTGCAAATCAGACTAAACATAGCGCCGCTCGCTCACATATTCCGTGGTGGAACTCTTACTGATTTCTCTGTAACCATAGGACTGTTCCCCCTGGAGCCACGACTATATATATATATATATATATATATATATATATATATATATATATATATATATATATATATATATATATATATATATATATATATATATATATATATATATATATATATATATATATATATATATATATATATATATATATATATATATATATAATACGTTGAGGTGGTACAGTGTCTTTACGGTTGTCAGATATTTTAGCAGGTGAACCCACAAGTGAAAACAGATTTTAATAATGCTGATGTGAAGAGCCTCCAAAATCATTTTTTCGTTTAGGTTTGGCAGAGTAGTTTTGAATTTTTAACCATAATCTGATGGTAATTAGAAAAAGCGGAGTGTAATATATTTTCTCATTCAGACACACACTTAAATGTATGTAAGTATATATGCATGTATATATATATATATGCATATATATATATATATATATATATATATATATATATATATGTATATATATATATATGTACATATATATATGTATGTATGTGAATATATATGCATGTATGTATATATATATATATGCATGTATGTATATATATATGCATGTATGCATATATAAATGCATGTATATATATATATATATATATATATATATATATATATATATATATATATATATATGTATGTACATATATGCATATATATAAGGGTATGTATATATATATCTATCTATAAAATGCAGGATGTGTATGTGTGTGTAACCAAAATTTACATTCACATGCTCCAAGTTAGCGGAAAGACCAAGAAGGACTTTGCATTTCCCAACTCCCATCTATCGTGGAAATAATCGATTTTTTCATGCTTCTACGGCAGTTTTCATGTAGTTTACGGCCATTTTCTAATGGCCAGAGTGAGAGCCTATAGCTGTCTGCCACGAATCGGCAGGAAAATTCTATCGGCCAGCGCGAGAGCCAGCAACTGACTGACACGAATGTTAACTAGCATGTTTACATGCAAAAAAAATCGATAGCTGCATTGGTCACAAGTGCGAAAAATTTAAATCTGCATGTGACTTTACTCCAATTGGCTCATTCGCTTGCTTAAACTGAACGTTGATTCTGATTCCGTAGAACTGGGTTGGATGTGAAAAAGTATTTGTTGTTAACATTCTTTTTTCATTCGGTTTTTCCAGTTACAAGTCTTTTTTTAAAGCTGATCGTTTTGTGTGTTCATTTTGTTTAGTAACAGATTTAATGTTTAGTATAGAGCTTAGAAAAAAATTGCAGTGTGAGATAGGCAAGAAATAAGGCATGTAGCAACATCAGCACGGCAAGGGCACTCCTTTAAAGGCAAGGAAGGGCAAAAATATTTTAAGTCAAGTGATAGCGATTGCTGTATGAGTCGTACGATTTTTGAATCAAGCACGGGCAACCTCGGGGCATGCTTCTAGTGTATGCATATATACATGTATGTATATATATGTTTGTATATATACATATATGTATATATATATATATATATATATATATATATATATATATATATATATGTGTGTATATATATGTATATATATGCGTATATATATGTATATATATATATGTGTGTATATATATGCATATATATATATTTGTGTATATATATGCATATATATATGTGTGTATATATGTATATATATATATGTGTGTATATATATGTATATATATATGTGTGTATATATATGTATATATATGTGCGCATATATACGTATATATATGTGTGTGTATATATATATATGTATATATATGTATGTATATATATGTATATATAAGTACGCATTTATGTGTGTATATATATGTATATATATATATGTATATATATATATAGGTATCTATATGTACGCATATATATGTGTGTATATATATGTACGGATATATATGTGTGAATATATATGTATATATATATATATATATATATATATATATATGTGTATATATACAGTGTAACCCGGATATAAGAGACCCAGACATCAGATAAACCCGGATATAAGAGAGATTTTCTCTGGTCCCAAATTAGAGCCTGTGTTAATGTATATAAATTAGACAAAACCCGGATATAAGAGAAACCCAGATATAAGATACTTATCCGATCACGGCAACTCTCTTATATCCGGGTTACACTGTATATATATATATATGTGTATGTATATATATGTTTATATATATGTGTATATATATGTGTGTATGCATATATATGTATATATTTATATATGCATGTATGGATATATATGTATATATATAAGCATGTATATATATGTATGCATATATATATGTATATATATGCATGTACATATGTGTATGTATATATGTATGTATGTATATATATGTGTATATATGTATATATGTATATATATATATGTATATATAAATATATATGTATATATATATTTGTGTATATATATGTATATAAATGTATAAATATATGTATATATATATGCATGTATATATATGTATGTATATATATACATATATGTATATATATGCATATATATATATATGTATGTATATATGTATGTATTTATATGGTTGCATATGTACATATATATATATATATATATATATATATATATATATATGTATATATATATTTGTGTATATATATGTATGTATATATATATATATTTTATATATGTGTGTGTGTGTGTGTATCTTATCATATGATCAATATGTCTTGTATAAAAATTGTGCCTATTGAAAAGAACCGGAGATTTTTTATTTATTTTCAATCCATCTCATACGTCGGCAATGGAATCTACAATTATTTCTTCTTGATGCAATATTAAATTTCCTTTAATTTTTCAGTTCCCTTCCAGTCAAATTGAATTTCATCTATTAACCTTTCCATTAAATCCTAGTCTCTCTAACAATCAGAATCCAGGGAGAAATATTTTTTATGACTCTGGTGTTAAGTGAAACACAGAAGTTTTAGAATTTACATCAGAATCAACTTTCCTCGTGAGATTTGTAATCGTAATTCGTCGTCAGACAGATTTACCTGTAATTGTGAGCAGTCGATATTATGTATCATGATTTCCACGCTGGGAATGATTCCCAGAATGAAAAAAAAAAAAAAAAGAAGAAACGAATAATATGTTGATACATTAAATAATATGTTCGTAAATTTATTTTTAAATTCCTAAAACTGTTTAACGTAAATATTATCATACCAAAAATCTACAATCTACTGGGTGGTCCGAAGGATTTGTCACCCGTATATAATATAATTTTGTATTTCAGATGACTGACAAAAAAATGATGATGTTCATGCAGATCTTCTCAGGGTGAGACAGCGTCAAGGAAATTGAATAAACTGAATCCAGTCCATGTTCTTATTCAGTTGTGGAATTTCTGCTTCAGCGTTATTAGTGTAGATATTACCAGTAAGTGAAACTCACTTTGCAAAGACCATTGTGAATAAAGTTCGATACAATGGCTGAAATGAAAGCTTTTAGAGCATTGCAATAGAGTTTCTGTATTACTTGTATAGTCCTCATTACTTTTTTGGTGACAAAACTTTCGGACCAGCCACTAGTTTAAGAAATAAAACTAAACATTTAAAACTTATACTATCATAGTTTCCACTCAGAATAATTTTGGCGCAAAATCAAACAAAAAAACTTGAATATGAAATCACCCGATTTTAAATTTTAAGGAATTGTCTTTTAAAACACAATAAGGTTAAACGGTATTTTCTCAGATATAGATTTATTGTTAAGTATTTTTTGAAGTATTTTTTATCGTCAAAAAACGACATTATTACGTCATTATTTTTGCACCAACCTAATAAAATATTTCCACTATATTTCTTATGCTAGGAAAGCTTTTAATAAAAGATTTTTAAATTTAAACATCAATGTGATAAAAGCAGAAATTAAAAAATGTCAATAATTAATTGAATTTCTGTCGATAATGAGCATAAATTGATTTTCAAATCATTTTCCAATTTTTTAAAAACCCGAAAATATTTTCTCCGTATCCGTATATCGGACGAAAACAAATTTTCATATGTGAATATGCTTTTTTTTAATCTTATAAAAATTGCATTTACTTGTATATATGATTTCAATATTAATTTGATCACGGGTATCAATAAAAGAAAACGCCTATGGACATACGTCTAATTAAATAATCTAGATTTTGAATAGCTTTGCTTTTATTTCATTTTTTTATGTCGGCTATTTATATATTGAAGAGGAATTCCAGACACACTGTACAACGAAGTTTGATTTAAATGAGGATTAAAGTCGCCAAAAAAAGTAAAAAAAAAAAAAAAAAGCCTAATAGATTGTCAGGTTGAGATACTTTGCTTCATGTACGCCTAAAACCCAGCGGTAGGAAAACAGTCTTAGGCAGACTGTTTGGTAAGCAAGTGAGGAACAAGATAATGAAGTAGAAAGCAACACCGAAGAGAAAAAGCCAAACATCGATGACGCCGCCTTCTGCCAAAAGAGGCCCAACTTGTCTGCAAATTGCTTTGCCGTTTCTTGCACACCAGTGATTTCCATTATCTCAAAGGAAGACTCATACGATGATGAATGACCCCCCCACACATATACATACATACATAACATACATACATACATACATATATATATATATATATATATATATATATATATATATATATATATATATATATGTATGTGTGTGTGTGTGTGTGTGTAAAAATATATAGAAAATATCACACCAACCTTACCGTGACTTGACGTTATGTGAATATATTAGGTTGGTGCAAAAATAATGACGTAATAATGTCGTTTTTGACGTATTTTTTAACGTCAAAAAACGACATTATTACGTCATTATTTTTGCACCAGCCTAATAACTGAGATATTGATACAAATTATTAAGCCTTACGCCCCTTTTCTTTAGACGATTGCTCTAGCCGTTACCATAGTAATTTTAATTTCAATTATGAATATGCTTATAAAACGTGTTAATTTCAGGAATAAGTTATTTAAAAAAAATTTCGCTTGAAGATGGAACAGAGCTTAGTACTTTAATTCAATTTAATTCAAATAATTATATTGAAGTTTTCAGCTCTTGTTTTGAAAAAAGAGAACTCTTATGTAACGTTGGAGTCATATTTTTAAATAAATAATTATATATATATATATATACATATATATATATATATATATATATATATATATATATATATATATATATATATGGGGGAGAAAGAGAGAGAGACGTAGATTTAAAGCTTACATTACAGGCAAGGGGACTGAGAATAAAGTAGCTCAGCAGGAAAAAGAACAGATGAGGTCACGTGGACAAGAATTTCGGCCATATTTGTCAAGAGAAAGAAATAAAAATAGTGACGATGCATAACGGACGTTATTCAATTTTCTTACGACTTTTCTACGGCGAGTTTTTGTGAAAGCCTCAGTGTGAACGGCCATGTTTATTGATAGTGGTACTAACCTACTCACGTGAGAGAATACATAAAAATACAGTAGGCTTTTGGCTAACGTCTTATTCTTTCAATAGTGGGTGGGGGTTATGGTTTATCATCCTTGCTTTTTCTTCTTAATAATTTCACACCGAGGAAGGCAATAAAGCCACTAAGATGCAAGGGATTACTGAGTGTGAGAGAATATAAGAAAAATAAAATATTATTAAAGAAAGAGAACTATAAAATAACTTGAATTAAGGCGGCAAAAGATAACGATTGATATTGTAATTAAATTTTTAAAGATTCAAGTTAACTAGAAAACTGGGGCCAGGAAGAGAATTCAACAAGCGAGAAGTGTGAAAGAAGAAACTATCAACATAGGATTTACGGTTACATCTCGTCAAGTCAACTATAAAGTGATGAGACCTTACCGCCAATCTAGTACTGCGCTTAAAAATCATAAAGTCTAGGGACCAAAAAGTAAAGCACATCAGAACAATTACCATGAGGATATTTATAGAAAAGTCACAGGAAACTTATGTTCCGGCGTTGAGAAAGTGACCGAGGCTGATATTCCACGTCAGGACTAATAACATAGCTGATTTTTTTTCGCATTTTATCTAGAATCTGTAATTCATAGTAGAACCAGGCAAAGCATACCAACACGAACATGATTCCAAATCTAGTTCTTGAGTATTTTCTTATTCAGCTGTGGAATTTCTGCATCAGCGTTATTAGTGCAGATATTACCAGTAAGTGAAACTCACTTTGCACAGACCCTTGTGAATAAAGGTCGATACGATGGCTGAAATTAAAGCTTTTAGAATATTGCAATAGAGTTTCTTCTATTTACTGAAGGAAGAAACTCTATTGTAACATTCTATTGCCTTTTTTCAGCCTTTTCTTCATCCATTGTTGTAGCTGGCTCCAACTACGCGGCCATTTAGATAAGGTTAGTTTATAATCTCTGACATTTTCAGTAATTTTTCTGATACATCTCACTATGCCTACATCAAGTGCGGCCATTCCATAATCATCCGCCAACATCATGTGGACGTTTGCAACATTTTCTTCTTTAAAAACAGAAATTCTATGACATCCCTATGTGATCAGAAGGGTAACCATTTTGAAAGATGATTATAGATAGAAAAACAGGTGCTAACTCAACCAACCTAGTTTTCCCAAAATTCCCAAATGTAGACACACGTCAGGCTTTCATTAACGAGTGCTTCGTGAATGGATAACTAAACAAAGACAAAGAGCGATTCTTTCCCTAGCTGCATAGTATGTGCTTCGTCACGGTTACATACGGTTTTGAACATACGGTTTTGTCCTTCTCTGTCAAACAAGTCTGAACAGCCCAATCCGTTCTACTATTTAACCCATAGTTAGTGGGAGACAAATTCTTTCCTAAGGGTACTTGCGCATATGTGAACGTAAGGAACTCGTCTAGAATTCGAACTCGGCTCACCGATTTCTCTATTCCGAGTTGCTATCCATTACACGACCTGCACATCTAAGAAAATAAATAATAGCGATAACCCCCCCACCAAAAAAAAAACACACCAAAAAGCAAATAAACAAAACACACATGCCCAACAAAAGCTGAATCAAGTCGGTTCGTTTATGGGTATGGACACAAAGTTAAAAATAATACATTAAATGTTAAGAGAACTTGTATCTATAGTCATTCTCGCGTCATCAGATATATTCATTTGTCTTGTTCATTTATTTTAATTATTTTATTCATCATCAATTTAAAGAAATCGAATCAAAGTGACAGACATAGCAACTCGAATACAAATAACGTTTATACTAATAAGAAATAATGGCAGATAAAAAATCCATTCCAAAATTAGTATATATACAGTGGGTAGCAAAAGTATTTAACACATCGGTTTTTTATAAATTTCACATTAAAAATTTGTTCAAATTTGAATGATACTTACTTTAAATATTTTAATGAACATTGTCTGACTAAAAATAAAGGAAAAATTCAAAACATTGTTTTTAAGTACTTTTATTACCAATTTTCGAATTTGACTATGTGCAAAAGTATTTAGCACAATTTGTTAACATTTAGTAGCATATCCTCTGTTATGCCTCACAGCCTCTAGTCGTTTTCTGTAGTTTCCAGCGAGCTGCTTGCATGAAGATTTTGGCAGTTTCACCGATTCTTTTTCACAGACTTTCTGCAGTTCCTTGATATTTTTTTTTGTCTCTTCCGTGTAATCTCAACTTCAATTTTTTCCATAAATTTTCTATTGGTAACTGACTAGGCCATTCCAGAACATTATTTCCATTTTCATTAAACCAATGTTGAGTTGTTTTAGCCATGTGCTTTGGATCGTTGTCCTGTTTGATACACATTGTATATATATATATATATATATATATATATATATATATATATATATATATATGATAAGAGTATTTACCGGTTACACTACCCGAGTTTCAACCATAAGTTTTCTTCAGGTGGTATTGGCAAATTATGTTTATTTCATTTTTAAACGCTCCATTTATAAACGCTCCGTTTATAAATTATAAACTTAACAAGGCAACAGGGAAGATCCACAGAAGGGGAGGAATATGGCAAGAGTAATTCGAATCGGAAGGTAAGAAGAAGAAAAATAATATTACTAGGTTCACCCTCATCCGGGTTTGTATAGGCCCAAAATTTATTTATTGGTATGTCTGCATTTAGACATTACATCTGGCCTTTCGTTTAATAATTTTTCTCGATTCGGTTATGTCACTGTGGCCAGTTTTTACCTCTTGGCATAATTTCCAAACACTTCTACCAATGCTGCATGACTTGACATTTCTCAAAATATTCCATTTCCTATTAGGGCTTTGATTGTTTTTTTCTTTTTAACTCCCACACATATCTGACGAGTTTGGTGCGGTACCTGTGTCTTTCCAAATTAAAGATTTATGATTGTCTGTATTTAGACATTACCTCTGACCTTTCTGACCTGATCTAAAGATTTATGATTGTATCATCTTTGCTTAAATTTGCCTTCGTGCATCCCACATCTCCTCGCTGGCATCTTCCATTTCTCCATTGTAGATCACTCCTTCCGTACCACAGGCACCATCCAGCGCAATTACAAGCGTTACTATTGGCGCCACTGTCTCTGCGTTCGTCTTGCAATTCCCTTATTTTTTTTTTTTGCTTTTTTTTTATGGTATTTTCTAAATTGCTACAACAGCTACAGCTCAGTTTTATCGTACCTCTAACGAAAAATATTTATTAAAAAAGAAAAAAACATAATTTGCCAATATCACCTGGAGAAACCTTATAGTTGAAACCCCGGTAATGTAAATGGTAAATACTCCTATTTTTTTTAATATCATCTGCTCCTATTTGTGTACTCAGTACATTTTTAAATATCTGCTAGCTGGTCCGATATTGTTCTGACCAACAATTTTATTATACTTATATATATATAAACACATATATATGTACACACACACACATATTTATATATATATATATATATATATATATATATATATATATATATATATATATATATATACCGTCCTAATTTATTGTCAGCAAGAAAGGTGGATAGCAACCATGTGGGACGAAATATAAGACTTATCAAAGGGCAAAAGCCCCTTGGCAAGTTAAACGGCCGCAAAATTTCTCAATAAAATCACCGTGGAGAAGGCAACGGGAAAACACCAATATAAATCATGGCATTAAAGGATAAAAGCAAAAGTAAAAATAAAAAAAGGACACTCTTTTTCCAAGGCATTTTTCAACAGGTCTTTTCTAAAATAGTTCATTTCATGTAAACGGAAGTAAAACCCTGCTTTTGACATATTTTTTGTCAATCCACTGGATTTAGAGACAATATGGCAAAATATATTATACATTGTTCTCTTCTGTCCCTCTTAACATTAATTTTTTATTTATACGAAGTTTAAATTAAAAAACCATTGACGCTACACTGTCTGCAGTATTAGCGTCCGTTTTGTCTAATTTTTCCAACTCCTTCTTTACTTACATGTTCAATTCATGATATTCTCAGTATCATTTTATAGCACTGCATTTCTGTTACCTGAAGTGGTTTCTTCATCTGTGAGAAGACCATTCACTATTCACTGCCATAGAGTAGTACTAACATTACATAATAATTTAGCACTCCTTCTTTGGTTTTGAAGTTTTCCTGTTTCTTAATCCTTTATCTTGCTTTTGGAAAGCATCTTTCGCTATTTCAATTTGTCTTCCGATTTCAATGTCGCATTTCAATGTCCCATTTCCCAGACATATAAATTTTTATACTTGTTGATTTTGGTATCTTCACTTTGCAGTTCGTAGCTTGGGCTAACAATCGTACATTCTCTCTTCTTATAATTGATGGTCAGTCCTTTCTTCTTGCTTCCCTTTACTATTTTCTCTTAGAATTCATGTAGTTTCTTTTCTGTGTCAACTATGAATACTGTTTTATCTGCATATCCTATTGCGTTAACATTGTGTGCACCATTAATAAATACTGGAAGAGCTTCTAATTCTCTTAGTATTGTCTCGCTGTATAGATTAAATAAGTCCAGTGAGCGGACACATCTTTGTCTTACACTCCTTTAATTCGAAATTCGTAAAAAACTGTCACAAGTTCACACTAGTTAGATAATCAATAAATTGTACACTTTAGCTATGGATGGCAGCCAGTACAGAATATGGACTGCTATAATTTCAGGAGTATAGAGAAAACAACAGGAAAAAATCCGTTATCTTTATCAAGAATTGAAGCCAATTCACATATGATAAAGTAAAATGAATCTGTGAAGAAGCATGATCGACTTATTCTTCAATGGACATACCATTAAAAATCGGCTCTCGACATCCACAAGGTCAGATTTTTACAGCTAAGGTTGATCATTCCATGTACACGGGAAAACCACTGGTAAAAAGTATCGGATGAAAGAGCAACGGTGTTACGGCATAATTGTACACCCCATAACATGTTTACTATTTAAAACTACACTAAACTAATTAAGTTTCTTTTTTCCAGGTTTTCAGATAAGACGTTTAGCCATTTGGACATCATTTTTCGAAAGAATCACGGAAAAAAACCATTTAAGCTATTAAAAAAGAATAGAAAAAGATCATTCAGGCCTTGAGTAATTGTACCAACATTCATACTCTGGCTTCCATCTTCAAAGTCCAATCAAGAACTATCAAGAGAACGGTGATTAAGTTTTAAAAGAAGAAACAGTAGAGAGGAAAACTGGATCGGGAAGTCGCAGCAGGAAGAGGGGTCATCATTTCAACTTCGGGCTAGGGAGGTCAATGAGAAAAAATACAACGCAATCCATAAGACGTATGCAACCTGAGAGAGGAGTTTCAGCTATGACAGTCCAAAGAGCAGGGAAAAATATTTGAAAATGAAAACGTACATGAAACCTGTGTGGCAACATGTTAATCCAGGACAGAAAGTTAGAAAGTTAGAATGTTGAATAAGTTAGAAAATGATGATCCTGTAATAATAATAATAATAATAATAAATAATATTAATAATAATAATAATAATAATAATATATATATATATATATATATATATATATATATATATATATATATATATATTATTATTATTATTATTATTATTAATATTATTTATTATTATTATATATATATATATATATATGTGTGTAAATAAAATTCAAATATTTTATTTCAATCCGTCATTAGCTTCCGATCCTTAGCTATGATTAATTAACGATGAACATGTCATTTTCTTTTATGATCGAATTCATCACGATTTTTCACTTAAACTTGGAGAATAATTATATGTTTTTATTGCTCAAAGTAGAGAAAAAACCTCGGAGAATTCCAGGAAGATGTCTTGCATTATTCCTAAGACACAACGGTTCAAAGTTTTATCTAACAGATGGACAATTTTACTTTTACACGATTTGGACAATTTTGCTGTTACACGCAGTAAATTACATTCGGACAGCTTCTTCCCAAGAGTAGCTGCCTTGTGGCACAGACTCTCGAGAGGATGCTTTTCTCACAATTACAATATTACCTCCATGGAGTTTAAGGTCAACCGTATCCTACTTATCGTTATAATCTAATCTTTTTACATTCATAAATAAACACAATTCAATGACCCTCTCTCTTGAGTCATTCGTGGGTCTTGCATTGAGAAAAAGATGACGTAACATTACTTAAAGCAATAAAAAGAAAGGAAGATCTGAAAAGACGTGTCCATTAACGCCCTGAAAGAATGTAACACAAAAGAGAACACATTCTACTGCAGGAGATTTATCATAGACAAGTTTCCACTTCCAGTTGTCTTTAAATTCGGAGCTCGATTTCATATATCTTGTCCAGGGAATGTAACCGACGAATTGGATATTTAGAAGGTTAGAGGAATCCATGCCTTCAACAAGGGCAATAGTGCGATGTGAATATAAAAACTTTGACTTAAAATTTGAATTCAGTCTAACGTTTTCGTTTCCTGATACGCCATCTTAGCACAATTATTATTGTTAGTTTAAAATTTTATGAGTATTAATATCTAAAACGCAGCCACTCGAATCAGAGAATACCAGCCTACTAGGGCGGTTAGCTAATCCCCCATTGCAGCCACCTGCTCAGGCACATTTGTGTTTATTTAACACCCATCTGTGGTTTTACTGCTACAATGTTGAGCGGGCCTTAGTTACAGTTTCTCGGATATGGCGAGTTATATAGCGTGATCAATTGTTTGAACAAGGCTAGCACGCTCAAATCCTCGGTCACGATGATTTGTGACTTCGTGCACAGACATAATATCAAGGTCAGCTTTTTTAGAAATCGATCATGGTGAGATTCAAACCAGAGTCTCAGGTTAGAAAGCGAACGTTCTGACTACTCGGCCATGAGTATTACCATATATATATATATATATATATATATATATATATATATATATATATATATATATATATATATATATAAGGCACAGTATTAAGAAGAGACTTGAGAAATCTCTGCTCTTTGGGAGGCACCCTTGTATTCTTTACTTAAACGTTTCATTCAATCAGGGAATTCAATGTTGAACTCACGAGAAATTGGTTTGCGAAACTTGCTTGTTAACCATCACGCTGCATGATATGCAATTTAAAGATTTTGATCGGGAACGACGGCTCAAGACAAATCACTCTGTACGTTTTACAGTGAAAGGTCAGATACCCACTCCTGGGCACGAAGTTTAGCCAGAGGAATGGTCAAGGATATCCGGCCTAAAATGATCTGATTGAACAGCGATCAAATTAGGTTCGTACTTCGGAGGAAGAACCAACGCGCGTGATGACATTCCACGCTGGAGCAATACTGGTACGCAAGATTCCTCGCAGACAGGGGTCAATAGCCATAGGCGTCGAGTGTTAGGCAAGTAACAGCTCTTTTTGGCTGCAAACTTCGTTGGCCCCTCGCGACCTTTGTTTTAGTCATTACGCTGCAGCGTTTCTGATTGGTCATTATATTCCGATTGTAGCTCCAGCAGCTACCCACCCAACACTAACCATTTCGATTAATACCTATCATGTTCACAAACTGCTCGAGCGCTATTAAATGCCATGACCGCGGTTGACCATAGCTGGTCATCGCAGGAGCTGCAGCTTAGGGCGAATTTGTATCTGAAGAAACAAAGCAGCTGTTACTGAAGTATTTTGAGCCAGGATCAACGGGGATATCGGATTCTCAAGTCAAGGTCATCGAAGGTCATGCTCGATTGGAATCCACCACTGAGAACATTATTAAGTCTTGTTCCTAGGTTGTTTTTTTATCCGATTGTTTTCAAAATTCAGCAAAAAAAAAAAAAAAAAAAATTGTACAAATAATTAGAAATTGTTAAAAGAACCCGATTTTATTTATTATTATGAAGTTTTCTTTTCAAGCCAACAAAAGTCGCCATCTTGCAATAATAATGTTTCGCAACGCTTATATCTATAAATCCTGCGATGGAGATATTTATTTTGCATAACAAATATTTTCCAATAAAAACCCCTTCGTTGTTTTGCATAAGCAAACTAAAAATGAAAATAATTCGGAAAATGCAACTCCTTAGGTCAACAATAAATATAGTCCGTCTTATTTAATTTTATTTAATCAATTAAATAATAAAACTAAGAAATAAGGGACCTTTGAGTAAATGAGATGAGGGAACTGGAAACCCAATCCTAAACAGAAAACAAGGGATAAACCCTCTACTCTTATTCAAAAGTCTGGGGAGGAATTTGAACTGGACCATACATGAACCAATTTACTCCTAACAGCAAAATGTAGCATATAAATAAAATTTGCTTATCTGGTTTTTATTAGCTGCTGTCACATTCAAAGTGCTCTTTTTGTTAAGCTATGCACTTCGTAAGACGATGATGCCATTGCTGGAAACTTTTTTGGAACTTTTTTTTTCCTGAAATAGCTTTCAGTCATGTTGTGTCGGGTGTCAAGTATTTCAGCAAATCTTTATGGGTAGACTTTGAATTTTCAAAATGGTGTTTTTATATACACACACGTAGCTACGTAGTTGAAAAACCTGCAACCGAAACCCTCGGAATGCTTCGTCAGGAGTTTGGCAAACAGTTATGGCCGGTTCAGTTACATTTATGAACATTCAGTGCAATCAGCCACAAGCTAAACACCAGAAAATGCGGAAAAAAAACAATTCATGGGGACCATCAGCGAACAACACATGAGATCTTTCAGGATAGAAATGAGATTTAGCCAGCCAGAAGATCCCCACGGAAAACCAGAGCATTCATCGCATTGCTCCACTGACTCATGACAATCAATGACACTCCAAAATAGGCTTTGGTAACACTGCATAAGTTTCCTATGCAATTATTCGGTAATAGATGGCAAATAATAATGTATGAGATATTATTTAGTGGAATGAGAGAATACTGTAAAACGTCGTCCAGAATCTTTCCAATAGCACTTTGTATAATACTTAATATTTGCTGATAAACACCCCAAAATTTAGCGTCAAATTAAAAATAAATGGTTTATACTGGAACTATGCTGAGAAGAACTTAGTTACAGTTTCTGGAAGAAAAAATGATCAACAATCTAAACAACGCCAGCATACTCAACCTCTCAGCCACGGCACAGCTATCGACGGCCCCCAAGTATTCCGTCTACTCAATTTCACTCACAAGGCTTGGATCAACCAATCGTATGGTTTTCAGTCACTTTCCAAATGTGCCGCACGCTGTTATCGGCCCACCTCCAAGCCGATAACATCAGAAAATCTCTCAGGTGTGGTGAGATTTGAACCCGGGTTTCATGGTCAGAAATCGAACCTTCTAACCACTCGGATATATATATATATATATATATATATATATATATATATATATATATATATATATATATATATATATATATATATATATATATATATATATATATAAACAGTTTTAGTAAAATACTATAAATATGGAATCATGGGTGTGACAATGGATAACATCCGGCAGCAACGCGTCTGATAGGAAATTGAAATATGGAACCATTGCTGTTGTTCTCCCAAAACGCCCAAACCCGGAGTGGTAGCATCTGTTAGGGTCACTGCTATGAACAACTAGTAAACCAACAAACAAAAAGCATCACCACATTTTTATAATAAAATAACGAACAATAATTTTTTATAGCAAAATGACATTCAGTGCTGCAGTAAAAATATTAGGTTGGTGCAAAAATAATGACGTAATAATGTCGTTTTTTGACGTATTTTTTAACCTCAAAAAAACATTATTACGTCATTATTTTTGCACCAGCCTAATATATATAAAAGTACATTTTTATAATAAAATTACAAGCAATACATTTTATCAAAGTGTAGTATCTGTGCTTTGTGATCATGCGGGCTGGCTTCTATCGAACTCCCTAATGCAGGGAGGAACTCGGAGGAAGCTTTGCCGAAGGGCAAGGTTTCCTTCGGGGAGGTAGACAGGACCTGAACCCGTCCAGGCGGGTTCAAAGGTCATATTTTTGGCCGAGCCTACGGGCTCGCGGGCAACCCACATTAAACCGGCCTTGTGCCACATTTAATCCTCGTGGGTGGGTTAATAAATACTAGCAATACATTTTATGGTCTGCGAAATAATATATTTAAAATCATACCCTTAGTATGGATGTAAAAATTTACATACATATATCTTTAGTTGAAAGCATACAAAATATTTACGTACAAAATATTTAGATTACGGCATGAAATAACTCTTGGAGATTGATATGCCGCTAAACAAAATCAAGCAAGCAACCAATAACTATGAAATATTTATTAAATTCGAAAGTATTTTGGGATTTTTTATTAAACGTATTTTAGTTTTAGTACATAACTAATGTAAGGGGGATACTTCGACGTGTTGTAATGGTTGTCTCGTTAGATTAGTTATAACTGTATAGTAATTTCGACCCTCACTAGATACCCAATAATTTCATACTTTCAGCCTTATTCCACACTTAAGGTACGCTTAGAAAATCGATATAACTAACTTAAGGAATATTCAATTAGGATCGAACGCAATATTCAGTCACAACCCGCTTCCTGACCATGATCAGGCAGTGAAACGGCCTCGGGATTGAGTGCTAATTAATTACTAAGCAGAGATTAAGTTTAGATCCAACACAAGGTATTTGATTAGGATCGAACTCGCTACTCAGCAGTAGACCAGCTTGTTAGTCGTGGCGTGGCGTCCTCATTAAAACTTTGCAAACTGAACAACAGAAAAGCATTTGTTTGTTTACTTCAGTTCATTTACATGGAATACTTTAAAGAGAGATAAAATAATCTTTTTCGTTTTTTTTTTTTTAAATTTCTATCGATCCCCCTACACCCGGCCACTCTACGGAATAGAATTGGTAACGATTGCCTCCAACGCAGGAGCTGGGTTCTTGCATTCATTCTAAAAAACTGAAAGAATTCCACATTCATTCTGTTACCCCAATAGGAAAATTGGACTTCATGTTTATAGTTGCTTTGGGTTGGCAACAAGCCAGTATTTCTTCATATAATGTGCCATCTTTGATCGTCATCCAACAAGTTCTTTAAAAATAGAAGATGGAAATAAATTCAAGATATTTAAAACTCATGGAAAATGATCACAGTTTTTGACGTATTCGCCGGTTTCATCCACAAATAAACAATTCATAAATTTTACTTAATAATAAATCCGCGCGCGCATGCGTAGTGATTATGCTGCATGAATAGGTGACATTTCCCGCCTTAATAACTACAGAAAATTGTATGTAGAAATTGTTAAAATTAAGAGGACGCGTTTTCTCTTAATGTTTATCGATCTCTCAGTCTCTGGGCAGAGAGGAACCCAAACTACGCTATGCCGAAGGGAAGAGTCTCGTCTGTGGAAGTAGATAGCAACCTGACCCGTTGTATGCAGGGCCTAGTGGGGAATTTTTTGCCAGCACGTACGCACTCAGAAGGCCTCACGTTAAAAAACGGCCTGGTATCACATCCCGTCTTGTGGGGAGGTCTAGGATAAATACTGAGTTTGTTAAGATCTACGTTAAGAAAAAACCGTCTATCCATCACATTATTATTTATTGTTACTTGCAATTTCTAATTTATGAATGAAAATGTAAGAGGGAAAAGGGAGATCACCGCCCCCTTTAGGATGCGGTTGAAATAATAGACACAGAACATCACAGGAAAATACGAAAACTTAAGGAATCAGCACATATGCTAGGCAGCAAAAATCTCCTAACTCGGCCAAGCATAGAAATGAATACAATATAGGAACCAGTAATAAGGAATGCTAAAGAAAAGCAATAATAACAACCAAATTTCAATATGAGCTCTGGTAAAAAAGAAAAGAAAACGGTAGGAGAGACATTAGATTTATAAGTCCCAAAGGACTATAGACATGGCTCAGTAAATAAAAAGCGTGGTTGGATCCAGTGAGTTGACCTTAAAGAGTGAATTCAATATCTTGCTACTGCAGGTGGTGAACAAAAACTTGGGACAGCCAAGAGACAGTCACCAAATCAAACCATAGAATCTATCGGAATTTTATTTGCAGGTTTTTACTCCATAATAAATAAATTATATATTCTGGTTAAGCGTTTAAATTAAACTTAAAATGTTAATATATGAGGAAAAATATGTTGTAACTTGTTCTAATCGGATTTCAAGTGATTAAATCAGCTTCTTTCTATGTTCCTTGCCCTTTCAAGACGTAGGCGATCATAGCTCTCCACCTCCCTCTATCCCTTGCAGCTGTCAACAAGTTCCTTCCCTCTGCCAAGTTGAGTGAAAGGGAGATAACTCAGACACGCGGGAGAGGCATGGCACGTAGAACTAGAACAATCTACGCCAGTGGACGAAATAAAGGTTTCAGTTTGAAATTCTAGTCACTTGAAGAAGGCCCGAGCGTACAATGGCCAAAATATGACAATAAAGATGCGGACAACAGTCCCAACAATGTAAAGAATATGACTGAAATCTGGAGATCAATTGAAATCCATAACTGTAGCTTGAAGACCCGTTTTGCTTCGCATCGTTCTAAGCTCAGCGCACTTTATCCAGAAATAACTGGAGGCGTCGATTATAGCACGATGTTTAATAAACTCTTCTTGTAGATCCCTTCCTTAGAGTAGTTAATTTAATCGTCAGTATATAACCCTCAACTTCTGACCTGATAGGGGTTAAGCTAAGTCTTCTTGTGTTTGCTGAGGTAGTTGGTTGTTTGCTAACGGTGTCTTTATTCAATGTTGGAGCCCAGGCCAAAAAAAAAATGAAGATATTCTTAAGTCAGTCAGACGCTTTCCACTTGGTTGGCTGGTCGGTTGATTTTGTTTAGCGGCATAGGAACACCTCTATGGGTTATTTAATGCCGAAATCTAAACATTTTGTCCGTAATTTTATGCTTTCAACTACAGCCATTTTGTACATAATTTTATACTTTCAAGTTAAAGGTATGTTTATAGCTAGTTTGTACATCATAAAATGCATTGTTGGTAATTTTACTATAAAAATGTATTTTTTTATATTTTTTGAATGTTGCATTGATTGTCATTTTGCTATAAAAACGTATGGTTGGTTATTTTATTATAAAAAATGTACTGTTCATTTTTGTTTGATTGTTCACTATTTCTGGGACATAAGCAAGTGTTACCACCCCGAGTCAGGGTGAACCTGGGAACAACAACAGTAAAGAATTAGTTCCACGCTCGTCAAAACCTAAAATCTCCCGATGTCGGATGTACAGGGTGGTCCGAGAGTCCATAAAGTAATGAGAACATGTAATGCTGTAATACAAAACACATTTACTGGATTCAGTTTATTCACTTTCATTGACGCCGTCACACTGTAGGAGCTTGTGTCAAAACTCTAGGAGTTCGTGCCAGCCATCTGAAACAAAATTATATGATGTATCCGTGACAAGACTTTCGGACTATCCTGTAGTTATACATGGGACGACTTTCTATTTGGAAGAAACACAGTTTTTAAAACTAAATATTAACCCAGCACAAGGCCCAAGAGGCACCCAAGGTATAGCGTTATTGAGCGTTTTTTTTTCTTTAGCCGTAATCCGGGGAAGTAAATGCGGGTTACGAGATTATGTAGAGTTTGACCCTAAACTTGAAGAGATTAAGATTAAAGTGATCGGGGAAGCACCCTTTTAGAGGTTTTTCTCACAGAGGAGCAGTTCTTGTCTCAGTGAAACTTCTTCCAATGGAATACAAAGGTGATGAGGATGATTCAAATATGGTATAGCGTGTCCTAGTTGCAAATACCTGAACTCTTGGAACTAATGGATGTAGTTCGTCTGAATATTTGCTATAAATACGGTGATAGGGGAAAGAGTGACTTGTTTCATCAGTGAGAAATTGGCTGTAGGGTTTAATCACTCACAATGTTGTGTAATTTTTTTAAAACTCTGTCAGAGCTGGAAAAAACTAGAATAGATTTAGACTAGGCTAGATGTTGCAGACTACTCTACTCTTAGCCTAATGGGAACCTAGATGTGGTGTAATGGTTAGTAAGCTTGTCTCGCTAGAACAATTACGAATAATTAGTGAGTTCGATCCTCACTGGGTGCCCCTTACTTTCGGCCTTGTGCCACATCCAAGCTACGCTTGGAAAATCCCTACTCTTGGTCTGATTTGACTCTTGTAAAGATACAGAATTACAGGTACTTTCTGGAGCGGTTCAAGGAACCAGCTATTTTTCTAGCATTTTGTAGTGAAGGATCTTCAGATTTGGGGTAGTCTTGAGTTCCAAGAGACTTTCAAGACAAGGTGTCTCTTTGAGAGTGGATACGTCCTTTATGACTGGAAAAAAAATCTAACCCACATTTCAGACAATAGGAAAAAGAATAGTTATGTATACATATACACAAAGCAAGAAAGAGGTCGAAAAAAGAAATAAAAAAAGAACAAGTCAAGCATACTTAGAAAATCAGCCCCCAAAATCTTTTCCTTAGCTCGAACACTGACTACCATGTTAGGGGGTCAACAGCCAAGTGATGTTTACAGCTGCTACTAAACAGTGAGTTCGATCTTTGCTGGGTGTTCCAAACTTGAGGCCTTGTACCAAACTAAAGAGCGAGCAAGTCGAACATATGACAACATGTCTGATGTGGAGAAAGAGAGAGACACACACAAAAGGGAGAGGAAGAGAGAAGGAAAGGGGGGGGGAATAATTAGAAAAAGGAAGAGAGAAAAATTTAAAAAAAGTAAAATGAAATAAAAGAAAAGTCGATAACTTCGAGGGTGAGACAGGGAGAGTGGGGGTAAAAGGAGAGGAAGAGAGAAGGAGAGGGAAGGGATAATGAGGAAAAGGAAGAGAGAAAATGCGAAAAATAAAAAAGAGCAAAGAAAATAGAAGGAAGGTCGATAACGCCGATGATCAATGACCTGAACAATTACTATTTACGACGTTGCTGCTACTGCTACTACTACTATTATTATTATTATTATTATTATTATTATTATTATTATCAACAACAGCAACAACATAAAGCGCAAATTCTAATTTACATTCAATTTTCGAAAATCTAAGACAGCTAACGAAGTCTAGGATTTGCCTTCGAAATCAGACTAGACGCCGTGGCAAGATCTGAATCATACACCCCACCCCGCCCCGGCAATTGATATTTCCCACCCAGGACGGTACGGTTGCATACCCTTCCTACCGCTCTTAAAAGAATTGACTACATCGCTTTGTCTTTATTCTACCGTTGGTTCCGACTTCCCGTCCGTCCGTATCGGTCGGCTGGTCGAATTCGTCCGTCCTAAATATGGTCAACTATGATCATAGTAGTTTATCAGAGATAAGTATCAATTTATGGTTCTGCTACTCGAAATAATTCCTTGTATAATTGTATAGGAGTGGCCTAAAGAATAATGTAGACAGATTTGCTTCATAGGGGCGTGCATTAATATTCAGGCAAGACTGCAAATGTTATACGCATATATATTTATACCTACACATATACTGATGCTATATTCTTTATATATATATACGTGAAATTTATCCAGAGATATATATAAATTTCATAAATATATTAACATTTATATGTGTTTCTAAGCAGTTATGGTAATTACAGTGGGGATCTTTTCTGCTAATACACCTCAAAATATTAATTCACCGCAAAATAAAAAGAATTTATATTTACTAAAATTTCTCGCCAAATTCTCCCAGAGCGAGGCCCTTCTATTGCACTCCGGTTGAGTTTACTGTTGCGGTCGCCCCAAATGTGGGCGACTCGGGTGAACGGTGACTCCGATAAATACGGCAAAAACTTTCTTTTTTTTTTTTAAATTGTAAAAAATTCCTTGAAATTCCCTTGAATATCATCCACATGTGAATAGCTTACTGATTTTTGGTAATTTTTCACTCTTGGGGCTGGAGTTGTTGCGAGGCAAGGTAAACGCATTTTGATTTAAAATTTATAATTTCAAAAGAGTGCCAAATGTTTAATAAAAAAAAGCAAAAACAACTTTGATTTAAAATTTATAATTTCTTGTGTGGTGAACCAATATTTGTGATAAATAACTTTACATTATTTGCGGCCAATTACCAGAAAAGATCCTACACTGATATTATTAGCCGTTTCTTTATAAGGAAATATTCGACATTCATTGACCGAGCATTTTAGCACATGTAACGAGAAGAGAAAATAATGACATAACCATAATACTGACCATCTACACTTTTAAACAAAAGATGAGCGAGGAAGCCCCCATCAATGCAGGAAAGCCTGATTATAATGAACGTGAGAAACTTATTTTCCTTAAGCATTTTTGAAAGAGAAAGAGTTGTTGGTTGAAGATTTATAAAAATCTTTCTCTTTCATATATATATATATATATATATATATATATATATGTGTTTGTGTGTGTGTGAGTTTGTTTGCGTATCTGTGTTTGTGTGAGTGTGTCTGTATACGAGTGGGTGTTGAAAAGTATTCAACCAGACCCTTTAAAAACATGTGACTAAATGGCCAAGACAAAAGATTTTTAAGGTATATTGGATTATGGCGAGGATTTGAAACAACGTCTTTTCTATGTACATGTACATATGGAGAGAGAGGGAGATATTGAGTGAGAGAGAGAGAGAGAGAAAGAACAAATGAGAAAACGTGCCACAATGGATGTGCTGCGTTAATCCTCATCCACATATATGGATATCTATGTATCTATTTATGTCACTTTATATATATATATATATATATATATATATATATATATATATATATATATATATATATGAATCAAGCACTCTCAGTCACTGGTGTGTTTATTCAAAAATAAATACTTAAAAATTCACCTTCCTCTGTCGGGAGCTGATTAGGGGAAAATTTCCGACTGATGCGAAAACCGTCGTGTTTCGATTCTGAATTGAGGCAATCTGATGTCTAGCCACACTGATGAGCTGTGATACAGTGAAACAGTCTATGGATAACAATCTGTTTATGAAGACTCACGCACATGCGACGGTCGGCTGAAAAGTTCTTACTCTGACCAAGGTACACTCATGGAATGTGACCAAATGAAGTTTATTTTTCAACATAGTTTCCCTTGTTATCCTCACACTTCTTCCATTGATGAAGAAGCTTGAATCGTGTTGATGAAAAAAAAAATCAATACCAGCAGACATGACGTCATCATCACTGATTTCTAGCCAAGTGCTTTTTCATGTTGGAGGACAGATGATAGTCAGTTGGGGGCCAAATCAGGAAAATGGGTGTCATGGTGAAACACACCTATTCTATAGTTAATAGACTCTCCCACCTAACATAAGTATGAGTAGTAAGAGAAAGGAGAGTCAGTCGATGTCGGACGACCGGCTGAACGGTTGAACTCCCTGTCTTCGGGCGGGGAGGAACCCGAACGAGGCTACGCCGAAGGGCGGAGTCACTTTCGTGGAGGTAAACCGACCCTGAACCCGTTTATACCGGTTAAAAGGGCATGTTTTTGGCGGAGCCACAGCCTCAGAGATCCTACGTTAAACCGGCCTTGTGACACATGATGCCTTCGTGGGGGGGGGGGACTAAATACTGTTCAGTCCGAAGTCGGGCGACCGGCTGACTGGCTGATCGATTGAACTCTCTGCCTTTGGGCGGGGAGCAACCCGAACGAGGCTACGCCGAAGGGCGGAGTCTCTTTCGGGAATGACTAAATATTGTTCAGTCTGAAGTCTGGAGTGAAGTCCGTCAGGAGTCTGTCAGTCAGTCAGAGCGAGCGTGTCAGTCAGTCGAGTCAGAGGCAGTCCGAGTCGCGTTCAGACAATTACTACTAAACCTGATTGTTCGTACTAACACTTTCTACTTCTCTATATATATTCCAGTTTGTAATATAAATGTAAAGCGCATCAGACTATATGACGGTTCTGCGTAGGATACAGGTTCGATTCCTGTCATAGGACGCATATGTTCTTTGAAAATTTCTCAGATATTCAGGCTGGTAAATGTCGTTAATACTGTTTATCATAAACAAAGCATTTAAATATCTGTATTTCTAAAAAAAGAACGTATAAACATAACAATGTCTTTTCATATATATATATATATATATATATATATATATATATATTCACTTTGGCATATATCAACGTTTATATACATATATAAATAGTTAAATGTTCATGTGTTTCTATTAGAAGTCTGAAGAAAATTAATACATTTCACTGGCTTTTGTTTGTATTGTTGTCGTGTGGCATTGTCTACAAATATGGCTATCAACAAACTGGAGACACACATACGAGGAGGTTCTGAAAAGTTCCTTTCCCGATCAAGGGTTACACAACAAATTCTGACGTTCGGTCATCTTTTTGCAGCAACATCTCATACACACCAACGGAAAATCTTAGACATCTTATTTCTCTTTCCTTCTCTTTCTCTCTCTCTCTTATACAAAACAAACACTCATACATACACTATATATATTCGTGCGTGTGGTGGGCATTGTTATATACGAATTTTGATGTACTGAAAAGTTTGGGCGAATGCAAAACAGGACGTAGTAGGTTTAAGGTGATGTGAGATCTTCGTATTTTTGGTGCCAATTAGACAACATTACACTTGGAACATCATCAATTCGACTCAGATACGACACGAGTGATTCCTGTTTTGAAAATATATTGATCAATATTAAAATGTAGACGTTATGGAAGAATAATTTTGTGTCCGAGCTTAGATCTATCTATCTATCTATCTATCTATCTATCTATCTATCTATCATTTTTCATTATCACCTTCTCTCTCTCTCTCTCTCTCTCTATATATATATATATATATATATATATATATATATATATATATCTCATTCTTTTCCTCATCTATCTATCTATCTATCTATCTATCTATCTATCTATATAGATAGATAGATAGATAGATAGATAGGGTAAAATAATTTTTACATAAAAAAATTTATTAATAAAAATATTAAATCTGATATTTTTGGATGAGAATTTATCATGAAACATGCTCATCTTGATGATTAAATTCACAGCCTTTCGGTCTTTCTACCCTCGGCCTTCCTCAGCTGTCTGTCTTCGTACTCAATTCCCTTTATTCAATGTACAAGGTAGAGTGTTCTCATTTTACTATCCATACTTACGACATATTTCTTATCACTTATTACATAACAGTTTCATTTCCTTTTTGTACAGTAAAATGATCCATTAATTATTATAAAGGACGTATTGCGATGGTTTTTATCAGCAGGAATTTGTTTCGTTATGCATAGCTAATAACTTCAAAATTTTGTCTATAAAATGAATTACTCCAACAACTAATATTTGCTAATTTTCTTTAAATATTCAAGTTTGCTATATTTATTGCGATCTTACAGGTGGCTGCTCGAAAATGTGTAGCACAGAATCCGTACTAAATTCACTTCCAATTCGCACTGTTCAATTTCAGCGAAATCATAGATTTCACCTGAATTAGTTCGCCCAACTAGTTGAGATTATTTAATTACTTTAATTATCTATCTATCTATCTATCTATCTATCTATCTATCTATCTATCAGTTTATTCTGTTGGTCTGTATGTCAGTTTGTTAATATCTATTTCTGTCAGTTTGTACGCATCTATTCAATGGAGATCTGCTCGGTGTAGTATGATTTCAAGTCCAGTAGAGACTGGAGACTTGACTAAAAACATCACTCAGTTTTGTTCTTTCATTCCAACTTAAACTATACTCTTCTTTTTATCTATATCAGTCTCTTCATCTATCTATCTATCTATCTATCTATCTATCTATCTATCTATCTATCTATTTATGTTAGTCTCTATTCTTGTTCATATCTCTATCGTCTGTTTATCTATCTATCTATCTATCTATCTATCTATCTATCTATCTATCTATCTATCTATCTAATATTTCTCTGTATGTTGTATAGCTATGTAGCTCAAATAAAACTGACCAAACTTTAAGAGATCATGTTAAGAGATACACATCAAATTCCCGCCTTTAAAAGAAATTGCTCGTGTTTCTTTAGAACTGATCAACTTTTAGCACCAGTGCCTCCACACCCTTTTTTTTCAGTCTTTTGCGTCTGGCTGCTTTGAGTAAAATACTTTTCAGTCTCTTAGTTTTTTTGTTTTTTTTTCGTTCGATTGATTTGACAGTGCCTCTATAAGAATAAAGTAAAGGATGGAAGTCATATGCGTACGTAAAAAGAAAACTTGCGCTTGTCGACTTCTGAAGGACTCACAATAGTATTTTAGGCATTTGTATTGATGTTCTTTATTTCTTTTTTCTTCGCAATCATGTGCTTTCATCATAAGCCTCGTTTCCTGCACTCGAGTTGAACTAATAACAGTAATTAAGCATTGATAATCGTTGGAGAAGAAGCAATAAGCATAGGCCGAACATAACGAGGAATATTGTAGTTTGTTGCCCACTAAGACTGCATTGCTTCTCATGGATTAAGAGCCGGGTTTTTATCTGACGGGTCGAATCGACTTTCCCTTTGTTTATTATAATGAAAACTCACAGAGGTTACACTCCAATAATTGTAAGGTAATTATGTGGCTCGTTTATAGAAAGTAATAAAAATTATAGCTTCTTCATCCGAGAGTGTATTAACTTACCGTCTTGTTTAAAGTGTGTAAATATAAGTTTCTTGGCCAATGCAGTGGGAAAATGAAAGACGATAGTGCTGGAGAATTGGTATGAGATTAGAAAGCAAAAAAAAAAAATATGTTGCCAGCAAAAGTCGATCGAAGAAGATATGGTGTTAAAAATAACAGTAAAACCTACATTGTGGATGAAACTTATTTCGGGATCTTTTTTTTTCTTTGACAAAAATGATTGCGAATGGCATATGGATAGAGAATCTTTAAAATAACAAAATCACTTGATTACATTCGAAGGAATATCAAAAGGCTCATTCTGACCCTGAAGAAAACTAGCTTTAATATTTACTTTCCACTGCCGTCGTTGAAGCATTCGCATACGTATAGGGGTCCCAGAAATTCAGAAAAGGCGCTGTTCACAAAGAGTAACGCTAAACGTTTGTAGTCCATCGGTTCTGGGCTCAAAGAGGAAGCAGTGAGTTCAGACCGAAGCCACTGAGGCCATCAACTTCTACTAAATACTAAATTTTCAATTTTTCAAATGTTAGTCTCAGAATCATTCTCAAGAATTTGGATAGTAAAAGACGTCGTCAGAAAATTTGGAGAGATTAGCACATAGACTTGAATACAGAAAGAAGAATTCCTTCACAGATAAAGAGGCAATTTGATTTAGCGGATATGTACTTCTGTGAATACCATATACATAACATTTGAACAACGAGCAAATTTTAAAGATAATTGGAACGAAAAGGAATCTTTCTTTTTTTTAGATAACAAGCCAAAGTAGAAACTACCTTTTACTATGTAGATATCGTTTCAAATATCTACACCGTACGAATTTTTATTATAGATTGATATCTACATAGCAAAACATGGTGCTACTTTGGTATGTTATCTACAAGGAAATGGTAACAAGCCAAAGTAACACCATATTTTACTATGTAGATATGAAACCAAATTATAATTTGTACAGTGTAGACACTTAAGCCGCTAGAATATAAATAAAAGAAAAAAATTATTATTTAAATTACATTTTCTTTATGGTATATATATATATATATATATATATATATATATATATATATATGAAGAAATATAGTCTTAAGATGTGCTATATTTATGGGATAAAGTGCTCAATATCAGAGATAGAGCGTGTGTAAATATAAAAGTGAACATAGAAGTCAACTCTTAGAGGCGACAGTTTATTTCATGCTAGATGCAATCGTCAGGACTGAAGATTGCATCTAGCATGAAACAGACTGTCGCCTCTAAGTGCTGACTTCTATATTCACTTATATATATATATATATATATATATATGTGTGTGTGTGTGTGTGTGTGTATATATATATATTTATTTATATATATATATTTATATATATACATATATATTTATATATATGCATATTTATATATATAGATATGTATATATATATGTATATATATATATTTATATATATATATTTATATATATATATACATATTTATACATATATGTATATATATATATTATATACATATTTATATATATATGTATGTATATATATATATATGTGTCTGTGTGTGTGTATATATATATGTATATGTGTATATATATATTTATATATATATGCATATTTATATATATATATATATGTATATGTATATATATATGTATATATATATTTATATATATATTTATATATATATTTATATATATACATACATATATATATATATATATATATATATATATATATATATATATATATATATATATATATATATATGTGTGTGTGTGTATGTGTGTGTGTCTGCGCGTGTGTGTCTGCGTGTGTGTGTGTGTGTGATAATATGTTTTACTATGTAGATATCATTCCAAAATAAAATTTCTACGGTGTAGATATTTTTATCTTGTAGTTAACAAACTTAAAGTAGCAGCAATTTTTTTTTAGAAGTGGTCATTCTTAAGCCTTTGAGCTCTTCGTTTAAGAACAATTCGAACCCTTCTGCCTAAACTCCTGAGTCAAAATACACAATGTTATTTCATGCTAGATATAAAAATAGTTACAAGTGTTTACCAAACGTTCAACAGGTAGCTTGATATTAAGCCATTTTTTTCTACCACTGTTCAACAGTCACTAGGCATTACATCGTTTTTCTCTACCGCCGGTTAAGCGGTGGTCCGGACTCAAAGGATTAATCAAATCTCATGGACGAGCACTAAGAGCTTCTTGGCCTTTTGGGTCAGGGATATGGAAATAATTTTAAGTTCAAGCCTCAAGGGGTCTTTTCCCAGGCAGTATCACTCCTTCGGAAAAGAAGCTGGGTTTATTGCTCGGCGCCTGAGGCGTCCCAAACAAGGGGAAGTATGGAGAGGGCTTGGGCAATTTTTGCACTGTATTTCCCACTTTAAACCTCGACCTTTTCACACATTCGTTTGCGAGATGGGCGTGGCGAAAGGTATTCTTGTGAAATAGAACTAAAATAGCAAATAGCTTTATTAAATAACAGAAACGACATTATTTGAAGCCTTTTAATAGCAGCTAAATCTGTAAGAGATACATGCTATATAATAAATATGTTTATTTTCAAACACTACTTTAAATAAAAGATGTATTAAGGATCAATAATGGAAGAGCAGTTACTGCACTTGAAAAACCTAGTTTCCTTGAATTTCAGATGTGAAGAATTTATGAATTATAAGAAAGATAAAACATCGAAACAGAAATATGACTTTGTAATGGCAAAAGTACTCATGTTTAGGCTTTAAGAAAGCTTTATTCAACTAAGAATACAAGGTTCACGTATAATGTCCTTTTATAGTTCCAGTAAACAGAAATAGCTCTCTTAAAGACGTAGCAAACAAGAAGAGACCACTCTTGATTATTCATAACAGTAACGTCATTCAATTATTGAAACTCGGTGATGGAATTTATGTAAAATTGGAAGGAGCGACCAGAAAACAAAGAAAACAAAGAAATCATTGTCAAGAATGGCAAAAATGTATTTGAAAAAAAATATTCTTGAATGCGCAGCCCCTGAGACACACTATAGACTGTTTAAAACAAAACAATGAGGCGTTTATATCAAATACGTCTATTCGCTATGTTATCATTGAAGCAATAAAAATGTCCTATTCAAAATAAATGCATTAATTCTTTCGAAATCGCTCTGTTTAGGTTTCGGCTACTAAACTGAGCTGATATGAACTCACAAGAAACAATATTCAGAATAAAAGGGTATGCTTTCCATTAAAAAAAGGGAAAACAGGGCCATAATCCACTCTGCTGCACTTCATACCCGAGCGGTAAAGCACACAGGATCAAACGATAGTTTTTCTTACAAAGAGAGACTCAGGTTCGATCCCTGCCGGAGAGCATATTTTCTTTATTAACACTTGTCAAATGCACAAGCCGATAGATCCAATGTCTTTTCTTTTTATGTGCCCTGTCCTTTCAGGAGGTAAGCTATCATGGCTCTCCACCTCCCTTTATCCTTTGCAACGCGCAACAAGTTTCTTCCATCTGCCATCTCTCCAAGATCACGTTCTGGCATCCATTTGCTTATGTCGTTGTTTTCTTTTGTCTCTCTTTCCTTCTATTCGACCCATGAGTATCAGATTCCCAGGCCCTCCTTTCTCATTACATGTCCCAGAAACTTCAGCTGCCTCTTCCTGATGTTAAGTATATACCTCCACCTTGTTTGCACACTCTCTAAGAACTCATGTTTAAAATGAAAGTAGGGCATCTGTTACAAATATTAGTATCCAATATAATATCATTTGATGGGATTGTATACATACATATATATATATATATATATATATATATATATATATATATATATATATATATATATATATATATATATAGCGCAGATTTGACATTTAATTGGTTAATCACGATATATCCACAAGTCTATTTTTAATTCTGACCTTATTCCCCCACTTTAACTTTCGGAAAAGAGGTAACACTTTGTTTAACAATTTCCTTAAAATCATTTAATCACCAGTTACTTATCATCGCCTGAAGAAGTACAATCATAGTATTGAAACATGAAATTTTTTGGGTAGCAATTTCAACATGTTGTTATTATATTTTCCTATGACAATAATGGTAATAATCACAATAACTATATATATATATATATATATATATATATATATATATATATATATATCAAATATGTGGTGCAGTTCAATTTATATTACATGAATGATTCATACAAAAAACAGATTAGTGAAGTTAATGATATTAGTAAAAAAAACGCACTCTCTTTTAAATATTTCAAAAAATTCAACCTTAGCGTTGCGACCGCACGCTCCAAAGTTTCTTACAGTTAACAATAACACATTTCTAAAAAATATATCTCGACTCACTTCTAATCTTTTGTGTCCCGTTATTACCTGGATGTATTTAAAAAAAAAAACAAATCAGTTTCCATGCCTGATGATGTCTGTATGAACAGATGAAAGTACTTGCCAAAAAAGACCTTATACAAGTTGAATTTATTAAAAACAGGGATCACAACATTCATCTAGAGCTTCGTGGGTTAATGTAATTTTAATAAATTTGTTTGCGAAGATGTATTCTCGCCATTTATATCATTAACCTCACTAATCTTTTTTTTTATAATGATTCATGTAAGATATATATATATATATATATATATATATATATATATATATATATATATATATATGTATATATATATATATATTAGGTTGGTGCAAAAATAATGTCGGCTTTTGACGTAATTTTTAACGTCAAAAGCCGACATTATTTTTGCATCAACCTAATATATATAGTTTATGGAAAACTAGGTAATCCGTATGGGAAGACCCAAGGAGGATAAAATCCAGAGAGCTCAATGTAAATCCAGAGCAAATAATTTAAATAAAAACAGACCACTTTAAGGTTCCATGCAATAAATTATTTCACCACAGCCCTTTTAAAGTACTGCGGATCATCAGACTTTACTTGCAAAGGTTGAAACCAAAAATGAAAAGAAAGGAAGTGAGCGGGGAGAGAGAAGACATCTGTGAATTAGATGTAATTTAATATTTCTATTCTTTCATACTTATAATTACTTGAGGAGGTCCAGACATTGGCAGATTTAAACGGTTAGCTTAACGGAAGTTATATATTGATATAGAAGGGGTAGAGGAGAAAAAAGACATAAAAAGAAAATGAGAGAAGGAAGTCATGAGAGAAGATGTCACTAATTTTCTTTGGAAAGAACAGGCTTGAAAAAGACGCTGTTATTTTGTTTTACTTTGAAAGGGTTATTTTGGGAGTTCGTAATGATTATAATGTTTGATATAAATTTGAAATTTGAAATCTCTATCTCTCTAATATTACTCCATATTAACTTAACTAAACTTTAAGTAAAAGAGATTACCCAGCTAAAAACGTTAAAATGTATATACGGTGATCAGACATATGAAACGAAAAAGAAACTGAAGAAAAGAAATAATGTGATTATAGCAAAGAAAATAGTGAATACTTATAAGCAAAAATACAATTTAAACTTATATATTATTTAAGTGTTAAGGAAATTATAAAATTTAATTAGAATTAATTAAGACATTTAATCAGTATATAGTTTGATATGATCTTTAATGTGATAGTTAAAAAAACGACTTTCTGATTAATCGGATTGAATTTTGATATAAGCTGATTCAATAATTCTTCTAAATGACTTATCAAGAACAAATTTACCCGATCTAAGGTCTTTAAAATAGAAAATATCGAGTGTATATCTTATAAACGAAAAGAAATGTCAACAAAACGTATAACTTATTCAGATATTTCATATCTCTCTCTGTGTATATGCATACATATATATATATATATATATATATATATATTTATTGAGACATTTTTATGTTTATACATTCTTTTTATAGATACAAATATTTAAGTAGATCTGTTTATAATAAACAGTATTAAACAACATTTACCGGCGCGAATACCGGCTGTTTAATACTGTTTATTATAATTATTACTTAAATATTTGTATCTATAAAAAGAATGAAATAAACATAAAAACGTCTTAAAATAATTGTCAGACTTTGTCCATTTCATAATATATATATATATATATATATATATATATATATATATATATATATATATATATATATATATATATATATCAGTTACAAAAATGAAAGCCAAATTACCCCATTCGGATAGCCATTTCGTCTTCGTTGTGTTTTAATTTTGTAATTCACTTATATGCTGTATAATATATTGAGCTCTCTTTTGTGGATTAGTTTTAATTTTTTATATTAATAGGATCTACTTGGATTACTTATCCACGGATTTTTACCTATATATATCTATCTATATATATATATATATATATATATATATATATATATATATATATATATATATATATATGTGTGTGTGTGTGTGTGTGTGTATGTGTTAACGTCGTCTGAAGATCACGTTTAACGTTATTAGGCGTTCTTTGTTCTGTCTAGGCAAATCCAGGCTTCCTACACATTACTGAATAGGTAGGTTTGCCATCAGGGACTTTTCTTTTTCAGTATTTATACAGACTTTATCTGTATAAGACTGGTTTTGGCAAGTTATCCGTTAGGTCAATCAAGAGTTTTTGTTTTTGTTTAATATATATGTATACACACACACATATATATATATGAGTTTTATATTCCTTATTTAAAAGTGCTCTATAGTAGATTTAGTCTTTAAGGAGCTATTTAGAACGTTTAAAAACAAAATTATAGAATTCAAGGACATGTATAGATTAATTAACAAATGCAATTTTATTATTTCCAAAATAAGTACAGAACTTTGGAATTATCCAAGGGAAAGAAAAGTCCATTTTGTGTGAAATAGTCCATGTATGGGTAATTAATCAAAACATGTTATACATGCATATATATATATATATATATATATATATATATATATATATATATATACATATATATATATATACCTACATGTATATATAAATACACACGAGAAGATGTTGAATGATTCACGCTGTAGCATAAAATCTTCTCAGATATTTCTTGGTCATCTGGTCCGATTATAGGAAATGCATCGGCCTTATAACTTTTCGTCATCCTTAACGCTGCCCTAAAAAATAGTGGATACAAAAATCCTAACATCAGTTGTAGAAACAACTGTACTAACCCGAAAAAAAAAAAAAAACAGGAAAAGAAAAATCATTTGGTATTAAATTTAGACACCGCAACCTTACTCTGATTGACATCTGTGAATGTAACTGAGATATTGATACAAATTATTAACACCTTACGCCCCTTTTTCTTTAAACAATTGCTCTAGCCGTTACCATAGAAATTTTGATTTCAATAATGAATATGCTTATAAAACACGTAAATTTCAGAAATAAGTTATTCCCTAAAAATTTCGCTTGAAGATGGAACAGAGCTTAGTACTTTAATTCAGTTTAATTGAAATAATTATATTGAAGGTTTCGGCTCTTGTTTTCAAACATGAGAACACTTATGTAGCGTGTTGGAATCATATTTTTAAATAAATAATTATATATATATATATATATATATATATTCAAAATTATAACATATGCTATAACACCACTACAAAATTTTATTTCAACACTTCTGGTGTCTTATCAAATGATGGTGTTGATTGCAAAATAAAATAAGTTTTTGATTTCTTAAAACCTTTTGTTTTGTAATCAATGTCATCACTTGAGAAGGAACCAGAAGTGTTGAAACACAAATTCAATTTTTTTAGTGATGCTATAATTTTGAATAAATATAATATTATTGCGCTACTCTGCATTGAGCACGTTTTTGGTTATCGGAATTTTATTCCATCTGTACCAAACCTGTACTTGTATATATATATATATATATATATATATATATTCGTACACGTTTCATTAAATAATATAGACAAGTGTTGTCTATTTATTTTATGTAAATTTTTTTCGTAGCTTTTTCGCTTCTAGCGTCTTATATGCGCGTATTTATCGTTGCTTAGAAATCTTCTATGTAAACATTGACAGACTATCATCACTGTCGTATATTGTTTAATATGTTGTAATTGGCATCTTTGATAATGGCTTAAATAAGCCGAAAGCTTAGATGGTATTAAAAAATATGGATCACTACTGTGAATTTCTTTCTGTTTTCAACGATAATGTTATTAAACTTATCAGGAGTTAAGAAAAAATTGACATAAAATAAATAGACAACACTTGTCTATATTATTTAATGAAACGTGTACGAATGAAAAGATGCTGCCTAAATACACACAATATATATATATATATATATATATATATATATATATATATATATATATATAATATATATATATATTTATGTATATGTATATGTATATATATATATATATATATATATATATATATATATTTATACATATATATTCAATATATATATATATATATATATATATATATATATATATCTGCGTGTCTGTTTTCTACGTGGTATAGAATGATAGATATATTTATTCCATCGTGTTAATTTAAAACTATTGATTCTGATGCTGCTACATCACAGCATAAAAATTCATGTATTCATCATTTTATGGCATATTGATCGTTGCACGCATCCAATATCATAGCCAGAACGGTAGGTGGCCATAATAATACCGCCACACATTGATATTACAGAAATATGTCTAACTTCATACATACCAATTCGTATTCAGAATTTAATACACACATTTACATGATGTATTGCCCACCCGTGCGCACATAGCCATGGGTAGGTGCTTCTTTCGAGGTGCACTTAGCAATACCGAAGAAACAATGATCTAGACAGCTATTTTACATACGTTTCTGAGATTTGCTGCAGTCTATATTTTGTTTCTGGATCTTCTGAAAATCGATCTTCAAAAAGAATTAAATTGATATGAATAACGCTGACCGGCAACTGAATGAGTAACATGGCTGCCAATATGTTCTCATTCAAAATTTTACAAGTATATGTAAAGGAAAAAAGAAGCTGAAAACAACCTCCATTTGGATTAACTGATAAGATCTGATCTACCGTTACGTTGGCAATAATTCAATATATTTCCTCGATTCTCTGATAGAGACAGATAGATAGATAAAGAGAGGGAGCGCGCGCGCGAGAGAGAGAGAGAGAGAGAGAGGGGGGTGAGAAAGAGTTCATCTATATGTGTGTGAATTGGACTAAATTTTATCAAGTGATAAGTCAACTTATGTGAAAGTATGGTATATATAGATACATAGTAAGAGTGTGGTGTATGTAAATACACATGAAAAAAAAAACAAAAACAAAACAGTTTAACCTTTTAAATGACGTCACCTTGAGTGACTGGAAATTGGTTCCATCAAATGTGGGAAATAGGAATCAAAAAAAAAATGCAGTTGCTTAATTATACACAGATAAATCTTTGAAACAAATGTAGAAACATTCGAAAGTACTCATATATATATATATATATATATATATATATATATATATATATATATATATATATATATAAAATAATTATTCATTTAAAAATAATTATTAAATAAATAATTATATTCGCTCTACTCTACTGTATTGAGCACTCTTTTAAGAATAATAATTGTTGGTTATTGGAACTTATTCCGTATACATCAATCACACACACGCACACACACACACATATATATATATATATATGTGTGTGTGTGTATATATATGTATATGTATATATAGAGAGAGAGAGAGTTAGAGAGAGAAAGAAAGGGGGTTTCACAAACAGTGACTATTACGGCTTCGTGGTAGAAACCCGTCAGACGCCAATTCATTCGGGTTTCGATCCTCGCTAGAGGCAACCGGACGTCTAGCCACACTGATGAGCTGTGATAAAGCGAAACAGTATGTCTGTGGATGACAATATATATATATATATATATATATATATATATATATATATATATATATATATAATACAATATACATTGAGAGGAAACAACACGCACACATTTTTCATTCGTTGTATTTCCAACTAATGAATAAACATACTTTACTTTTCATATAATTAACCATACGCATTTGCATAATAACTAAATATGCATAGAAAACAGAAAAAAACATTTTGATTTAATAGAAATTCCATGCATGCCGTTTCTAAATTCCTGGAAGAGTGGATTGCGTCATGGGGGGGGGTCTCACTATTGCCCAACTGACCATTATTTTACCGTGTAGTCGAGAAAATTAAACGCAAACAACGCGCATGAACAAAATTAAAAATATAAAAAAAGCGACAATTTATCCATCGCCCCCCCTATATATATATATATATATATATATATATATATATATATATATATATATATATATATATATATATATATATATATATATAATTCTTAATAACATGCCTACAGCTTTAAAAAAATCTACGATTTCTTCTTTTTAATAAGGCATTCTATGTCCCGGACATTGATTTCACTGTTTAGTAAAACTGGAATATCTATTCAAACGTGAATTTCGCTAAAATAGAGTTTACACTAATAAAAATAATGTCAGATTAAAATCTATTATTTGCTTTTTGAGTTTGTCTATCTATATTCTTATGTGAATTATCCATTTTTATGTCTCTATGCAGACAAACATACACACATGTATATGCGTAAATGTAAATGCATACACACAAAAAAAAAAAAAAAATAGAGGAAGAACGTAATTTCTTATTGTCCAGTCTTCAGCAAGAATAACAAGAGTTTTGAAGAAAGCCTAACGCAACTACATACAATTTTACAAGACATTGAACGTGTTTTCTCAAACAGACCTAAAGCAACGTTGGTTTGATTCCAAAGACTCGTGAATGACAGTCTCGATTGATCCGTCTTATTTTTCTATTTTTCTTTACATTTTTTTTTCTTCTCTCACTGTTCATTCTTTTTATATTTTCTGATAAGGCTCGATGCTTTGGATTGCAACAGAACTTTCTTCGAAATCTCCATTCAATCGCCTTGAATAGCAAACTATTCTCTACTACTCTCTTATTTTTGATTCTCTATTCAGAGCTTCGGTGATTTGACAGACAAAATCGACAAAAATCAGGTAAATACCATAAATTATTCACTTATCGAATGTACTTATATATACCGGAAAGAGTCATATATATATATATATATATATATATATATATATATATATATATACACACACACACATGTATATATGTACATATATATATATATATATATGTACATATATATGTATATATATATATACATACATATGTGTATATATATATATATATGCACATATATATGTATAAATACATGTACAAGCCCACACAAACACACACACACACATACACACACACACACACACACACACATATATATATATATATATATATATATTCTGTACATTCAAGCAGCAAATGTACTTTAAGGCAAAATAAAAAAACAACAGGCATTTACTGTCGATTAATTTTACTACTCGAGATTTCTAAATTACGAATAATCTTTCTCAGAAAAGGAGGAAATTATGTCAGAAACTGTCCGAAGAAAAATAGAAGACATCTATGGTCCGAGCTTTCAACTTTCTTAAGTCATCATCAGGACAGGTAGAGAAAATTGGTGTGTTTCATGGAACTAGTAAGTATTGTGACGTGGACAAACAGTGTTGTGGCTTAGCTAATGTGTTACGTAACTTTTGTACATTTGAGGATACGGTCTTACGCTTTCTTACAGTAAGTTTTCTTTTTTTCTTTACTTTAATGATGGTTGTTAGTCTGTTTATACTATTTGATTTTGCTAGTATACTGGTATCATTTGTAAGTAACTGTTTAATACTACTATGATCCTTATGCTGCTTATTAAGGTATTGCCTGGTGGCACTATATATATATATATATATATATATATATATATATTATAGATGGAAGCTCGAAAATTTAATTTTTTGTGAGCTTCCAATACACATAATGCATATCATTTTTATATACGTACATTATATATGTTCCAAAGGTTATCATAGCCGGTGGTGATAGCGGGAAGCATCTCACGCTGTCTATAAAATGCTTCCGTAGCATGCGTTTCAAATAGACTCTGACAACTAAGTCCAGGTCCAAGCCGGAGAATGAGCGAAAGCTGAAAACTGGCGCCTCATAACCAGCTGTTCGTGTAGATGGCATTCGACAATGCATGAAAGCAGTCCATCTAGAGAAAGTAAAATCCTGATTTGAAATATCCATTACCTTGCGGCCATATTCAGACACAGAAAAGGCTATGGAAGTAAATTCAGACAGAAAACTTGGTGTGGAGCACTGAAGACGGTTGGCTGTCAACACTGACAAATTTCTGACAACTGCAGCCAACTATTTACTTTGGATCCTGTCAGTACGGCCGAGAGTGGGACCATGTATTCTGGGTAGAGCACTTCCTCCATATAGCATTGCCCAGGACTGCGCCCTGGAAGAATTACTTCAGTTTGACTACCAAAGAACTGACCACCAAAACGGGCACTACCGAGCAAAATGGATGCTTATATATACCTATATTATGGATAGGACAATTTTGGGTGATTTGAATCGAATTTTACCTTCCTGAATATTTAAATCTGTAAACAAAGTAAACAAAATCCGCCAAAATTGGAAGCATGTTTTAATAGGTTTAGCTGTCACAATACAAACTAAAGAGATGTTGAATAGATTGTTACAAAAACTGAACACTGTTAATGCCAGCTAACAACAAAATGTAAACGAAATTTTTGTATAACTTTAACTTTTTATATAACTATATATATATATATATATAACTATATATATATATATATTTATTTATTTATATATTTCATTAAAAAACTGACAATGCACTACACTTAAGTTTCTGTTTAATTTTTCTTGAGTTCTCATAATTTTCTTTCTTCTTTTCTGGACGTAAGTTATGTCGAAATTGTCCAAATGTTTTTTTTTTATGTCAAAGCGCTTTCGGTTGTACTTTTAACCATTATGAAGGATGATTTTATTTTTACTTTTAACTGAATGTATGGATTGTTTTACGTATCCATATAGAATTATAGGAATGTAATAGCCGAAAGCGCTCGGACATACAAAACCATTGAGACAATTTCTTGATAATATCCGGTCAGAAAAGAAGAAATTTATAAGAACATAAGAAAAATTAAATAAAAACATAACCGCAGTATCCTCTCAGTCATTTTTAATGAAACTTTTATAAAAGACGGATTGCTACCCAAATACGCAATTATATATATATATACATATATATATATATATTTATATATATATATATATATATATATATATATATATATATATATATATATATATATATATATATATATATATTTAGTAGTTAAATTCCCAGATCAATTCTGTGGACAAGACAGATTGGCATAAAATGACAATTGGAAAAAAAGATCTTAGTTTTGCCGACGGGTTTCGTCTTCCGACTTTTTCATTTTTGCCTTGAAAAAGTCGGAAGACGAAACCCGTCGGCAAGATCTAAGATCTTTTTCCAATTGTCATTTTATACCATATATATATATATATATATATATATATATATATATATATATATATTATTTTATACAATAGGAATTAAGATTACATTAGGTTAAATATCATTTACACATTGTAAATTGAAATAAAATTAATAAGGATTTTTCAAAACCAGTGAATGGATGATAAATTATTGGAATAAAACTGATCAAACAGAAGGAAAGAAAGAAAGGGAGAAAAAAAGAGCAAATAAAAACAAAGAAGTAATGTAAATCTGGATAGGAGTGGTGGTTAGGGGAGAAAGGAAAGGAAAGACAAAATAAAGAAGAGAACAAAGAGAGAAGAAATGACCTTTTTATCATCCACTGATTGGTTGGAAAAATTCTTGTAAATTTTATTTCAATTTACAAGATGAAAAGGATCATTAACCTAATGTAATCTTACTTCCTATTTATACAAATATGTTTCTCGGTTTGATTAAAACATTGAGCTCTCTGAGTGAATCAGTTTTAATATATAATATTTTATAATGCCTTAATTGGATTCACTTGGATTATGTACCAGCGGATTATTACACACACACACACACACACATATATATATATATATATATATATATATATATATATATATATATATATATATATATCAAATATGTGGTGCAGTTCAATTTATATTACAATGAATCATTCAGACAAAGAGTAGATTAGTAAAGTTAATGATATAAAATGACGAAATCTCTTCGCAAATAAAATTTTAAAGTTGCATTAACCTACGAACCACTCGATGAATAACACATTTCTAAAAAAACATATTTCGATTCACATTTAAGTTTCCGTCTCTGATGCTACCTGGATATTACTAAAAACAAAATAATTTCCTTGCCGGAAGATGACTGAATGCACAGTTGAAAGTACTTGCAGATTAAAGACCTCATACAGCTTGTAGTTATTAAAAACAAGGATCATAACATTCATCGAGTGGTTCGTAGGTTAATGCAACTTTAAAATTTTGTTTATATATATATATACAATTAGCACATACACAAACATAAAAATAGACATACATACACACACACACACACACACACACACACATATATATATATATATATATAATGATGCACACACACACATATCTATGTATCCATCTAGCTAGCTAGCTAGCTTCCTGTCTTTCTATGAATATATGTGTACGTATAAAAGCATGCCGACGGTAATTGTAAATATTCGTTTGAATTTATGCAAGATTAAACGTGAGGTTAATATATCTGGATTACTAGAAATGATCACATATATGGATCAATACATACACAGAATCCTAATCAAGCGGTTTGTCAACAGATTCCATGTTAATATACCGTATATCTTCTAAGGGAGATAACTACTGTCCCGTCCATACGTTTGAAAATACAAGCCTATGATAACTAATACTCGCATTTTCCATTTCTTACACTAAGCGTTGTAGGTACGATAATAGAAAGAGTCATTCATCGTCCTGTCATATTCGATATATATTCAATGGAGGCTAAGCCTGGAGAATTTGTCGAATATCTTGCAAAGCATGTTGTGTAACATAGCCGTCATAAGAGTCGTTATTATCCCCTAGGAACAGCAGATAACTTCCTGTTGCACCAATTACGACAACGGATTGAACAATATCCTGGACGCACATCTCGCTGTTCAGCGTTCCTTCACCCAAAAGCTAAAGGCGATCGAAAAGATGCCAAGAGTTAGACTTGCCTGCCGTTTGGGAAGACAGTATGGAAGATGCCTCGGTAATGTTACCGATCGCCTTTAGTACAATAGACACAGCGATCAGAAAGGACTATATATATATTATGCACACCAGATCGCGAATAGTTATGCAGGGTACGATGGATAAATTTTCGTCTAACTTACGCAAAAATGAAAATATCACAGATATCTCATTTTAACAGATATGATTACGAAAGGTACACAAAAATGAAGGGAAATACGAAAAAGAAAATTTATTCAATAAAATTACCGTTGCCTTCGACTATAGCCACCAAACGAGTTCGGAAGCTTTTGAAACTTTTTTAGACGTTCTTGTTTAATCTGATAAATGCTGCCACCATTCTTGCCTTCACTTTATATTTGGGGTTACAAAGAGTTTTTGCTGCTCTCTCGCACAACTACGCCCGACACATAATAATTAGGTGGTTGCAGTCTAGGGAGTTAGGTGGCCAGATGTAAGGTGTGCTTGTCGGGGATGTTACCAGACATGGAGTCTTCCAGCAGCTACTTTACTCCACAAAATTAGCCCATTTGATAACAGATCAGGCACAAATATCCAAATTACGATTAAAATATCTGACTCGTGACAAATCATCTGTAAAAATGAAATTAAATGACATAGGTGAATATATTTAAATGGCATATATTCAAATGACATATATCAATTAAATGACATAGGTAAATATATTAGGTTGGTGCAAAAATGTTGACGTAATAATGTCGTTTTTTGACGTATTTTTTAACATCAAAAAACGACATTATTACGTCATTATTTTTGCACCAACCTAATATTTAAATGACATATATTTAAATAACATAGGTGAATTCATCAGTCGATTTAGTCAATTGAAGAAATATGCTGCTGAGTATTATTGTAATTCACCGTAGAATGTTGGTATTTTCTTTCGCTTAAAAGTGTAAAAACGAAGAGTAACTACTTAAAGCAAGATTAATCGTCATGATTACACCATTGACCTTTCAAAAAATGTTAATACGATTGTCTCACTCTTTAATTTTGTCAAGCATTTGTTACTTTAATTATAGAATAAAAGAGAAGAAAAAAAAAAGCTTAAGTATTGGATTTGCAAAACGCGAACTAATTAGACTATTTACCCCACGAACAATCTTCGGAAGTGAATAAAGATGGCAATCGTTCATCAAGTATTTCGATTTTCTGGTCTTAAAAAATCAATCATTGCGATCGATCTCTAAGAAAAAAGAAGTTAACTCATCGACTTCAAAGTCTTATGTGAATTCATGTTTGTCTTGTGTTAATTCAGCGTACACTTGCTTCTCTGCTTTGAAATCTCCTCCTCTGATGTAAGAAATCGATAAAAGCAATGAACTTACGAATTAAGTTTATGTATTGAGAATAGCGGTAAAAATAACAACAAAATAAGCTTTAGGTAAAGTTCTTAAATAATTATTTTCTATGGTTAACGAAATAAATGTTTTAACTGCGTTCAACCGGAAAATCGTTATATCGAATTCTTGAATGTTTAACGAAGTCATTCCAATGATTTCTTGAAATCCGACATTAGTGAAAACATTTCAGCTCAAGTGGATTATAAATAAGTGATCTTTACATTGAATACCGTTCTACTCACTATAATTGGCAACATTCTTTTTGAACAACCTGCAGAATCTCTTTAGAGATCGGCAAAGATATATCAGCTTTGTTCCATCAGAATATTTTAATAGAATTTCCAAATGAATTTAACAAAATAAAATCAACTTTTATTTTTAGTTGAAGTGTATTTCGATTCCGACTTCCGGAGGTTGACATTCGGGGTCAGATGTAAGCCATAATAGAGAAGTCGATTTTGATTGTCTGAGCTAGCGTGGGGGAGATGGGAGAAATGTTTCAGCGAGTTGCTTCTTACCCGTCAAGCGATGTAGACGTGTTTGTTCTCTTTCGTGTCCGAAAAGTCTTCCCAGTGAGGAGAGGCGACCCCATTGGGTAGTTAGATAATGTACATGTCGACATGAGTAATAAAAATAGTTTAGTTAAAATTCTCTGTATTTTAAGTCTTTCACTGCTGAACCAAAACAATTAGCGACCGTCGGCAGAAAGAACACGAGATGAGACCACCCCCATCAGGGGGCTATGCAACACTTACATGTAGCAATTTCTAAGACAAAATAGAATATAATCTCGATATTTGAATGATCTGATGACAAAACTGGGACCTGAAATAAATGGGATAGGAAAGGGACAAGAATTACGTAAAATAAAAAAAGATAAGTTACTGAGAGCCGTGATCGTCCATATCCTGTAAAGAGATCGTATATGAAAGAAAATATAGACAGTAATCAAATCATGCATCATTAGTATTTATTTGAGCATGGTTTCGAGTCTCACGCCCTCAGATCCATCAAGGGGGTACTTGCTCCAATCCTTTGTCCAGTGAGGGCCTCCACCGGAGGACAGACCTGTTGACCATGTTCACCATAGTCTATGAATATAGAATACAGCGCAGTACGTAATCTGTTCAATGAAACAACGTTAAAGATTAACACCCACGAGTCAGACACTCTACTGAATCTGACTGTATCGCCAATACCACCACCAGCAGCAGCTGTTCCGTAATTCTTCAGTCTTCGATATCAAAGGCTGGCAGTGAATATTCGGGAAAAACATGGCCGCCTTTATACACGTCGTATTATAATATTTTGAACCTTCTGATTGGTTAACCCTTCTATTGGCGAATTATAAAATGAGTCAGCTCATTTTGGCTGGCTCACTATTGCACCAGAGTCCCCAAAAATTCCAACAAGACCAACCGATCATCTCGCGCTGTGTTCGCTGGCTCGTTCATGTTCTGCGACGATCTGGGGACGACCCTCTCAGTCATCTACCAGTTCGAACCGTTATCTTCAAATTGGCAAAAAACTCGCGGTAGACCACGTAACCTTTGGGAGGACGCTGTCTACCAGGACGTCCAGCAGATTAATCTGGTGCTGGAGGATGCTCCGACGATCTGCTGAGAGCTGGAGGAACAAGGTGACTTTTAGTGTAAACCTGTCAATGCATTTACTTTAAATACTGTGCAAATGTCTTGCTTCAAAGAATGTGAGGGCAGTGTAATGGATAGCGCTTTGGGATGAGAAATTTGAAAGCCGAGTTCGAATTTCTATAGAGTTCGTTATATTCTTTATACTCAAATACCATTGGAAAAGCTACGTATCCACCTCTTCTCTCCATAGTTATGGGTTAATTAATAGAACCTTTTTCTAGAAAAATATTTGTTAACTCAAAAAAAAAAAAAAAAAAATGTTAATGTAATATTCACTGGCAAAATAAAATTATTACAGTCCAAATTTTTCTGTTTTAAATAACACACAAAAGGGTGGCAAACCGTAAACACCAAATCCAAATTTTATTTCAAGCCATAATATACATTATACAAAATATTATTTTTATACAGTATGAACGATAGTTAAACAATGTTAAATTTAGGTTAGATTTAGCTAATAAAAATTCTAAAACCTCAAAAAGTCGTATACATGAGAATTTGTTTTTCAGAATTTCTTAAGGCAAAATTATGCGTATTATGCACGGATAATTACAGTAATATATTAAATATACAATGTTCGATATATGGGATACGTAATTACTACTGAATTAAGTGAATCGTCAAAGGAAATATGTTATAGATAAATAATTTTGTAAAATAAATTCATTATGCATTATAAGATATTGATGTATTGATAAAAGAGTTTGGAAATGACATTTCTTTTGTGTCTTACATACTCTGTACAATCTCAGTATCCGTCTATATTTCTGAGATGAGGTATTATGTACACTATTTACATTATTCGGACTATTGTCATTATCTTATAGCCATATTTATTACAACGTTTCGACCGTTGTACGCTCCGGCCTTCTTCACGTGGTTGGAATGTCGAACTAAACCCTTTATTTCGATCACTGGGGTAGACTGTTCTAATTCCACGTGTCATGTCTAATGGATGTCACTCACACTCACTGTCACTGGATCTAACTAACGCCTTTATCCACTGTGCCATGTGTCCTCAAGTACAAAGGGTGTGAGTTCAATACCTGGTTAAGGCAGTGGCGAACTTGGAGAGGGGAATTAACAGGAGATAACTGATAACTGATAGTTGAGAAAGGTCTGTAACCACGAAAATCGATATCAATACTGGAGATTGCAAATGTGTATTATTTTATTTCTTCTGCCAGTATAAGAAATTAAACTTCTCTAAGACGATAATTATATCTTAATTAATAGTAGTTGATATATTTATATAGGAATTCCGTGAAGCCTATTAAACAGTAAATATAAATTAATTTCTGTGTCAATATTCTTCAAAAGGAGCCAAAACTGTACAGAAATTTCACCCAAAAGATATTGCAGATCTAATTAAACGTATAAAAAAAGGGCAGTTAAAAAGAGAAACTTAATTCTTATTAATAGAGGGTTATTCTGTTTGAACAAATGGTATTAACGATAACAGAATAATAAACATGCTACTTGTACGTGGCATCATAATACAAGTGAATATATAAATTGAAACTGGGTAAAAACGGTGACCCATTGGGATTTGTGCAAACGAGTGGGGTTTGAACATGCAGGTTAACTGTATAAACAAAAACTGGAAAATATAATTAGGAATAAAAAAATTAATGTGAATAAATATCGAATTTGTTAGAAAATCAGGAATAAATATCATTACTAAACTATCGATGCTTTAGCAGAATATCGAAATTATTAGGTTGGTGCAAAAATAATGACGTAACAATGTCGTTTTTTGACGTGTTTTTTAACGTCAAAAAACGACATTATTACGTCATTATTTTTGCACCAACCTAATATTTTCAATTTGAAAATCACGTGCACATGGACGCATTCACAAGACCACATATGCAGAAGAGAGCAGACAATTTAACGATATTAATATATTACCAATATTTCCCATGTGAAAAGAATAGACGGAGGAACAGTTCTTTGCTTTTGAAGTCTATGTCGGCTCCGCACTGAAAGCATAGGGAAGAATAACAACCAAAAGTGATAAGCGTGCCGCTGTGGATTCCAACAACTCCAAAAACGGTCAATATTGTGAACAAAAAAGCCATAGAAATTTCAAAGAAAAGGAATTACAGATGTGATCACGCGTATATGAAGATATGATTCTTATTAATATTGGTAAACTTATGAAAAGAATTCCTCACGATTTTTATGCGCATTCAGATCATACTTAGAATGTTGGAATACTATGCAATACGTCTGTATAATACTACCGAACTAGTTATTTTTTTCGGTTCTGCTTGATTTTAAAGCCTCTCTCAGACTATTTCAATTCATCAGTACAGTGAGGCGGTTTGTTTTGAGAGAATTAGAAGTCCTACCAGGTTTCATTATTGACGGATACAATTTTAGCATCATAAGATGAGCTGATGACACAGTGTTGATAGAAACCACATAAAGCAAAGTACAAGTACTCCTACTGAATGTATGGAAGGAAAGCGAAATAAAAAATGACTAAACATCAATTTCAAGAATACGGAATGCGTGATTGTCAGCGAACTGAACAACTGAACATGCAAATTATAAATTAGAGATAACAAAATCAAAGAAGTACAACAATTTATATATCTAGGAAGCGTTTTAATATAACAGAACGAATTTAAGCGCACCGTAAAAACCAACTGCTGATGTAATAAAGATTATTGCTGAAAGATAAGCTTTAGATAAGAACTAGCAGCATCGCCCGGTGTTGCCCGTGCTTGTTTCAAAAATAGTACGACTCAAACAGCAATCGCTATCACTTGACTTTATATTTTTGCCATTTCTTGCCTTTAAAGGAGTGTTCTACCCGTGCTGATGCTGCTACATGCCATACTTCTTGTCTATCTCACACTGCGAATGTTTTCTAAGCTCTATACTAAACATTAAATCTGTTTCGAAAAAAGAACTAAAAAAAATGAACACAAAACGATCAGCTTTAAAAAAAGGACTCGTAACTGGAAAAACCGAATGAAAAAAGAATGTTAACAACAAATACTTTTTCACGCCTAACCCAGTTCTGCGGAATCAGAATCAACGTTGAGTTTAAGCAAGCGAATGAGCCAATTGGAGTAAATTGCCATGCAGATTTAAATTTTTCCCACTTGTGACGAATGCAGCTATCGATTTTTTTGCATGCTAGTTAACATTCATGTCAGTCAGCTGTTGGCTCTCACACTGCCCAGTAGAATCTCCCTGCCTATTCGTGGCAGCCAGCTATTGGCTCTCACTCTGGCCAGTAGAAAATGGCCGCAAACTACACGAAAACTGCTGTAGAAGCATGAAAAAATTGATTATTTCCACTATTGATGGGAGTTGGGAAATGCAAAGTCGGTCTTGGCCTTCTCACTAACTTGGAGCATGTGCATGTAAATTTTGGTGGAAATCCGTCGAAAATTGCTGCCGTGCATTCGTTACACACACACACACACACACACACACACACACACACACATACATCCTGCCTTTTATAGATAAAGATGGTGAAGCTCGGGCTGTTGCTTTGGACATCTCGAAAGCGTTTGACAGGGTTTGGTATAACGGACTTCCCTACAGGTTTTTTTTTTTTTTTTTTTATCTAATCCCGAAATGAAAGTTGTCACGAACTGCCACTTTTCTAGATCTTTTGGGGTCTACTTTGTTCTTAATTTTCAATAATGTCCTTCTTCATGACTTCAGTCCTCAACTAAATATCAATGATTGAGACACAACCATTTACTCCCCTCTGTATAGTAAGCCTGATTAGTTTGATAAGGTCAAATTGGCAGCTGATCTAAAAAATGGTCTACACTCTGTTGTTAACTGGGACAAGGATTGGCTTGTTAGTTTTAACGCATGCAACACGAAGCTTCTTTCTATCAATCCCCTGAAAAACCCGTTCCTACCTTCCATCAACATTGCTGGTACTAATCTTCATGAGAATGTCTCCTTGCGCCTACTCGGGCTTACATTTTCGGCTGACGTGAAGTTGAAAGATTATATTGAATCCATTGCTAGGTCAGCTGTTAAGAAAGTTGGTTCACTGAAGCGTGCTAGACAATTTTTCTCTTCTGAATCTATCTTACATATCTATAAGTCTACCATTCTTCAATGCTTTCAATATTACTACTGCATATGGTTCCGTGCACGTGATGCGTATTTAGAGATTCTTGATAAAATCCAAAGAATAATTATCTATACTACTGGTTATGAAATTGCGTATCGGATTCAGCAACTTTCCTACCTCCATAATGTAGCTTCCCTGTGCCTTTTCTATAAATACTTTCATGGTAAAGGTTCAGATGAGATCTTTTCTATGGTACCCAGATTTTATAAATTTAAGCGTAGTACTAGATTGGCGGCAAGGTCTCATACTTTTATAGTTAAAATGTCTGTAAGCTCTGTTTCTTTTCTCGCACTTCTTGTTTGTGGGTATTTCTTTCGGTCCCGTTTCCATGCTTTCTAGACAACTTTGATCTTAAAAAATTGATAAGCAATCGTTATTTGCTGTCTTCTTGATTAATTTGTATTGTTCTCGTTCTTTAATAATATTTCTCTTTTTTTTTATTCTTTCATACTCCATGACCCTTTGTGTCTCAGTGGCTTTAATACCTTCCTTGGGGCGATACATTACAAAAACAACAAAAGATTATTTTATTAATTCCTTACTGTTATTAGATTTTCAGATGAGAATTGTTTTCTTTATTTTTCGTATTTTTATGGGTACCGTGCATTCATCTCCTGACTGGTCTCGTAATAGCAAATGGACTGCTGCCTGACGTCGACAACGCAGAAAAAAGATAGCTCTAGATCATCAAATATGTTACAGATTGTGAATACAAAAAGGGAAAGATACACTTGAGTTATTATATACGAGCGGGTGCTGTTAAGTTTATAACCAAACCTGCTACTCAAAGTTTGGCCAGACGAGAAATATCTCGCAATTTATTTTGAAATCTCTTCTTGGCCAGAGTGAGAACATCTCATGTTGCCTTCAATGTAAGGTCGATAACATGAAAATAAAAATGTATAACTTCAAGGCGGATGAAAAGGGAACAGCCTCCACCTCTTCTATTTTGTGTAAGTTCAGGATTGGAATCAAGATTCACAAATATTATTGGTGATATCACGAATCGCATTAACTGTACATACCAATAATAATAGTTGTCCATACGGACACAAACATAACAGGAAAATATAACCGTTTGGATAATACATTTGAATGATACTGAAATAAATATGTAACTATCTTTATATATATATATATATATATATATATATATATATATATATATATATATATATAGAGAGAGAGAGAGAGAGAGAGAGAGAGAGGGAGGGAAGGAGAGAGAAAATAAAGGGAAAAAATGACGACGTCACTAAAATTTACAAAGAAAGAACTAGACTCGTACACTAAAAGTATAATTGAGGAGGCGAAAAATATCACGATCAAACTAGGGATAAGCGACAGGGTCCATATTTTATGATGCAAGGAAACATTTATAATCATAAAGGCCCATAAAGATGAATTCTCCAATAATACTTTTTGTCTAATAAACCCAACTAAAACTGAACTGGTAGAATAAGACAAGAAATGCTGCAAAAAAACAAAAAAAAAAAAACAAAAAAAAAAAAAAAAACGACTCATTAAAAATTGCCACACAGGCCAATCAATGGAAGGACACAGGTGAGTGCGTTTCTTTGTTCTACAAGATCACAAATAAAAACAAATATATATTTATAAAATAAGTTATTAAAAACTTTTATTCATCTACATCTGAAAAATGTCTACTGAAGGCTTTGTACTTCGGCAAAGGCTGATCAAACGGACACAGTTTTACATTGCCGCAAATCAGTTTTTATTCCACAATGAAGTAACCTGAGTTAAGAAATCCAAAAAACGACGGTTCGTTTGTTGGTGCTGAGGTTTCAGGGTTAATAGGTCTGCATATCTTATATGAAATTAACAAAATTATACATATAAACAACCACGGTCTACTTAGGGACGTCAGTCTGATGATAACGCCAGACAACAGAATACCAAATGACAATATAAGAAAAGCGCTTTTCAAACTCTTCAAAAACCTCGGATTTCAAATAGAAGTCGAAATGAATAAAAAAAGTTGTTAACTATCTGGACGTAGAATAAACTATGCAAGCTAGCAGTATCTCCCCATACAGGAAACTTAAATTAAACTTTAAGCAAAATTAAATTATGTGAATATTAGAACTGACCACCATGAGAACATAATAAAACACATACCTAAAGGAATATAGTTTTGGTTATCCGGAAACTGTTCTAGTAAAATAATATGATATAAGAACTTAAAGATAGAGGGCCATAAAAACAAACTAAAATTTAAACTTCAAATTAAACAACATATGAAGAATAATTCCAGAAAAAGAAAAAAATATCATTTGGTTTTAGCTCTCTTTTAACTTAGAGGTAAAATGGAAAATAGGGAAATTATTTTTCAAATTGCTTAATAAACATTTTCACGAAAAATCAGAATTAGATAAGAAATACAATAAAAACACAGTTAAATTAAGCTACAGTTGCTCTAATAATTTAGAAACAATAATAAATAGACAACACGCTAGAAACTTCAAAACTAACGCACAATAAAATATAGTTAATACTAGTAATTTATGCAACTATAAGAATAGATGTCCATTAGATGGAGCTTGCAAAACCGAAGCAATATCTATAAAGCAGAATTAACAGATATTAATGCCCAGAATAAAACGTACATACGATGTACTGAAGGTACTTTAAAACATAGATGGTAAAATCATAGGTCGTCATTCAAGCTAGTAAGTCTTAGATGCCCTACAAAACTAGCTAACCATGTGTAGAATTTAAAAGAAAAAACAGCAGGAATCTGATTGTAAGCTGGAAAATTAAAAAAAAAGCCTTATAACAACCACAACAATATTTGCTACCTCTGCCTACACAGAAAAATTAGCAATAATGATATATCGGACCCAAAGAACCTTTTGAACCAGAAATCCGTGTCACGAGTCCTTGCATAAATACTAAAAAATTCCTCTTAAGCACATATGAGGCTGGATAAAAAAATTCACAATTCAATTACCCCCTCACCGATACATTTAAAATACCATTCTTCTTCTTCTTCTTCTTCTTCTTCTTCTTCTTCTTCTTCTTCTTCTTCTTCATTCAAATATGATTAATCCTATAACTTTTCATGTATATCATTAAGTTCCTGAAAAATAAAAATTCATTAAATCAAAGAAATGAAATATCAGTTTTCTGTAGATATTGTCTCATATTTTCCTTAAAAAATAATTAATTATAAAAATAATTTACATAATTATAAATATATTTATTTGATCATCAATAAAATAATTTATAATTGAGTAATTGAATTCTAATATATTAATTTTATAATATAATATAAAGTCTTAGTAAATAAAATATATTATTTTAAATCTCTATTAATAAAAATATAGATATAAATAATATGACTTAATCATATTTGAATACACCTTTAAGAGGAGAATAAATTAAAATATAAATAAAAATAAGGAACACTAAATAAAATAAAAAAGACATTAATGACAAGATAGCTTGAAAGAAAATCAGTATCAACAAACAGAAATCTTAAACCCGTACCCAACCTTAACTGACTTTAAATTTGCCACATAAAAATAAACATGCTTTCTTGTCAACTGGCCAACACCCTCTTAATAAAAAATCCAAAAATCGGAATTCGCATTACCCAACCAACTTAAAATATATAATACTGCTTGACTTATAAATAAAGTAAATCATTTTTCGAAGTTTATTCTCAACATCACTAGAAAATCGGACCAAAATTCAGATTTTAAGTTTAATTTAAATTTTAAGTTTCGGTTTCGAAAATATAAGCTTAGATAGGATTAAAAAACATATATCAAAATGGTGATTTTCTTTCATCTTTCAAGGATAATGTTATTAAGCTTATCAAATAATATGAAAGGAATTTGCTTAAAATAAATAGACAAAACTTGTCGATATTATTTAATGAAACATGCATCAATATATATATATATATATATATATATATATATATATATATATATATACAGTGTATCACAAAGTGAGTACACCCCTTACATTTCTTCAAATTTTTAAGTTTATCTTTTCATGGGACAACACTGACAAAATGACACTTTGACCTGTGTGCAGCATATATAACAGAGTTAATTTATTTTTCACTCAAAATAACTCAAAATATAGCAATTAAAAGCTAAATCCCTGGCAACAAAAGTGAGTACACCCCTCAGGAAAAGTTGTCAATATTAACATACAACATGTCAACTGTCAATATTTTGTGTGGCCACCATCATTATCCAAAACTGCCTTTACTCTCCTGGGCATGGAGTTTACCAGAGCTTCACAGGTAGTCACTGGAATGCTCTTCCACTCCTCAATGACGACGTCGTGGAGCTGGCGGATATTTGAGACTGTGCACCTCCACCTTCTGCTTGAGGATGCCCCAAAGATGTTCTATTGGGTTCAAGTCTGGAGACATGCTTGGCCAGTCCATCACCTTTACCTTCAGCCTCTTCAGTAAAGCAGTGGTTGTCTTGGATGTGTGTTTGGGGTCATTGTCATGCTGGAACACTGCTCTGCGACCCAGTTTCTGGAGGGAGGGGATCATGCTCTGCTGCAGTATTTCACAGTACATGTTGGAGTTCATATTTCCCTCAATGAAATGTAACTCTCCAATACCTGCAGCACTCATGCAGCCCCAGACCATGACATTCCCACCACCATGCTTGACTGTAGGCATGACACACTTATCTTTGTACTCCTCACCTGGTTGCCGCCACACATGCTTAAGGCCATCGGAACCAAACAAATTAAATTTCGTCTCATCAGACCATAGGACATGGTTCCAGTAATCTATGGGCTTTGTTGACATGTCTTCATCAAACTGTTTGCGGTCTTTCTTGTGTATTGCCTTCAGAAGAGGCTCCCTCCTAGGGTGACAGCCATGCACACCAATTTGATGTAGTGTACGGCGTATGGTCTGAACACTAACAGGCTGAATCCCAATCTCTTTAATCTCTGCTAACAGCACTCCTACGCCGATCTTTCAAAGAAAGCATTTGGATATGACGCTCAGCACGTGTGCTCAGTTTCTTCGGACAACCTACCCGAGGCCTGTTCTGATTGGACCCTGCTCTTTTAAAATGCTGGATGATCTTAGCCACTGTGCTGCAGCTCAGTTTCAGGGTGTTGGCAACCTTCTTGCAGCCTTGGCCATCTTTATGTAGTGCAACAATACGTTTTTTAAGATCCTCAGAGAGTTCTTTGCCATGTGGTGCCCTGTTGGAACTTTCATTGACCGGTAAGAGAGAGTAGCTGCACTACAAATTTGAATACACCTGCTCCTCATGAACACATGGGCATAGTTACACTAATGAGTCACATGACATTTTGGAGGGAAAATGAAAAGCAGTACTCAATTTAGACATTTAGGGGTGTAGTTTCTTAGGGGTGTACTCACTTTTGTTACCAGGGATTTAGCTTTTAATGACTATATTTTGAGTTATTTTGAGGGGAAAAGAAATTAACTCTGTTATATATGCTGCAGGCAGACTACTTTTCATTGTGTCAAAAGGTAATTTTTTTAGTGCTGTCCCATGAGGAGATATACTTAAATATTTGAAGAAATGTGAGGGGTGTACTCACTTTTGTGATACACTGTATATATATATATATATATATATATATATATATATATATATATATATATATATATATATATATATATATATATATATAAGTTACTTAAAAGTTAATGTCTATTTCGTGAAGAAATTGTAATTACGAAAAACAAGTTTAAATATGAAAATATCTATTTTTCTGAAGTTTGCAACTCACGAATAATCTTGTCTGTTGTAGTTTTCTTGAACAATTTCCTTTTAAAGTTACCTCTACTTTCTTTGCATTTCGAATGTTTATTTTCCAAACACTCGTCCTTCTGTTCATCATCAGTTAAATGGATCTAAAAAAGAAAAAAGTTATACAACCATCATCATCATAAACCAATTAATATTTTGTGAAATATATGGACTAAGGATGCGAATATAGCGCTTTAAAAAAAACACGACAGGTTTCTCTTAAATAGGTAGTAAATTTTGAGACACCTTGTACATTTTTTTCTTTCTCTCTCTGTATATATATATATATAAGTGAACATAGAAGTCAACACTTAGAGGCGACAGTCTGTTTCATGCTAGATGCAATATTCAGGCCTGACGATTGCATCTAGCATGAAACAGACTGTCGCCTCTAAGTGTTGACTTCTATGTTCACTTTTATATTTACACACGCTCTATCTCTGATATTGAGCACTTTATCCCATAAATATAGCACATCTTAAGACTACATCTCTTCATATATATATATATATATATATATATATATATATATATATATATATATATATATATCGAGTGCAACAGCAAAAATATCCAAATCGTGTAACAGGATAAGATTATTATCCATCCCACAAAATGTTTAATATCTAAAGAACTGTCTATATTTTTGAGATGAGGTATTATGCACACTATTTACATTATTCGGACTATTGTTTCCATCTTTGTCGCCATATTTATTACAACGTTTCGGACGTTGTACGCTCGGGCTTTCTTCAGGTGATTGGAATGTCGAACTGAACCCTCAAGGACACATGGCACAGTGGACAAAGGCATTAGTTAGATCCAGTTACGGGACCCAAAGAATGTGAGTTCAATACCTGGTGGAGAATTTGGAGAGTGTAATTAACAGCAGATAACTGATATCCATTAGACATGGCATCTGGAATTAGAACAGTCTACCCCAGCGAGCGAAATAAAGGGTTCAGTTCGACATTCCAACCATCTGAAGAAGCCAGAGCGTACAACAGCCGAAATGTTGTAATAAATATGGCGACAAAGACGAGTGCAATAGTCCGAATAATGTAAATAGTGGGATCTAAAGAACTACTCTACTAATTGAGTTTATTTTTTCCAGGTATTTAGAAAAGACGTTTAGCCATCTTGCTACCATTTGTCGTAATAATCACTTAAAAATCCTTTGAATTATTTAGATAGAAAGAGAACAGGTTAAAATCGTTTTGCTTCAGCCGCACTGTCTTCCCAACTGAACAATGGTGAGGCAAAAAATTATTCAGGCCTTCAATAATGATACCAACATTCATACACTGGCTTCCATCTTCTAAGTCCATTCAAGAACCGTGAAGAGAAGGCAGAATAATCTTTAAAAAGAGGGAACAGTAGATAGGAAAACTGGATCAGGAGGTTATCATAAAATAAATACAGTCTTTAGTATCTGTCTATATTTCTGAGATGAGGTATTATGCACACTATTTAAATTATTCGGACTATTGTCCTCATCTTTGTCGCCATATCTATTACAACTTTTCGGTTGTTGTCCGCCCCGGCCTTCTTTAGGTGGTTGGAATGTCGAACTGAACCCTTTATTTCACTCACTGGGGTAGACTGTTCTAGTTTCACGTGCCATGTTTAATGGATGTCAGTTATCAGTTATCGCCTGCCGAAACGTTGTAATAAATATAGCGACAAAGATGGCGACAATAGTCGGAATATTGTAAATAGTGTAAATACTATCTTGTTGTTCAAAGTAGAGTCGAATAGTGTTTTAAAAACCACGGAGTCTTACATAAATATATCTTTACTTATTTCTGAGATGCAATGTTTCAAAGATATATATATATATATATATATATATATATATATATATATATATATATATATATATATATATATATATATATATATATATATTCTAAAAAGGTTTCTACTGTCTGTATACTTGTTTAGATATCAAGAGATATCTTCACAAATATTCCAGTTCCTCCATGGCAATCTATCTATCTATCTATCTATCTATCTATCTATCTATCTATCTATCTATCTATCTATCTATCTTATTTCTGTAAAAAGGTGTATATATAATTTTATTGATCGAAACTTTCTTTGTTTATGGATGAAAAGTGCTTCGAATCATGAAGAGATATGGTCTGATGATCACTTAAGTAATGAACGTACCAGGCACCAAATAATTATGAATTCAATATTCGCTGCACACACACACACACACACACACACACACACACACACACACACACACACACACACACACACACTCACACACACACACACTTATATATATATATATATGTATGTATATTTCTAAAGAATTCATGAATTTAATTTTTCCATTCGACACATTTTTTTTACTTCAAACGTCTATATATATATATATATATATATATATATATATATATATATATATATGTATATATATATATATATATATATATATATATATATATATATATATATATATATATATATATATTAGGTTGGTGCAAAGATAATATTGTTTTTTGACGTATTTTTTAACGTCAAAAAACGATATTATTTTTGCACCAACCTAATATATATATTAGGTTGGTGCAAAAATAATGACGTAATAATGTCGTTTTTTGACGTAAAACGTCAAAAAACGACATTATTACGTCATTATTTTTGCACCGACCTAATATATATATATGTATATAAATATATATATGTCTCTGTGTGTGTGTGTGTTGTGTTGTGTGTGTGTGTGTACACCATCTATTTACATAAATATTTAGATTTAAAGTTAACAATCTTAGATGTATCTTTTGTTTTGTTTTTTTAAATCCCTAACATATTTGCTGATCTGATTGTTAACATTTTTTTGCATTGTCGACGCCAGTTGGCAGTATATTTGCTATTACGACACCGTTCTTTTGATAAATGTTTACAAAGTCGGGAGATGGAACCACGCACACTGTAAAAATATTCAAAATAGAGAAAAATACCTCAATTCCTCAATATCTATCTATCTATCTATCTATCTATCTATCTATGTTTTATAGATGAAAGTATTAATTTTATGCGTACGCTAACGAAAATAGAAATGAGTTGAATATGAAAAACAATTTAGTTCTCAGAAAGTTAGTTGTATGAGTAGCGCATCGGTTCGCTGAATCAGAGAAAAATATTTTAAAGAGAAGAGGCTTTCTACATATGCAATGTCACGCATTTTCCCAATGGAAATTACAAATAGATGAATTGCCAAGGGTGTTCATATTCTAAATATACGGATATTTACAAGGGGATGAATATGAATAGATTCTTTGCAATGATCATGACTGTGAACTATATATATATATATTTCGGTGTAAAATTAAAAAATATCAGCATATATATATATATATATATATATATATATATATATATATATATATATATATATATATATATATATATGCTGTGAATCTGGTATTTTGAATATTTTTCCGATAAGTATTATTCATATCTATCTATCTATCTATCTATCTATCTATCTATCTATCTATCTATCTTATTGTGTCTCTATTACATTATCTATCTGTTGATATCTATTTATATATCTATTTATCTATCTCTCTACCTATCTATATGTCCATATCTTTTTCGCGCCTCGGTTTGGTGTAATGGTTAGCAAGCTTGACTCGCTAAAACAGTTATGGCTGAGTAGTTAGTTCGAGCCTAATTGGGTGCTCCAAACTTTCGATCTTGTGCCACATCTAAGCTACGGTTAAAAATTCGCTATATGTCCATCTCTCTATCTCCGCCTTTCTATATTTATCTCAGTATGTCTGTATCTCTCTATATGTGCATGTCTTTTTAGTACCTCGCTGTGGTGTGATGGTTAGCGAGCTTGACTCGCTAAAACAGTTATGACTGAGTAGTGAGTTCGATCCTCACTGGATACCGCAAACTTTCGCTCCTGTGCCATATCTATCTCCGGTTGTTTATTTATCGGCAGAATTTGAACGTTAAAACAAAGATATAATACGGGATTCCGAGAGATATGTGTAATGCTTTTTAAATCACTTCACTGAAACAAAGACGATTGTGCCACTAAATCGCAAGATGGTTACTGGGCATAAAAAAAATGACAAGAATTTAATGAGGAGAACTGGCAATAAAAGAACAAGAATTAACAAGATAGAAGATTGCGATGACGTTGCGTCTAAATTTTTAAAGATTGTAGATGGCAGTGAAGCAAGAACTTGGAGAGAGTTGAAGCTAGTTCCAATGGCGAGAAGTACAAGAGAGAAAAACCATTAGAATAGAACTTGTGCTTACATCTATCTATTTCAACAGCAAAACGATTAGAACTAGTAGGTTGGTGCAAAAATAATGACGTAATAATGTCGTTTTTTGACGAATTTTTTAACGTCAAAAACGACATTATTACGTCATTATTTTTGCACCAACATAATAGTTGCCAATTGAGTATTACGCTTTAATTTACGCGATTGAGATCACAAGACGGAAAGCAATATTTATTTGCAAATTATTTACAAAATGTGGCAAAAGGCCAAAAAAAAAGGCTTCTTCTGTCTTAACTTAGCTAACCACAGACACTGACCCAAACATAACACAATATTCCTAACACCAAAACAACGCATTCTCACCTACCATTCTTACTACATCCACCATAATACCTCATTGTCTCCATGAAAGTCCTAACTAAATCTCATATGTAAAATTCATTGTCTATGGAAGGAGAGGAATAAAGCAACAAGGCAGAAAGCTTGTTATAACAACTGCCATCAAGCCATAGAAGAGACAAGATGATGGCGGTGGGAAAGTGACTGAAGTCGTGATGCCAGGTCAGGACCGATAACATTACAGACCCTTCATCTCGAGATATATAGCTGGAGGGCCAGACCAGATATAGCAGCAATATTCAATGCACTTTTCACGAGCTAGAATTCAATATTCAGCAATATTCAATGTACTTTTCACAAGCTAGAAGAAGACATTCCTTTTGTCATGATCTTATTGGTTTTTTTTTCTTATAAATGTGCAAGTCGAACCGGACATAAAAAAAAAAAAAACGTTGAGTAAACTGAGAGAACAAGATTGATCACATTTTTTAATCAATGGCGTGTTTATCAAGAATTTTCCAAAAAACTACTGACCAACGGCAAAATAAATTTACGATTCTATATTTAAAGAAATTTGTGATTGTACTTGTTTTGAAAGAATGTTTTCAACTTTTTTTTGCTTCTGAATGTTCAAGCAATTATGAAATGTTCTTGGGATCGAAACAATTGAAATGATACTGAATCTGATGAGCATCGAGCTTTTTTGTCAGGATCTTATTTTTTTCTTGTTTTTTTTTCTCGAGCTGGAAGAAAACCTCCCCTCTGTCTTATCGGTCAAGTTTCTGGCAATACACGTCTGTAGTGATGGTCCTTTCATTTTCCAGTAGCGGATAATGGAAGATTCTTTTTATATTTCACTTGAAAAAAAAAAAGACAAAGGCTTTCTTTTGATGAAATCCTGGTTTTGATTCTGGCATTGGATTCTTCTTTTGAGATAACCACCTAATTTTTCTTTTTCTGTTCACATTTACTGTAAACAATGCCTGTCGAGTAGAAGAGATAAGTTAATTCTTCATGCAAATTCTTAACATTCATCCTTATTTCTACCTTACTTGTTTGACCTATAATTCATAGAATTCAAAGAAATAAATACTTTCCCAATATGAAGGTTACGATATAACTTCCGAAAATCTGACTATTTGGTCAGGAGTCAATGATTTACGAAGTTCGTATAAAGTTCGCACGAGAACTTTCTGAAACTTATATAACATACGTACAAACCCGTTCAAATTTTTACACAAAATTCAATGGATTTAAATAATATTATAATCCCAATTCTGTGCAATAATCGGATCACACAAACATCAACTCATTTATGATCAAAAATAGTCACACGAGCTCGAAATTTAAATTTCCACGTTTGCATTTATTAACCAATCATCGACGTTATCTTAAACACTGTTCAAGCTTTCAAAAAAGTAGACGGCATCCCTGTTGTTGCTACGAAAATTTGAAGACTTACGATTAACAATATTTTCTCTCCTAAAACAGATAATGAAAAATTGGGAAAAATATATTTATTAACAAATATAACTTCTGAGCTCAGGAAATCTAACTTTTCATTTCCGGTGATCCGATTTTTTCTTATAAATACCGTAGCGTATATTAATCACTCAACTATTCTTCATACAGAAAATAACGTAAATACGAAAATTTCGCATAAACTATTCATGCACAGCCTTTCACTCAATTCATTTCTTTTGTATTTCACATAGAACAACAAAACATTTTTCGTTGAACTTTGTTTTCTTTCAAAGAAACAAGTTAAAAAGTTCCTCGTAAACAAAGATTATTCCTATACCCAATAATATTATTTATTTTCTTCACCTTTCATACACTTTTCATATATATATATATGAATCGGGACAATTTTCTTCTTCTTTTTCTCTTTCTGTTCTCTTTTTCTCTATCTTTTTTCTTTTTCTTTCTTTTTCTCTTTTTTCTCTTTCTTTCTTTCTTTCTTTCTTTCTCTTTCCGCTTTCTTTTTTCTTTCTTTTCTTTATCTTTTTCTTTTTCTTTTCTTTCTTTCTCATTCTTTTTGTCTTTCTTTTTCTAAGTCTTTTCACTTTTTCTTTTTATTTTTCTTTGTCTTTTTCTCTTTTTTTTCTTTTCTGTTGTTTCTTTGTCTTTTTCTTTTTCTCTTTTTCTTTATCTCTTCTTCTTTTCCTCTTTCTTTTTTGTTTTTGTTTCACTCATTCTTTCTTTTTCTTTCTTTCTTTCTTTCTTTCTTTCTTTCTTTCTTTCTTTCTTTCTTTCTTACACACTCCATTTCTTCATTCTATATCTGCTTTTTTCTTTACTGTCGCACACTTATACTTTCAACTTTTCTCTCTCCTTCCTTTTCTTCTTTCCAATTATCCATCGGCCTCCCATTTTCTTCTGTATTCTCTTTCTCTTCCTCTTCTTATTTATATTCCCTTATTCTTCATTTCCCCTGTCTTTCATTTATTTATTTCTCATCATCCTTTGGATATTTTTTTTGACTTCCTCTTCTTTCTCCTAGTTTCCTGTCTTCATCCGTCATTCCTGTTCTTCCTTCCTTCCTTCTGAATGATTAGATTAGTCATTCAGAACGGGACAGCATCGTACAACCTAAATTTAGCCGTTTGTCTTTATAAAAATTGATGGATGCAATTATTGAACAGACGTGTCAGTGGTTGTTTGTAAACTAACAAGGTAGCAATATTACGAGCCGTCCGCATTCCGTACCTGGGTGAGTGTGGAGATTCATCATAGAGATTGCAGATAATCAGTATAAGAAAATAAACCAAGCTTTGCATAGCTGATCATATGTTTGAAGATGAAACCAATAATTAGAGAACTATAGATATTAACAAAACATAACATCGTCTCACGCAGGGTCACCAAAATGGTCGCCAGTCTTGGAGATCCAACTTTCTTTATTGCTCTCTTCATGTAGAGAGCGTCATTCAAGTGTAAAATCAGTAATAAAATGTTTCATCTAAAAAGAAATATTCATAAGATGTAATACAACTAGCAAAAAAAAAAAATGGTAGTGGAAATTCTTAATTTAAAAAGATACATTCAATAGATGTAATGAAACTTAATAAAATATTGATATTTAAACTTCATCTACAAAGAGACATTGGTAAGACGTAATAAAGATAGTAACAAAATAATCATAGTGAAAATGTTTCATCTCAAAAGAAATAAATATAAGATGTAATATAATTAGGAAAGCAATAATAATAGTGGATATTCTTCATCTAAAATGTAAAAATGATCAGATAGAACTGTAAAGGATGTAAAAACCCGCATAGCTAAAGCCTGGGCCGCTTTGAATAAAATGGATGTAATCTAGAAATCTAATCTACCAGACAACCTCAAACGGAGCTTCTTTCGCGCCCCTATAGAGTCGGTTTTAATGTATGGTGCCACTGTTTGGGCGTTAGCTAAAATCCTTCAGTCTAAGATGGATGGAACCTGCATTCGGTTACTAAGAGCTATAATGGGGACAACCTACAACTAAATCACACCTCTACGTACCTGTCTGTAATATTTATACACTCCAACGAGAACGCAGAATGCATTATGCAAGCAAGAACTCGCGAGTGATAAAATGCTCTGGATATCTAGCGATGGTGCAAAACGGATTGGTTGCTCAGCAATCACATACATTGAGATATAAATGATACGACACAGGATGCCACCCTAAATAAACTGAGGTAATGAGAAATGAACGAAAAAATAACGAAAATTGAATTAAAATAAAATAAAAAGAACACAAGAAAAGATTAGTGATTTCTCTTTGTATTTCTAGGAGGAGGAGGAGGAGGAGTCAGCATTTACTTTATTTATATTCGGACTATTGTCGTCATCTTTCATGTTACTATTATCACAACGTTTCAGTCGTTGTGTCCTCCGGCCTTCCTCAGTATCGATCTACAGGGAATTCTGAGACGAATCCTTTATTTAATCTACAGGGATATACTCTTCTCGGTCCACTGCCCATGTATAGAAATATCACATTTGTTTCTTATTATTTTGTACTGCTCAGTTATTGTTCGTCTGCTTCTCTTAAATCCAAGTATGTACTGCCCGGCTCAAAGATTGAACTCACAACTATTTTATCACCAAATTCACAAGCCAACACTTTAATCCATCAAATTAATAAACTTTAAAATACTGACTTTTATAGCTTGTATTGAGATATACTGTACAGTTGTAAATTTCTGTTCGGCTGAACATGCTCAAGTTGTACAAGTGAAAAGGGGAGAACATTTCTAAGCGGATTATTACGTATGGATAAAAAATACAGCTAAGTTTATTGTAGTGGAAGGAAACTATCGTTCTGTAGCCCATCGGACGAATAGACTATAAAAATAGTCTAACCTCACTTATGGGCAGTGGTCAAATTTCATTGAATAAAGCTTCATCACAAACTTAACCGTTGGCTTGATTTCTTTACAAATATCCAAAAGAAGTCATCGTTGAGATATTGTGTTAACAGAAAGAACGAAGAGCCAAGTATATATTGAATAAAGAAGAAAATTTTAGTCCACAAGAAATCGAGGCTGTACTCCAATTAAACTAGATTAAAGTAATTTAATAAACATCTATTAGGTTGGTGCAAAAATAATGTCGTTTTCTCATATAGTAACATATGTGAGAAAACGACATTATTTTTGCACCAACCTAATATTACTTCTGAGATGGGTGACCGCTCAAGAATAGAAGATAAAGCAACTATTTTGGGTCGTACTAAGCCTAGATTAATAGATATAAAATAGGCTGATACGTGTTAAATTGTCGGCATTTAACATAGTCAGTATTAAGAGAAGATGGTACTAGGGTTTAGGTTGTATTACTATTATAGGGGAGTTATAACTCTGGGTAAATAAGTGAGAAACAGCAAGACGTGGAAACAACAAAACGAGTATTATTTATTATCTGGTTGTTATGTGGTGTTGGAGACACTACAGAGAGTAAGACTCAGTAAAATTGTGCGTTTAAGATCAAATATGGATTGGAATACGACAGAATAATTAGTAAATTGTATACAGTCTTTCTCGTATGTTTTTTTAATATAAATGTGTATAATGAGTGTCGTGATAATTTAGTCGGAAAAATATAAGGAGTGTTTGTTACCTCGAATTTTGTTGAGTGCTAAGAGATAAATGTTACATTTATGGCCTGAAAAAGTAAAAGGAGCCGATATTTTCGTTGACGCACGTATTGGCGGCCTGTTCGTGTTCCTGTCGATAGTGAGAATGTCACGTGCTGGTGTCTGTAGAGGAGAAAAGTGGGGTCGGTTCTCATTGGTTCAGAAAGAATGAATTGATGATAAGTATTATTGTTATATTTATTTTATAATTAATGACTATAATAAATATTTTGCTATAATTGATTTTTATTTCTTTATGGAAACGATAAGATATTTCAAACATTGGTACTATATTTATGGCCTAAATTGGCATTTTATATCATCCTATTATAATTGTGCATATCCCTCATTTCGTTAGTTCGCGCGAGTGTTACGTCCTGCCAATCCTTCATAAATAATGGCCTATTCCGTTTTGTTAGCGTGGAAAGAGGATGAAAGACACTATTTGTTTTCAGTAAAAGAAAGAAAGAAAGAAATAAAGAAAGTAGGGATGATAGAAGTGCTTAACGTCTCCTGCCAATACCTCGTAAATAATGGACAATTCCGTTTTGATCGTGTGGAAAGAGGATAAAAGACTCTACTTGTTTTCAGTGAGAAAATGAAAGAAAGAAAGAAAGGAAAACAGAAGTGTTTAATGTCTGCTGTCAGTACTTCATAAATAATAGTCTATTCTATTTTGATTGCGTAAAGAAAACAAGAGAGATTACGCTACCTGGTTTCGGTGAAGAAAAAAATGAAAGAAAAAAATAAAGAAAGAATGAAGGGAAGATAGAAGTCTTTAACGTCTGTTTCAGTGAAATGGATAAAATGTCCAGTTTCAAATCTTTTTATTCGGACCCACTTCATAAAATAACGTCCAGCATTCATATTAATGATTGTCAATGCAATATTTTGTTAAAGTTGTTAAGCTGAAATATTTTAGCGATATGATAGGGGAATTTCTACAGATATTTTATTGTCGTAGAAGTCATCATGAGCTAATTCAACCACTAACTGGAGAATTAAGAAGCATCAAGAATTTCAAATAGGAAAACCGTGATACTTTCACGGATTAAAAGTAGTTATTATAATTTAGTCTATAAGAATTTACTTGATTCGGTGACAGTTTAATACTGAGCGTTTGTATTTCAAATCAGTATTATATTTAACTTTATATCCCTAGTTCATGCTAGAGTTTGTGAGTATTGATCTATTAAACATAGATCAAATGTAGCGCAAGCATGGTGCACCGAGTGAGGATCGAACACACTACTCAGTCGTAATTGATCTAGCGGGACAAAATTTGATAAGCATTGCACCACGCGATTGTGTGCTCAAATGTGAGTAGAGTACTTTACTAAGCGAAGCTTAGTTGTGGCAAATGGCCGAAAGTGTGGATCGAAATCACTACTCAGTATTAACTGACCTAGCGGGACAAACTTGCAAACAGTTACACCATACCGAAGTGCCCTTTCACTTTCTAAACTTAGCTTAGACGTGGTACAAGGCTGAAAGTGTGGAGTACACAATGAGCATCAAACTCACTACTCAATAGCCCGCTAATCATTGCATCACGCCAAATTGCTCATCTTGGTTATCGCATAAGTAATTGTTGTTTCTATTTGAGTATATAATCATATATTTGTTTTAAGAATAGTGATATGTCCCAGAAAGGGAAATATTATTCGAAGTAGTATAGTAGTTTTGGATTTCTGTAACCGAGTAGGACAATCTAGCAGGCAGCCATAATGGACTGGTCCTCGTCATAGTGGTAGGCAATAGGCGTAGGCAATAGGCGAAGGCAATAGGCGTCGTCGCTGTACCTCCACATCAGTCTGTATTTATGGTTGACACCAGTCAATCATATTACTGTGAGGGGGAACCCAGGTGTATACATATTCATTACATCAAATAGTTAAATATTCTTCGCTTATACTCGAGGCTGAATGCATTTAATAAGTTCGCGTATAGGTAAATATTCGTTGTTTATATTTATAGTCTATAAGTATTTTGTTCTAGGACAGCTAAGTATATCTAACCTTAAATTCATTTACTTAGTTACGGAGATATTTAAAAAAAATATCGTTTATATTCCAGTTTATAAGCATTTTGATCCTTAGCGGCTAAATATATTTAAATATGAATCAAAAACCATTTCTGGTTCAGAGACAGGAAATATTTATTTACTATAAAAATATACTTGGCGATAAGTAAATGTTGGTCGAGTTTTTAATCAATTCACCCCAAGCAAGGCAATAAAGCTACTAAGACAAGGGGTTACTGAGTGAAAGACTATGATGAAAAGAAAAACATTATTAAGGAACGAGAACAACATAAGGAACTAAAAAGACAGAAGGTAGCGATTGACGTTCCATTTAAAATTTGAAAGATCAAGCATCACTGGAAAACAAGAAGGCAGGAAAGCGTTCCACAAGCTAGAAGTGCGAGAAAAGAAACTGTTAGCATATAGCTTACGGTTACATCTAGCCATTCCAACTGTAAATTGATGAGAACTTGCAGCCAATCTTGCACTGCGTTTAAATTCATAAAGGCTAGATACACAGAAGAAATTTAATCTGAACATTTACTCTGTGGAAAATGCAGAGGGAAGCTACATTACGGTGGTGCGAAAGTGACTGCAGACGAGATGTCTAGTTAGGACTAATGGTATTGCAGATTATTCTTTTAACCAAGTCTGTAAATCATCACTTGGTACGTGGCCACTTTAGAATTTGGTGGCTTCACTATGCAGGAGATTCAGTTCGGGCCGTCTAAGCCTTGCTGACGGTGTCGATCAGCACCGATGTCCAGGTAATTTGAGCAGCGTATAGTCTTTTGTGGCAAACCAAATAAAGTCGAGTAAGTAACTCGTTTATTTTCTCATCTCATACGCAACGTTTGCTCGTTGTGCTTAAAGACTTCCCGTTGCGATACAGACATTACCTATATCCCATGCCGGTTATTTTCATAATCTATTTTGTTTAAAAAGCAACAAACCTCGCCTTTCCTTATAAATAAATATATAAGCAGGTTTTGGTATGTCTTTGTCAGTGGTGTTCCTTTTGCTTCCGTGATTTCGTATCTACGTGTGCGTGAGCTGCCCGGGGGCCATGTTAACATACAGTTAGGCTGTCCCTTGGTTTATTACGCTCATTAATCTGATTTTGTCCAGTATTGCCTTGTATGATAATGTCCTTGCCTTTGTCACAGGCGGCTGATTGGTCATTCACTCACTCAATCAGTCGATCGATAACCGGGGCCGGATAGGCAAGTGTTAATGTCTGGTGCTCGTGACACGTATCAGTCATTCTAGTAACGTGCTAACTCATATTGGTTTACAGCAAAGACATTTTACTTCGGAGAGAATATTGACAATTTGACAGATTAGACAGTAACCGAAAAAGGGTATATTAGTTTCTCTCCATCTCATTAAAAAAAATATGAATACAATTCATACACTTTCCTTTCTCTCCGTCCCATTATCTCGCCTTTTAATAGCATTTTTGTCTTCGTTCTTTTGCAGTCCTTTTCAAATACCAAACTTTTCGTCTTATATCGGTTTTAGTTGTTTCTTTATATAATTCTTTTCTAGAGAATACGACAGTTTTCGTGATGAAAGTATGAGAGAGCTACTTCTTACTCATATTTTATTACAAATTCAAGAAAACTCGGATATTTCCAACCGATTGCTGTCTTAAGGTGGTTTGGAATTTACTCACGTCAGCGTTTGCCAGTGTATTCACTCCTTAGTGGATCCTACAGAATAATGGTCCTGTACCAGACTTGATTAATATTGTATATTTAGAGCTATTTACTGTGATCCAGTTTGTTTGATTAGCTGCATATCAAATCTTTATAGGCCGTTTAATGCCGAAATTTATATTTCCTGAGAGCATTGGTCATTTCTTTCTAAAAAATGTATGGCTCGGGATTTTTTTTGTTACAATGCAATACTGGTAATTTTTTTCTTTTTTGTTACGACGTATTTCTAAGAATTTTTTCTTTTTGTTACAATATATTGTTGGTAATTTATTTTGTTACAATGTAATGCTGGTATTTTTTTGTTACAACGTATGCTGATATTTTTTCTTTTTTTAAATATGTTTTGCTGGGACCTTTTTTGTTACAATGTACTGCTGGTAAAACGTATACTGAGGAAAGAGTGCTTGGAAACTTTGATACTCACAGGATAGATTGAAGGCAAGAATGACAGAAGAAAACAACACATAGCCTCCCTAACGAGCTTGTGTGCATTTATAGTATAACAGGGTTTAGGAGAGATAACAAAAAGAAAAACAAATATTAGGAGCTATAAAGTACAGAAAATTGTGGGGGGGGCCATGATCGCCAACGGTCTAAAGGGACACTGCACATTGAAGAAATGTGAAAACTGGGTTTTTCCCTGTAAATCTTTGCATACAGCTATTACAAAAATGGGACGCATTTATAAAAAAAAAAAAAATGTGAGGTAAATTCTTCGTTCCTGTAATTCGGATATATAAAAGCAATAAATGCAATCCCGAAAATCATAAAAAAACTGTACTTGATAGTAAATTCATTTTAGGACGATTGTTAACTAGAAGGAGTGTCATCTAGTGAAAGCACAACGAAGGTGAATATAATCGTTTAAAAATACCAAAAATCTAGGATTTCGCGTTGGGTTTCCAAGAAAGGAGGAAAAAAATTGGACCACAATATTAATCGTAGACATCATCCTTCATTTTCTGAAAGATATCATGTAGGTTCATTCGAACAATTCTTCTCATTCGCGTTTGTTATAGATGTCATTCAATACACAGCCTTTCGACCACTTCCATGTGGTCATCCTCAGCTGTTCGTTATTTTTTTAAAAAGGGTTACATTTTAAGATTGTACCATTTTTGTCTGTGACACCAATTTTCGTTTGTTTCCCCTAAGCCACAATACATAGATATCGATATGGGCTCTTCACGTGGTGCAATCGTTAGCAAAGTTTTATCACCAAATCAATTACGACAGTATGGTGAATTTGATCATCACTGAGTACCCCATAATTGCGGCCTTGTACCACATTTAATCTATGCTTAGTAAATTTCTATAGAGTTAATAATATCGTCCAGTGATTGAACCCATGACCCCTAGATGCCAGAAATACTTGATTAATCAAAGGCCATTTCCATATCGCCACCGCGATAGTGGAAATCTGGTGTGTTTGTTTTTTAAAGCCAGTACGTGGTGGATGTGAAATTTGGTTATCGCTGTGGGTAAATTTTTAAGGAATTATTTTTTTACGATTTTAGATGGGATGAATTATTTTTAATTATTTAACATTCGAAGAAAGCAATGAAGCCACTAAAACGAAAGGGGTTACTGAGCCCAACAGTATACGTGAAAAAACATTATTAAGAAGAGAACAGTAAAAGATCCGTAATTAAGAAGACAATTTACATTGTAATAAAGTTTTGAAAATCAAAGTTGACTGGAAAGCGGAAGGCCTGTTAGCATAGAATTTAGAATAACATCTAGCCATTTCAACTGTAAAATGATGGGACCTTGTTTCTAAACTTGTACAGTGCTTAAATTCGTAAAGACGATCAGGAAAGCTTATCAGAACAAAAGTAAGTGAAGTCGAGATACCAGGTCAGAACTGATAACATTACAGATTTTTCTGAGTATTTTATCAAGAATCTCTAAATATATAACAGATGCACCAGACCAGATGTGACAGCAGTATAGACAAATGATTTATAATGTAATGGACAAATGATTTATAAATGTGTAAGATAGATTCTATCGGGAGAATTGTCCAGAACGATACGATGAACCAAACTTCCTATCAACAGACTTAGAAACTGATTCAATATAATCTTTCAAATACAGTTGAGCTAAAAACTTTAGTACTTAAAGTCGAAAGGAGTCACTCCCATTGAGTTTAATTTATCAATATACTTTTGTTTATCAAACCTCCAGAAAAGATAGTAAATGATATTTTTGATTTTAATTTAATTTTTATTATTTTAAAATTGATTTTTCATTTTAATGGAATTTATTCTGTTGCTTTTTATTACAAATTCTCTGAGTTAATGTTCTTTGAAAGCGTAAAAATCTGAGTGAAGATATAAATAAAAGCAGGATCTTCCGACGATTGAACGCATATTACGATGGTCTATATTTCAAGTTCATTGTTTTAATGAGAGAGAAAATGCTAAATCTAGGAAGCAACATTCATAAGATTGAGTAAAATAGTAATAGAATAATGGTAGGTAAAATGCTTCATCTATGAAGTAGCTTTAATAAGATTGAGTAAAACTAGCAATAGAATAATGCTAGAAACATTGCTTCATTCAGAAAGCAACATTCATAAGATTGAGTAAAACTAGTAATAGAATAATGGTAGGAAAGATGCTTCATCTAGGAAGCAACATTCATAAGACTGAGTAAAACTAGTAATAGAATAATGGTAGGTAAAATGCTTCATCTAGGAAGTAGCTTTCATAAGATTGAGTAAAACTAGTAATAGATTTTTGATAGGAAAAATGCTTCATCTAGGAAGTAGCTTTAATAAGATTGAGTAAAACTAGTAATAGAATAATGGTAGAAAAATTGCTTCATCTAGGAAGCAACATTCATAAGATTGAGTAAATATAGTAATAAAATAATCGTAGGAAAAATACTTTTACATCTATTCATACGTTTGTAAAATTCACAGAAATATTTCTTTACTCATGCATATTGCTATCGAGAGATAAAATATCTATTTTAATCTTACGCACATAGAGACGTACACACATTTTGTTCATATATAATTTTGTTAACCAATTTGATATATATATATATATATATATATATATATATATATATATATATATATATATGTGTGTGTGTGTGTGTGTGTGTGTTACATGCGTGTCAGACTACTCCCAGGAGGAAATCTATTTCACGTAAGCACACACAAGGAAACACTCGTTTGATTAATGGCGTCCAATCGCATTTAGTCATGGCGAAATAAGAGTCGCTGTCACGCGCGCATGCGCAAGTATTCGTCGTCACATCCTGACATACCACTATAGTTTAGAGTTGAACAAAAGGAGACCACTAATAAGAACTTAAGATCGGACTTCAGGTGCGTGTATGTGGGGTGAGGTGGGGATACACAGCTGTCAAACTGGTGACAAGTTTTCTCGGATCGCCGGGAATGTGTGACGGCTTCCATTGCAAAGCAATCACTGATTGGTTGTCTCTCCGTGTGTCTCTTGTTGTGCCAGATTATTTTCTTCGCTTTCTTTCTTTGCGTTTTTATTTTTCCTAGATGTCTGTATGTGTTTCTTTTTTTTTGTGCTTTTACCTTACCACCACTTACCGCTTCTATCGAGCAGAAAATAGTAGATATGTCCTGTCACCGAGACAACACTGTGTGTGATAAGTAGTTGTGAAAACCGCGAGAAATTCCAATTAATATCGCTAAATAGAGTAAACGCCAACTCTTGTCATCGACAATAAATACTTTGACTTTCATAACAAAAAAGCTGAACGGCCTCGACAAGTAAATAAAGAAATAAAAAGAAAACAAAAACAAAGCAAAACAAATCCACTCGTAGATGAATCTATAACACTCTAGCCTAAGAATTGAAACTTCGTTTTAATTTCATGCAACACATATTTACCGTATATGCTGGCGTATAAGGCGACTGAGCGTATAAACGACCCACAAATTAAAATGTTATTTTGGGTTATATTTGCTATACAAGACGATCCCTCTCCACCAAACTGTATTTTAAAATGTATTGTATTGAATTTATTAAATAAATTCAGTAAGCATATACATTCTTTTCTCATACATTCTAATGAAAAAAAAAAATCCGCGGGGAAATATTTTCAATTAACTAACACAACCTGAGTTGGTGCTGTATTTTTGCAAGGCTATTACGGGAGCCTGATGACTTTTCCCCCGATAACGGTCCATTCATTCCACTGTTGTCGAATGCCATCTTCAAACGGCTTGTTGAGATACACACGTGTATTTGTTTAACATTATCAAAAACAAAAGGAGGCAAGGCGAGGCAAGGGTTAGTCTATCGTCAAAAATCTCTCATCCTAGCAACTTAACATAAACATCAGGATTAAAGGTTCACATTTTATATATGGAGTATAAGACGGCCCACTATTTTTGTGGGAACTTTTCTATATTAAAACGTCAACATGTGCGGTAGTTTTCAACATAATCTTCTTCATGCCAATGTCCTGAATTCAGTGGTGAACATTAAACATGTAGATCAAACATCAAACCATATAATAATTAAGAATATGTAGTTATTTATATATTTCCTGTCCCATTTGTAGTGGCAAGAGAGGTAAACAAACTTAATAAATTTATGAACGATTGCTTCCTTTACTTGATTTAATAATCCATACAAATAAAATATTTATCTACAGTTAGACAAAATTAGTTCTCGAGCAAAATGAACCACTTAATTAATCAATATCTTTATTTCACCTTTCTTAGATTACAATCTTATTTGTTCAAGTCTTTCATGTGAGGCACTCAGATACCTTTGTCTATTAAGTGATATCACTGAGAGTTTAAAACTATATATAAAGAAAATAGATTAATTAAACGTTTCATTGGCTGTTGTTTTAGTTATGAATTCGTTATCTCCGCTTTATTGAATCTCAGTACATTGTTTCAAGACTTTTCTTCCATTGCATCTCGCTATTAAAACTTTCAAACAATCAGTAATACACAGAACTACTGACGGACTTGGAATTCTGAAAATCGAAGTAAAAGCCGCATTGGCCAAATTGAACAGAAACAAGGCAGCTGGGCCAGACGGAATTGTAACGGAAATGCTGACAGCCTTAGATGACTCTGGCATAGACAAGATCATCGAAATAACAAATCAAATCTACAACAGTGGGGATATACCGGAAGACCTTAGCAAATCTATCTTCGTAGCTATGCCTAAGGAACCAGACGCAAACGAATGCGAATGAGCCACGTGACAAAACACATCATCCGTATTCTCTTAAATAGACCGCGCAGCAGAATCGGGCCAGAGATAGGACAAGAACAGTACAGGTTCGTTAAAGACACCAGAACAAGGAACGCGATATTCATGCTCAGAATGTTACCAGAAAGAGCGATACAGATGCAGAAGCATGTGTACCTATGTTTCATAGACTACTCAAAAGCCTTCGACAAAGTACGCCACAAGGATCTGATAGAACTGCTCAGCAACCTTGATATATTCGGGAAAAGATATCAGAATAATAAAGAACCTATACTGGCAGCAAACAGCATGTATGCGCATAGGGAACGAATACACAAAAATAGCCAGGGTCGTTAGGCAAGAATGCGTCTTCTCATGCGACTTGTTCAATCTATACAGCGAGGCGATCCTGAAAGAATTGGAAACCATACCGGGATTTAGCATTGGCGGCCACAATCTTAACAACATAAGGTACGCAGATGACACAGTATTGATAGCAAACACGGAAATGAAATTACAAAATCTCCTACAGAGGACGGTAATTGCGACACTGAGATCTCTAGGCATATTGGGATGGCCAAGGACACATTCCAAAAGTTGGGAAGAGTACTGCGAGACAGGAGAATATCTTTGTTCTGGACTTTTACGTGACATCTGTCCTTTTTTACGGCAGCGAATGTTGGACGATTTCCTCAACCATGAGGAAATCTGATACTCACGAGTCTATTCGACCCATGAGTATAAGATTCTCCAGGCCCTCTTTCCTCATCATGTGTTCGAGAAACTCCAGTTGCGTCTTCCTCGTGTTAAGTATAAGTCTCCACCTTGTTTGCATCATCTCTTAGACCTCATCGTTGCCCATATGCTCAGTCCATGATATCCTTAGCATCATTCTGTAAAACCATATCGCCATCACCTCGAGTTTCTTCTTCATCTTTGAGGAAATCTTCCAACATTCGCTGCCGCAAAGAAGGACAAATGCCACGTATCATCTCAGTATTATTTTTCTGTTACCAAAGAAATCCTTCTACCTCGCAATACTCTGTCCAGCTTTTGAAATGCATCCTTGGCCATCCCAATACGTCTACGGATCTCAATGTCGCACTTACCGTCCTCTGTCAAAACGCTTCACAGATATTTAAACTTCCGCGTCTGGTTGATTCTAGTGTTCCTGGCCTGCAAATCGCAATTTGGGCTCATCCTTTTACTGATGACCATCCATTCTGCTTTCATGTAGTTTATGGTTAGTCCCTTCTTCTCACTCTCCTTTGCAATCTTCTGTAGGAGATTTCGTAATTTCTTTTGATTGTCTGCCATCAGTAATATGCCATAAGTTTTTTATTTCTTGTCTGCTAACTGGAAGTAAAAGAGAATGGACGTGTTTTAGAAGGAACCAGAAAGACAATTCTAAACAGGAATCTAAGAAAAAAAACTACTCTTGTTCAAAAGACAGGAGAGAAATGTGAACCCGGTGATAAACGAACATATTTGCTCCTATTAAGGGAGTAAATGTAAATAAATAGTTAATAAAATTTCAGTATTTACGCGGGACGTTAGAAATAAAGAGTTAAAGTAGAATTTAGAAGGAACCGGAAGCACGAACCTAAACAGAAAACATCTAATCCTGTTCAAGGAAGGGGGTGTGAACCAGACGATAAGTGAACGTGAGGAAAAACAATGAAGGGTATGAACCAGACGATAAATGAACGCGAGGAAAAATAATGAGGGGAGTGAACCAGACGATGAGTGAACGTGAAGAAAACAATGAGGTGTGTGAACCAGACGATAATTGAACGTGAGGAAAACTAATGAGGGGTGAATCAGAGGAAAAATGAACGTGAGGAAAATGATGAGGGGTGTGAACCAGACGATAAGTGAATGTGGAGAAAAATAATGAGGGGTGTAAAGCAGCCGATAAGTAAACGTGAGGAAAAATAAAGAGGGTGCTAACAAGATGATAAGTGAACTTGAGGAAAATTAACGAGCGGTTTGAACTAGACGATATGTAAACGTGAGTAAAAACAATGAGGTCTTTGAACCAGACGATAATTGAACGTGAGGAAAAACAATGAAGGTTGTAAACCAG
>OZ010580.1:41186838-41261838 GCA_963932145.1 Acanthosepion lycidas
CCGTCCCATCTTTTGTCCAACACATCCTTTCTTTCCACAATTCTTCTTTCATACCCTTTCTTTCTTCATTGTTTTGGACTTTCTTTTCACTCAAATCTTTCTTTTTTCACCTTGTTTCTTTTCCTTATTTAAAATTTTAAAAATTCTTTCCTCTCTCCTTTCCAAATCTAGTCTTGTGTCTCCTTTCTTTCATTTTTTTATTCTTTCAGTTTTATCTTTTCTCTTTCCTCCCTTGCCAGAATCTTTCTTTCTTTTTTTGGTTTCTTTTCTTCATTCATTCTTTCTTTCTTTCTTTCTTTCTTTCTTTCTTTCGTCTTTCTTTCTTTCTTTCTTTCGATCTTTCTTTCTTTCTTTCTTTCTTTCTTTCTTTCTTTCTTTCTTTCTTTCTTTTACAGACAGCTCTGTACGTTTTTCCTTAATTCTTTTGTTCTACTTTCAACTCTCGTTAATTTTTCCTTTCTGTCTTTCACTTTACACCTGCTTTCTCGTCGTTCTTTTCTTCATCTTTTCCTTTCTCCGATCCTCTCGCTCATTTCTCGCAGTCCTTCTCTTTCATTTTCTCATTTGTTTCTTCTTTCTTCTACTTGTCTCCTCTCGTTCATTTTAGCTTTACCATTTTCATTATAGCAAACAGGACAGATATAAAGGAGGTAGAAAACGGAAAACAACTTTAGTAATTTTTATACGAAAGAAGAACGAATAAAAAAAAACAAAATGTCTGAACTAACCAATTTTTGCCACTCATTTATTAAGAATCGATCGGGGAAATAATATTTTTTGCACACAACTGTCTAAAATAAATCATTGAACAGAACACAGAAAAATGTTCTAGAAACTATTTTTATTAAGTCAAGGCATCCGTCTGATGTAAATAGACAGGATGGCACATAGGATTCAATGTAACGGAATCGGACGATTGGATGCAGCTGTTTGGGTAATGGTGTTTTTGTAACGCCGTTTGGACACCAAATAATTTTGAACGCTCGGAAAAAATGTTAATTGATTCATTGTCATTCAGAAGTAGATTTTTTAAAAAGTTATAAAACTGTAATTTTATTAAAAGTAAGAAAACGCTGTTAATCAGTAAAATCTGTAATTTAGCTTTATTTAGTTCATTTGCTAATTATGAGCAAGGTTGGTCAAGTATTCTATGGAACCCGTGTTTTCAAATCTGAGAAGAGTTTCATGTATTATTCCATCTGCATCTCTATCATCAACATTTATTTATAACGTTTAAAAGTCTTGCGGGAAAACAGCTGGTGCCCAAACAAGGTGACAAGAAGGCCAATGCCAAACGGCTACGCTAAAACGTACCAAACCACAAAGTGATTAACATTTAAAATATATCCGTCTCAGTATATTAATGATAAGGTCTATTTTCTCTTATTTTGTTATGCTCTGCACAATATTTAATTCGATCGAGTTCTGATGAGGGATGAGCGATAACCGGTTAGCTGACATTTTTTTTTGTCTTTCTTCTTTCGTATTAAACTACTAAATTTGTTTTTCCCCTTTTCATCTCCTTTTTAATTATGTGTAAGGTTTGTTTTGATAATATTTTATACCTGCAACAAGATCTTTATTAATTCTTCCATCCTCTGCTCTTCACCCACCCATTCTTCTCTTTCTCATTATCTTCCTCTTTTTCCTGCTTATGCTTTTCTTCCTCAACATTATTATTAACTTTCATTCCTTTCAGCCTCATCGTTTATTATTTCTCAAGTCTTTTTGTGTCTTTCAACGGCTTTTCTTTACTTATAATTTACCCTTGTATTCTTCGATTCTTTTCAATTTTTTTTTTGATTATTCCTTTCCTTTTTATGATATGATTTCACGTTCTTTTTCTCATTTCATCTAGCCTTTGCTCCTTCTTACTTTCATCGTTCCTGCCTCTTAATATTCGAATTCCATTCGTCCGAGTTCTCTCCCTTTTCATCATTCATTCTTTACTACCTCCATTGTTTATTTATTTCTGCCTTTCTTATATGCTCAACATTTAGACTTTCTTTTCTAATATCTTTACACATCGGAATTTTCCATTCAATAATTTTATGTTCCTTTTAACGTTTCATTCATTATTTCCCTACTTTGTTTTTCTTTTTTATTCTTTATTATATTTTCTTTATCCATTCCTCTCTCTTTGTTTGTTTCTTTGTTTCTTTTGTGCATTTTTATTCTATATATTAATATTCCACTGTTCGTTTCTCCCCTATGGACATTTTGCTTTAAACTTTTCTTTTTGCACTCTTATATTTTTTCTTTCCTTCGTCCTTTCTTTCATTTTTTTTCTACTCCCTCACTTCCCTTCTGACAGTCTTTATTTTTCCTCTTTCTTTTTTCTTTCTTTCTTTCTTTCTTTCTTTCTTTCTTTCTTTCTTTCTTTCTTTTCCACGTTTGTATTATATATATATTCATATTACTCTGCTCATTCTTCTCGCGTTCACATTTTATTCACTCTGAACTTTTCGCTCTCAAAAATATTTCCTTCCTTCCTTCCTTCCTTCCTTCCTTCCTTCCTTCCTTCCTTCCTTCCCAATTCAATTACAGTTCGTGTCTTCCCGAACGAGAGAAAATAAGGTGATCCATCAAAACAGCACAAGGCGCATTTCCCGTCGATCGTGCCTGTGCGTCAAAGACAAAACGGTTTCCTGTAGATTCTGTAATAAATATATTTCTACCAGTCAATACTTTTCTTGCCCGAAGCCGAGATGCCTGTCGAGATTATCACACGCTACTGAATTTCACTTTACCCCACTGGCTGGATATCTGAAGATGAAGTCACGCAATGATAGCCATCTACAATTCTCACAAATGTCACTATCTATATATATATATATATATATATATATATATATATATATATATATATATATATATATATATATATATATATATATATATATATAAAATTTAGATTGTGATTTTACATATATATATACATATAAGTATATATATATATACATAAAATTTAGATTGTTATTTTATATATATATATATGTATGTATATACATATAAATATAAATATATATATACATAAATTTAGATTGTTATTTTATATATATATATATATATATACATAAAATTTAGATTGTGATTTTACATATATATATACATATAAGTATATATATATATACATAAAATTTAGATTGTTATTTTATATATATATATATATATGTATATACATATAAATATAAATATATATATACATAAATTTAGATTGTTATTTTATATATATATATATATATATATATATATATATATATATATATATATATATATATATATATAGTTTTTCCATATATATGTGGAAAACGATATGTACATTTTCATATAGTAGGACAATTTTTGGAAGATCTAAATAAAAATCTATGAAATATATTATTCTACCCACGAAAACACTAAAACCAAATACAAATGAAAATCACTTTTGGCCAATACTTTAGACATTTCAACAATGTGCTAAAGATTTTTTTAAAATTTATTAAAGTAGATGGACGCCAACTTGGATTCTAACCACGTTTATTTCGCGGGAATGTGAATGAACACAACTATAGTACAATATGAATCACACAACTACACTGTAAAAGACAACTGCAAAAGAAAATTAACAAGAAACTCCTTGAAAACGGCTAAAGAAATGAATGAAAGCGTTGGGGAAAACTTTTGCATTGTCTGTCATATTCAACGTTATATATATATATATATATATATATATATATATATATATATATATATATATATATCGTTGAATGTGACACACACACACACACATACATATATATATATATATATATATATATATATATATATATATATATATATATATATATATATATACATACTAGCTTAAAAGCTAGCTCCTGCGTAGTTCTCTTGATTGGGCATTCGGCTTTATCAGGTTCGTGAGAATCCCTAAGTTTTTATATATTCTCAGCATTGGGAGCTCTTCTGGCTGCCGATTGATCATGGTTTTCATTTGCACAGGGAAGTCTTACTCGCTGCACGCTTTGCTCTTTTGATTGCAATCCCATCCTCTGTTGACGGAGATTTTTTTGCGAGGCATACTGCTGCCATGTGCAACAATGATTTCTGATTCCTGCACTTAAGTCTAACATTAATATTTAGGCTTACCTTTTAAAAGTTCAACGATATTTCTTCTGCTTCCACTTAATTTAAAGACAGTTTGGTGTACGTAGGTCCTTACTTTCCGTAAAAAAAATTTATTTTTTGGGTGACTTTCGCAATTAATTTCGATTATCAAAAAAAAAAAAAGTTATAAAAATTGTTATCTTAAAAAAAATCACGTAAAAAAATCGCAGTAATGAAAGCTCTGGAATTTGTGTTTGAGCTCCTTCTGTCTACACGGAGTCAGACGCTCTGTGTTAATCAAAACAGCTTCTATGATATTCAGATGATTTTGTCTGGTATTTGTGCAGAACAGAGAACTCTTCTGAATAATTGTTCCTACAATCATCTGTACTTAACAATTGTTCACCAATGGCAGACTCGTGTGTCTGTGAATGTCCCAATATATATATATATATATATATATATATATATATATATATATATATATATGTATGCATGTATGTATGTATATATAGATATATATATATGTATATATATATATATATATATATATATATATATATATGTATATATATATGTATACATACATATATATGTGAAAAAACAAACAAAAATCCTTAAATGCAATTATGTTGTTTTAATATGAAAGAAATGTCAACGTCTGACGTTTCGGTTTAATGAACCTTCTTCAGGACAATATTCATTAAAATACAATTAACATAATCAGTTCAACATGACAAAGACGATGGACATAAAAACAAGACTTATCCAAAACAGATAACTGAAAATCATTCTGTCGGATTTATATCCATTTATATTTGCTTACATACATATATATATATATATATATATATATATATATATATATATATATATATAAATATAATATATATATATAATATATATATATATATATATATATATATATATATATATATATATATATAGGCCAGCATTTTCAAACCACTTCATGGATTTCGAAGAATCGCTTAAAAATTGAAGTTAGCGAGTATTTTTCCAAAAGTAATTTACTAGCTAATTTCGGGCTAGAAATATTGGGTTGGTGCATAATTATTAGGCGTATTTAAACAATCTTTATTATGAAAACAGAAACAACAATTCAACAAGAAATTTTTTAAATGAGTATGATTATCGACACGGAGTTTTATAAGCTGAAAATGAAATATTTTTATTAAAGAAAAGTAAACAAAGCAGCAACTATTAAGAAATAACTCGCCAACAAAAACGCCTGATAATTATGCACCAACTCAATATATTCTAAGAAAATAATAACGAAATTAAGTCATTACTACATAAAATCCCCTTAAAATTTTAGCTAATTGTGCCTAATCTATATTTCTGTCGAGTTGTTATAGAATTGGAGGATTTTAAATTTTAGGCAAAGCACTACACAAAAAATAAACACCACACTCTAACGAGTTAATTATTTCAGTAACCTAGTTTCTTTTATATGCCGTGTACTTTCATGGCCTGTGTGATCATAGCTCTCCACTTCTTCCACCTCTCCGTAGCCCTTGGCAAGTTTTGTCATTTTGCTATCTTGCTTAATCCCTGTTCTCCCAACTATTTACATCAGCTCATTAATTAGGTTATCCGCTGCTTCCCTCTGTCCCTATTGACTTCAATGTATCCTCTCTCTCTCTGTGATTTTTTCTAAGCCCTCTTTGCTCAAGTTACATCCCCTTAATTACATCTGTCACTTTCTGACGCTAACTAGAACTGTCCCTTTCATTTCCATTTTTCTTGTAAATCTCTGTTCGGTCCATGTTATACACACCGTCCTTCTGTAGAATTTCATCTCTGTTGCCTCAAGTTACTGTCAGATAGGAGTAGCAATACTGTATAACAATTCAGTAATATTTCCTTTGTTTCTAACGAAATTTTCTTGTTTCTTAATACCTTGTTTAGCATGTGGAAGACACCTTTTCGCTATCCGAATGAGCTTTCGGATTTCAGTGTCGTATTTTCCTTCCCCTGTTAAAACTTGCCCAGATTTAAATTTAAATTAAAATTTTTGTACTTGCTGGATTTTTGGGATCTCTAATTTATAATTCCAATATTGAGCTCTCATTTTAACTGACATTAGAGTGATTGTACATTCACTCCTCTTATAAGTGATGTTTCGTCTTTTTCTTCTTGTTTTCCTTCACTATCATCTGTAATATAGTTCATGTCGTTTTCTGCCTGTGTCATCTGGATATTTAATGTTGCTAAGATTGTCGCCGCCAGTAATGAATCTGGATAATTTCTGGATAATTCTGATTATACTTCGCAAATAAATCAAGCTTCCCTAGCATTTCAAACAGTTCTTTGTGACATTCTTTATCAAATGCATATGCATAATCTATAAAACATAGATATTCCTTTTGCATAAATTTTGCTTATTTCCAAAATGGAAAAAATATCCCGAGAGAACAAATTTTTGTTGACATCACTGACATCCGTCAACAAGTGGCGGCAATAACGAAAAGGATTCCGGAAAAAAAAAAACAGTTCCAGAAATATTTCAAGCAGTGGCACTATTTTCTCATGAAATGTATATATGCATAAGGGTTGTCTTTTGAAGGTAACACCAACCAACAATCAGCACAAATTGATACAACATTGATTTTAGAAAAAAAAAGTAGCGGAGAGTGACATTTGAACCCCGGTAGAGGAGCCCGATTGTTCCGAGCTAGCGAGAACTGATGAAACGTAGATCCGAGGTCAGATTACTGGATTGCGCAATTTTGATCCCGGTAGAGGGCATATATACTACATAGGTTGATCATAGCGCGAACTGATACAAGATTGGTCCTAGACAAAGGTAATGGGGAGTGAAATGTATTAGAAGTCACATATATTAAACAGAAGGTTCCTAACCAGCGGGAACTGATAAAACATTGATGCGGTGTTAAATAAGCGAGTGTGAAATTTTGATCCCGGTAGAGGGCACATATACTAAATAAACTGATCATAGTCAGCGCGAATTGATACAGCATTGACCCTAGACAGGAATTCTGGCTTTCAAAAATTTAATCAGGAAGAGGTGTTACCCTGGCCTTATGATTGAAAAGCGGCACCTTCGTCCTTGGCAGTGCTTAAAGATACTCCAAAAATTCAAGGCAAATGCAACAAGAGAGAGGCACGGTAGAGTAATGTATAGCGGCTTGGGTTGAGGGATCAGAGAGCCGAGTTCGAATTCCAGTCGAATCCATTACATTCATTTACGTGCTAATACCGTTGGGCAATGGGTAAATAGCAGGACAGACTGGGTTTTATAGCCTTGGATGGCAACTGGTCTAGAAGGAAAAACCCTGAATTCAAAACCTGCGGAGGATCGCTTGGGGACCTTGTGGCATGTAGTGCACCAGGTCTCTGTAATCGGACCTTTAAAAAGTGTGGATGGTCCTGTACGAAACCTTCACCACTATAATCAAATCTCATTTACTATACATGCGGGTTTGGGGACCGCTTGTGAATTCCAAATTCCCATGAAACTCCAATATTTGAACCGGCTCAACCCACCCCGGGTGAATGCCGTTACAAGAACAAGAGAGAAGAACAAGAGATATAATAACTGAGCAAAAACAGCAAGTAACCCTACACTGAAAATTATGAAATTGTACAGCCTGAGTGTTAACCCTGAGTCCATTACGGCTTTTTCTTTTGGTTTTATGGGCTATTTCAAAGCATTCTTTGATGTATACTGTGTATAATTTCGCCTAACTGTTTCTGTCTTCCGATACGTGGTGCCTTCAGGTTTTTTAAATAAACTCAAGGTTTCTCGAGATAGGCACATATTCGCTTGATGGTTTTGCAAAGAAAGGATCGATGCTAGTTTTCGAGAGAAATGTGTAAATGAATAACTAAATAAGTCGTGCTTTGAATGCGCGCGCATTTTTGGGATTTCTTCCGTCAGATAAGACGAAGACGTGGGTGGGTAATGTGGAATCTGATTAGCTTTTATTTCCTCACATCTTGAAAGAGAGTAACTTCAAGGAAAATTATCGCGCACGAAGGAAGAGAAGGAAAAGACTGACGTAGCCAATATAAAGAGAGAACGGATAGATAGATAAAAAGAGTGAGAGAGAAAGGATAAGCGTCTCAAAAATCATTCTTGTGCTTTGATAAGCATTTAAGAAGACAAATTATCAGTGGTCAGGAATTGAACCAAATATTACAGACCCAAATATACATAATCGAAAAACGATATATAATAGACAAACGATATATATTAGGTTAGTGCAAAAATAATGTCGGTTTTTGACGTATTTTTTAACGTCAAAAACCGACATTATTTTTGCACCAACCTACTATATATATATATATATATATATATATATATATATATAATTGTTGACGGGTCCACCCCTTTTTATACAAATGAACTCACTTATACTTTATACTACTGCCAGGGAATACCCGAGGAACAGAGTCGTCGAGTCGAGTATGACAGAGTAAAAGGTTGTAGGTAACCGGAAGAGTGAGTGTGAGGTAACAGCGGAGTAGGAGTCACGGTGAGCGAGCACGTAGATTCAGTAAGAAGCCATACAGAGACTGTATATATATTTTTCTACTAACCCGTATTCCTGGAACTACTAACCTGCTTTACCAGTTTGTATTATTACGTTAATACATTATTTTCATATATTCATTCCCGGCGTTTGTTATTTATTGGTACTGGATTTGAACCCGGAATCCACAACAGCAATAATATATATATATATTTATATATGAGTCTGTTCGTATCTCTGTATGTGTGTGTGTTTGTGCGTGAGTTTGTGCATATCTGTGTGCAAAACTTCAAGATATAATTAAAATATATATCTATAAGAAGAATATGAATAAAGTGAAAAGGAAAAATTTTACTAGTCGACACGTTTTGTTCTCGTCTAACGGTCCCCTGAAAATATGAAAGCAAATATTTTATATTTTATTTAACAATTCTGAAAAACCTACGACATTTTGACTACTGTTCATAAATACTTGTTGTAAAATAAAATCCTGGCATATTCGGGACGAAACGCATTGGTTAAGAAATGTTTAACATTTGCTTTTATTCATACATTTTTTCTACAGGTTAACTCTGAGAAATTTTTCATATATATATATATATATATATATATATATATATATATATATATATATATATATATATGTGTGTGTGTGAGTGTGTGAGCGTGCGTGCCTGTATGTGTGTACAAACATATATATATATGTATATATATATATATATATATATATATATATATATATATATATATATATATATATATATATAATATTCATTACAACTATATTTTACACACGCACACACACATACATACATACACACACACACATATATATATATTGTGCATTTTAAAAAATTCTTGTTAAAGGCGAATGACAATTTTTGTTTAATTTTTCTTGTCTTCGTTCATGTACTTTCTTTCCTCGACATAAAGCATGTAGAAACTGTCCAAAAGTTCTGGATATTCAAGCGCTTTCGGCTATTTCTTTAGCCATTATCGATGACGATTTTTATTTTTTCATTTAACTGAATGCGAGGCTTTTCTTCTTTTGAACAATGATAATTCTTTACAGATGTATCGCTCCAGACGTGAAGTAACCGATTGGATCGGTTGGTGTTTTATTTAATGACTGAAATTCGTAGACAAATTGGCATAGCGAGATATTCCTTCCATAATCTAAGCAGCGTATTAAGAAACCGGGAAAATAGGTTAGAAACGGTGTAAATAGTACTGTGCAATCATATAATATGGGTCTTACGATATATGGAATTGACATCCACAGGACATAGCAAGTGTGTGTGTGTGCGTGTGTGTGTGTGAGTGTGTGTGCGTGAGCATGTGTGTGTGAAAGAGAGAGAGAGAGAGAGAGATGGACGGGATGAGCGCGCATAACTTACTCAAAATGGATGGCAAAACAGGAATTAATAGAGTTATTAAAATGACCATCTTTACTTAAAGCTACAAAGGACCGGAAAACGTTGAGAGTCATGATCGCTCACGTTCTGAAGGGACACGGCACTTAGTAGAAGAAGAATTTTAGTGGAAGTAGCAGGCTTGCGAGATAATAGTAGCACAATCAGTCTATTGGTGTCGAGACTAGATTGAACTCTTCAGACTGCTCACCTGGGTAATGGTATAGTGATTTTCCAAGTGCAGCTTGGATGTGGCACAATGCCGAAAGTAAGGAGCACCCAGTGAGGATCGAACTCACTAATCATTCGTAATTGTTCTAGCGAGACAAACTTGCTAATCATTACACCATCTCGAGGTGCCCCAAAAATGATTTTCTAAGCGGAGCTTAGATGTGGCACAAGGCCGAAAGTATGAGGCACCAAGTGAGAATCGAACTCACTACTCAATCGTAACTGATCTAGTAAAACTATCTTTCTAACCATTACACCACATCGAGGTACCCCACCTGGTTAATGGTATATGGAGGCGTTGCGCTACTCAAACCATATAGCCCCACTCTTGGCCGTATCGACAATATCCCAAAATTACAGAACCTTACATTTCTTGTCAGCTTGGCTGAAGGAGTTGCCGGAATCTTGTCCGTGATGACAGCCAACCGCCTTCGGGGCTTCACTCTGAATTTTTACTTTTTCTTTGTTTGGAAACAGAATTTTAACATTAGGGTTTCCTTCCCTCTATGGACTGCCTTCTAGGGTTGACGTAGTCTATATACCCGATAAATCTTTATCGTACACGCGGAATATTATCTTCATATATGTTGTTGTGATCACAACGTTTCAGCTGTTTTGTTTTCTGTTGTAAATTATGTAAATATTGCTGATTCTTTATTCCAGAAATTCAGACAGAAAATTATCGCACAATCTTTTACGTCAATTACAAAATAAAGCTAAACATTTTCATTATAATCATTATCTGTCACATATTTTGCTGTGGTCGTTGAGTCACTACATTGCTGAGAACCTGGCCTATTCCCTTTACACTTCGGATAAGACGAAAGCCAATTTCTTCCAACTTGAAGGTACGCCTTGATAACGGGCACGTGGGCGGTGAATACATTGCATGAACACTCCATGGTACCACGAGAAATTATAAAATGACTCCGAGAGGATAAAAAAATCATCTGAACTCCTTGTTAACATTACAGAACCCTCACTACATCACTTGAAGATACAGAGCTCTTTGAGAGATCCTAGGGATTTCGGGAGGGACTTTACCACTCACGTTGAAAATCAGTGATTTTTAACTTTCAATTTGACCATTTTCACATAAATGTGTAAATATTTCTACCAATACTGCAAGACTTGACCTTTCTCAAAATACTCCATTTCACGTTAAGGCTTCTATTGCTTTTTCTTTTTAACTCCCACACATGTTCCATTGTTGCCTTGTAGATAACTCCTTCCGTATTACAGGCACCATCCAATGGACATTTGCCTTCATCCCTGCAATTACAAGCTTCACTATTGGTGCTACTACGGTTTCGTATATGGTGAGACTGTGTCAGCTGAAAGGTTGAACTCTATATCCATATATTGTCTGAATCTTTTACTCATGTGGACCGTGATATCAAAATCTAGGTTCTGGAAGACCCTGAATGCATTTTTCTAATTCTATCGTTTGCACTTCTATTTTCAGGTACAATAATTAATCCAGCATCTCTATATAGGACGTAGCTGTCAACATTGAAGATTTTTTAAAAATTTTATTCAATATAAAAAGGCCCATCAGTTCCGAAACCTCGTCTCCATCAAATGACACTTGTGTGACAACGAAGACACCATTGCTGGACTTCTTAATCCATGTTTCGGCATTATGAAATAAAACAGATTTACGACAATGCAAGGTTATCTTAATCTACTTAGTAAATAAATAAAATATTAATAAAACGCTTGGCGCAGTCCAGTGCTCAAGCAGGCCTTTCTCCGATATGGAGGGGTAGAAATCTTTGATGTCGTATTTAATAAATACATACTTATCTTTATGTTTTAGACAATGAACCCGGGGATACATTAATTGGTCCCCCTTCCATTGGTTTGTTTGCGTAGCTACTCTTAATAAATCGCATATATTTTGTAAGATTACCTGGCTTACAATACCCAATCAGCTTTAGTTGGGTTTATTAGGTGGAACAAAGAGTTGCTAAAGAAATCATTTTTATAGCCGTTAAAGTTTAGAAAAGCTAGCTTTCCGCATAATATATGGGCCTTATCACTAATACACAGCCAGGTGTTGATGTCTTTAGCCTCTTTGTTGATATTTTCAATGTACCATGCAGGTGGTTTCTTTTCATATCTGGTGACTTCATCAGTTATCCATTAAGCCCTTGGGATCATATTATATATATTTTTTGTTTCATCTCCTTTGACCAGGTTCATTGGTAGCTTTTTTATTTTCTCCATCTCCGCAGAAAATGTTTTTGGAAGATGTTATTTCTTCTTAAATTTTATCATATCCAAAATGCCTAGTAAGTTTTTTTTTCAAAACCAGCTAGCACTTCATTAGCAGAGGTTATCTTCTGGTCTTAGACTGGAATGTTTCTCTATTTTCCTTGCAATTAGCATATATTCGCTGTGCAAACAATGCTTTCCACCTCATCCTAGCAAGGAAGTTTAACATTTTGTTCAAAAAAATTAACATGGACTCGTGCCTTCTCGGTACTGTAATGTTCTCGGGTGAATAGGGGCTTTTGAAGTCACCCATCGTTGTTTACTTCACGTGGTATTAGCAAAAAAAAAAAAAAAAATTCCCAGCATCCCTCGCGCATTTCTAGTCACACCAAAAACAATTTTAGTTCGATGAAGGACAAAACGAATTACAAGAAAACTTTTTCCATATATATATATATATATATATATATATATATATATATATATATATATATATATGTTTCATTAAATAATATAGACAAGTGTTGTCTATTTATTTTATGTAAATTCTTTTCATAACGTCTGATAAGCTTAATAACATTGTCATTAAACGAGGAAAGAAAATCACAATATTGATCCATATTTTTTAATCCAATCTAAGCTTTCGGCTTACATAAGCCATTATCAAAGATGACAATTACTGTACAACATATTAATCAATATACGGACAAGACAGTGATGATAGTCAATGATTGTTTACATGGATGATTTCCTAGCAACGATAAACACGTGCATACAAGACGCTAGAAACGAAAATCGCACCGCATCTCATGACGTCATACATGACCACGCGAGAGTGAATTCGAGAAGTATTAATTATGGGAAGCCGTTGGTATAAATCAATGCTTTCTATTACCAATTATAGACATTTAAGGATATTTGTAGAGATTCCATAGTTGATTTTGTTTAGGTTATGTTTCACTTGTTTGATATATATTGCTTCAAGGATTTTTGTTTTTTGTCTATTGTTTTCATGTTGAAGCATAATTGTGTTTTCGACAAGGATTTTACGGAATTGTGTGTGCGGCCAGGCATGTTGTTTTAAATGCCTAAAAATGTTAGAGTTTTCATTCAAATGTAGTGTCAATATACATACATACATACATACATATATATATATATATATATATATATATATATATATATATATATATATATAAAACTGGAAAGAGCATTTGGATATTTTTACGGCTTTTCTAGACAATGTGAGCCATTTAAAATCAAAACATACAGGCTGTAAGAATGATTATTTTTAGTTTTTGAGAGAGAATATCGGATTAAAACTTTTGGGGAAATGACAATTATAAATCTCCTGTCTTTTTAACTCAGCGATTTGGACGGGAGAAGAGAGATGGAATCTTACCTTCCCGAAGGGTATTTGTGCTTAAGGAAATGTAACGAGGTCGACTGGAATTCGAACTCATCCTCACCCGATCTTTATTAGACTACACGCACCTAACAAGAAAGATAACTGCGGTTTCTTTCAGATTTACTTATTATGCTAAATTTCAGTAAAATATAAAACAAGCGTTTATATATACACAAGACTGACGGGATTGGAAACTAGTTGAAACCAGACAAACGATGGAATTATTGAAATCATCGGTTAGTTTAAGTCAGAAATATTTTCCATTTTTGATTGTCAACTTTATTCTCATAAAGAATAAAAGACAAATAAATTCTATTCAGAATTCTATCATTTAAACGCCGTTAATTGCAATGACGTCTTGCCGTCTATCCGGCAGCTCTTCGATAACTTTTGAGTAGATTTCCAGAGGTTTTGTGAGAAAAACTTTTCGACGAACTCTTAGATATGGTTTCCATCAGAGAAGGTTTTCCCCATCCATTTGCGGCGGTTGTAAAAGGTAATAATCGGTTGGTGAATATGGCGGGTCGGCTAGAACAAAATTCCAAAATCTTTTACCTGTTTCATTTTTTTTTCTGGAATGCAGTCTTGCTTTGTTATGGAAGCGAGCAATCGTTTTCCTATTGAAACTCTCATAGACACATTGCAGCTGCTTGATAAAAAAACATGTATAAAAAAACATTTACGGTTTCGTTACGTTTTTAATACACGCTCAGAATTTCGTTTATTGCATGAATTTCAGTTTTTGTGATACGCATGTGGAAAGTTATACTTAGCAATCCACTGTATTTTGCGTTAAACGGAGGCGTCCTTTTTTTTTACCATTTCTTATGATTTATTTAAGGAAACTAGTCTTGATGAAACATTCGCCATTACAATATATTAAGTTTGCTAGAAGTTGAGCTCTAGTATAAGGCAATAGATACTACTAGTGTTAGGACTCAATTAGTGAAGAAGAAGAAGAAGAAGAAGAAGAAGAAGAAGAAGTAGTAGTAGTAGTAGTAGTAGTAGTAGTAGTAGTAGTGCGGGGGTTAAAAGCTGAAACCTAAAGTTTTATTCTTTCTGCATGGGACCAATGCCTGCTAACTAGTAATTACCAAGCACACCTAATAATAATAATAATAATAATAATAATAATAATAATAATAATAACAATAATAATAAAAGCGGAAACTGAAGGTTTTATCCTTGCTGCGCAGGACCAATGCTTGCTAACTAGGAATTATCAAGCACATATACTAAAATATTGTGTCAGCCCAAAATGCAGATTCTGTGATAAATATCCAGAAACGATTGATCCTCTTGTATCAGGTTGCACGATGTTGGCACCCACTGAATATAAAATCCGACATGACAGAGTGGGTCAATATCTGCACTGGAAAATCTGCAACTTCTACGGGAAGGAAACTGAAAGAAACTGGTACCAACACCACCCAGACCCAGTTACGGAGATAGGACCTGTTACAATTCTATGGGACTACACAATTCACACTGACAGAACAATCAAGGCCAACCGACCAGATATTGTTATTAAAGACCACAAACAAAAACGGTGCCTCCTTATTGATATGGCAGTCCCTGCTGACTGCAATGTATCTTTGAAGATATTCAAAAAGCTGTCAAAATACAAGGACCTTGAAATAGAGGTCTCGAAAATGTGGCATATGGGAACATCAACAATCCCTGTTGTAGTTGGAGCCCTAGGACTGGTTGGAAAAGATTGCAGTAGACTAATTGCAGGGATTCCTGGAAGCCCATGCCTCAAGGAGATACAAAAAATTGTTCTGACAAGTACAGCCCACACTTTACGAAGGGCTTTATCTATGTAATTTTTTTTTTTTTTTTTTTTGTCAGTGAAAAGTGTTATGATGCCATTTCTAACCTTAGGTCCCTGGGCGGGACCCGGAAAGAAATGTGTAAACGCCAGAAAGCAAAGAAAATAAAAATAATAATAATAAAATAATAATTATTTTAATTCCTTTTATTTCTGATGTATACTCATTTTTTCGGGTCCCAACCCGTGACATAATTTCAGAAATGGCATCATGACATTTGCCACTGAGCATTTTTGAGATAGATTAAAATAAAAATACCTTTAAATCTCACATATCTTACGTGGATAAACCCCTTCGTAAGGTGTGGGCTGTACTTGTGAATAGAATTTTTTTGTATTTATTTAATTCATAAGGTTAGAAATGGCATCATGATTCTTTCCACTGACAAAAAAAAAAATATATATATATATATTACATAGATAAAGCCCTTCATAAAGTGTGGGCTCTATTTGTCAGAAAACATTTTTGTATCTCCTTGAGGCATGGACTTCCAAGAATCCCTTCAATTAGTGTACCGGAATCTTTTCCAACCAATCCTAGGGCTCCAACTACAACAGAGATTGTTGATGTTTCCATATTATTATTATTATTATTATTAAAAATAAACGCACAACAACAGTCAGCTCTTCTGTTATGTTCGACAGAGAAGCTTTCAACAACACAGTTCACAGAAAATGTGTAGCCAGGCTACTCGTACATATGATTTAATTACAGTAGTGATGGTTGGAGTAGGACCAAGCATACTTTTTAGAAGAATCGTATACAGAGATCTTTTGCACATAGTGCGCTACAAGGTCCACAAACGACCTTTGTCCCACTTTTGGTTTCGTTTGGTTTGTTTTGTGGCATATCAACCTCAATGAGTTATTTAATGCCGACAAGATTTTTATTGATGGTAATTTTTTTCAAAAAATATATTGCTGGTAATTTTTTTTTAAATGTATAGCTGGTAATATTTTTTTTTTCAAAAATGTATCGCTGGTAATAATTTTTCTTCAAAAATTTATTGCTAGTAATATTTTTTTACAAAGTATTTCTGGTATTAAAACCTATTTTTACATTTTCTTAGTCGTTTGACTCCTGTTTGGTGGTTAACTATTTACACATAACTGGGACCCTAAAAGGTGCTGCCACTCTGGATCAGGTTGAACTTGAGGACACCAGCAATTAAGAAGTGGTTCAACGCTCCTCAAAACCTCCTGATCAGAGGCCTTGCGGTTGGACGTAGTTTATCGTCTTATCCAGGACGCTGATGTAGTTTATCGTCATACTCAGGACGGTTCCCGCTTTTGAATTCAGAGCTGTTCTCCTAACGTGGATAATATTCCAGTCTGTTCTAATATGTAACCAATAACAAAGGCGAGTCTATACCAAGGTTATTTGCACATAAATGAATATAACGAACTCTATTACAACACCCGCGGATTCATATGTTGACATTAATAATAATAATAATAATAATAATAATAATAATAATAATAATAATAAATTCTTATTAAAGACCACAAACAAAAACGGTGCCTCCTTATTGATATGGCAGTCCCTGCTGACTGCAATGTATCTTTGAAGATATTCAAAAAGCTGTCAAAATACAAGGACCTTGAAATAGAAATCTCGAAAATGTGGCATATTGGAACATCAACAATCCCTGTTGTAGTTGGAGCCCTAGGATTGGTTGGAAAAGATTGCAGTAGACTAATTGAAGGGATTCATGGAAGTCCATGCCTCAAGGAGATACAAAAAATTGTTCTGACAAGTACAGCCCACACTTTACGAAGGGCTTTATCTATGTAATTTTTTTTTCTTGTCAGTGAAAAGTGTCATGATGCCATTTCTAACCTTAGGTCCCTGGGAGGGACCCGGAAAGAAATGTGTCAACGCAAGAAATCAAAGAAAATATTAGGTTGGTGCAAAAATAATGACGTAATAATGTCGTTTTTTGATGTTAAAAATACGTCAGAAAACGACATTATTACGTCATTATTTTGCACCAGCCCAATAAAAAATAATAATAATAATAACAATAAACGTTTACATTTTGATGAAGTAGTTGCACGTAGAGACCCTAATAATCTGTCCGTTCAAAAAATGTTATGTCGATATATGCGAAAAAAAAAAAATATTGTTAAATATATGTCCAATAAAAATTCCTTTCCACATACAAGAAAACAAAAGAATTCTGAAAATACTTTATTGAATATAAAACCAGTAAACAAATATTATAAAGAGGTGAAAGATAATGTTTCTTACGTGAAGTTGCACGTGTTTTCAAACCCGGCTGTGAAAGAGGGGCGTTTTAGACGATTCAATTAATGGCGATGACGACCGCAAACAAACCCGCCATATTGGTTAGCGGGCTGTGGTTAAAATTGTTAGGAGCCAAGTAAAAGGATTAAGATAAGAGAAAAACGGATAAAGATAAGGGAAATCCAACAGAATTATCTATGGGTGCGTAGGTGTGTTTGCGTTCGTGTGTGTGCGCATGCGAATTCGATGTTCGGGCGAGATTAATGACAGTTGCAGCTGCTTATTAAGTTGGACGGTCCCGTTAATACGATTAGTTTGAAAAGAGGAAAAGGCGGGAATGTTCAAGGTGGATGAAAGTTAACAAAGGAGAAGGAAGGAAGGAAGCAAGGAAGGAAGGAAGGAACGAACGAACGAACGAACAAAGGCAGAAGGAAGGAAAGCAGGAGAAAATGCTTCCTGGAAGACCACTTTTCTTCTTTTTTGTAAGGAAAGGAACTAAAGTTAACGGAAAAAAGTATAGACAAAGAAAGAAAAATGAAGGGAAACGTTAAAGAAGAGTATAGTTTATATCGGAAATGTATGCGAAGAAGAGAAAGAAAACAGGAAAATTTGACGAAATAATTATAACGTAAATGACAAAATGAAAAAAAACAAAAACGCCGTAGTGAAATATTAAGAAAAAAAAAAAAAAGATTAAAGATATATTGAGCGAAATCCAGAAAATAACTGGCACGATTATGTTATTGCAAACACAGAAAAAAAAATACGAGAAAATCAGGTTCGAATTGAGTCGGTGTCATTTGATACGAATTAATAGCTACCAATTGTGTAATCTTTCTGAACCTATTGTTCACCCACTACAAGACGCAAGAGCCGCTCAAGGTAGAATAAGCTTATTTTATAGACGTAATAAATGTAGAATATGATATGTAGGATAGATAACGTTTGACTTGAGTCTTGAAGTAATTAAGAGCATACTCACCCCACTATTTTGAACAGGAGTAGTGGTTTATCCCTTGTTTCCGGTTCAGGATTGCCTTTCCAGTTTCCTCTAAAGTCTTATCAATCTCTTTCACTATCAGTAGCCCTTACGTCTTAGTGGCATTAATGTTTTTTTTGGGGGGATGAATTAAAAAAGTTGGAGAAACGTCTTCTTAGGAGCCTGTTCTACAAAGCGGCTATGAAGATTCTGTCGGAATGGAACTTATTTCTTACCAATGCAATTGCAAAGGGATGGACAAAGGTTCAACCCTCTGTACATTGCATGGTGCTAAATGTCTAAACTGGTCGAATGTAGACCATCACAAAGTTTTCCAGGAAACATTGATAAAGGTATCTGTCTTGACAGACTGCAGAGAGAATATCAAAGAAATAAAAAAAAAAAGGAGCAAATTAGGACCTCACTAGAGAACTAAAACACCCGTGGAAACGAAAGATTTAGATCATTTTATTAATAATTGCAACATTGAGATCTATTTAAATAGAAACTAAGTTAAAACCGGAATGACTGAACATTCTAAAAAAGGTTCAATTATCATAATCTGTAAGGATGGCAAGAGTACTGTGGGAGGATCTGGAGATATTAGGTTGGTGCAAAAATAATGACATAATAATGTCGTTTTTGACGTGTTTTTAACGTAAAAAAACGACATTATTACGTCATTATTTTTGCACCAACCTAATACAAAGAAACTTGTAATCGCCCGCACAGAATCAATAAACAGATACTGTAAACCTACATTGTACTAGATTTTGTTATGCAATTTATGAATTTAAATGTAGTGCTAGATTGGCGGCAAGGTCTCTTCATTTTACTGTTGAAATGACGAGAGGTAACCAAAAATTCTATGCCAGGCATGGGCAATCGTTTCATAACACTGAGCCGCATGATCCATGGTTCATCATAAGGCGGGTCGCACCCCTAAAACGATTCAAATTAATTTTTCGTAGGAGATACCTTATCAGTTTTCATACGGAAAACCATATGCGTATGAATATATCTTTGAGATTGGAGAAAAGTTTATTTACTTTTCTTGAGAGAAAAGATTTTTTTTATATTAAACAAAAATGAAGTCTTGGTATATTATCACTGATGTCATTGTGATTAACAGATGACGTTGCGTATGATTTATCATATTTCAAATTTATTCATTTGAAAATAAAAATTTATATTTCTTCTTTAGAGAAAAAAAAATGTTTCAAAAATTAAAGAACGTTTACACGTATGACCTTCCTTAGTGAAAATCGCCAATTGGCTAAAATGATAAAAAAACGTTATTTTCATTGAATTATTACAAAATTTAAGAAATAGTGTACTTAATCAGTATTTTTGTATTTGTGTTATCTATGAGAGAGTGTGTGAGTGAACAAGTGAGAACGAAACAAGATGTTAAGAAACGTTATTTTCATATGAAATTAAAAGGAGCCATTCAGAAAGACCAAATAGGCCATATGAGGCTCGTGGGTCGAAGTTTGCTCATGACTGTTCCATGCTGATAGTTTCTTCTATCGCACTTCTCGCTTGTGGAACACTCTTGCTTCCTAGTCAATTTTGATTGATAAAAATTCAAACGCAATGTCAATCGTTATCTTCTGTCTTCTTAATTCAGGTTCTTTTCTTGTTCTCTCTCCTTTATTCACATTATCTAACACTCAGCAACCGCCTGTATCTTAGTGGCTTTATTGCCTCGTTTGGGGTGAAATGATTTTAAAACTATTGGTATTAACCAAGAGATGCCGGTTGAAGTCTCAATATAAATTTATATGAGCGAGCAAAGAGTTTTCTGCAGTCATGATGAGCGGCTGTACTCCTAATCAGGCTCCATCTTTCAAACGTCTATTGGGACTCAAGTTCACTCTAGATCTCAAGCGGACCTTATATATATATATATATATATATATATATATATATATATATATATATATACGATGCGTAGCTGAAGATGCTGGAAAATATTCAGTTCTTTTTACTTGAATTCTCCTACCTTGTTCCACCTTACTGCCAGATTTGTTGCTAGATCTCCCTCATTACCATTTTCAGCCATGACAGTGTTTAAAAGCGTTTACTTGGCCTTGTGGGTGATGAATTATTTCCCACCTTACACCTACTTCCGCACTGACGAAACGTCGCTGATCACAAATATATTCCGATGAAATGAATGGTTTATATAAAAAAGCATACAAAAGCAAAAGGAGAGAAAAGATTACTTTTATATAAAAGAGGAAGCTAGCAGTCCAGCTGAACATAAAGCAAGCAACCACAAAGTAAACATACCCAACCCTTTGCAAATCATTCTTCTTTGACTACTGAATATGATGGACTTATTTATCTATAGCCTTTTTAATGTTATGTTTGTCAGGTTATTGTTTTACTACTACCAGTATTTCCATTCAGTTTTTCTTCTTTGGCTTCAAAATGGTTCAAGTGAATTGAGGTATATTTAGCTATAATGGATCTACTGGTAACTAAGAATATCATAGGTACTTTATTATGGTAATTCCTTTTACAGTACCTGCAATAATAATTATATCTTTATGTAAATAATATCATGATAGAATTGGGCTAAGCAGAAATGACAATTTTAATATGATACACTTATTTATCTTTGATCTTAATACGATGTTTGACATGTTATTGTTTTACCGTTAGAAGTACTTTCAGTTCCAGCTTTTTCATCTTTAGTTTGATAATAATCGGAGTGTGGTTTGAGAGATCTACTGGGACATAAAAAAACGCTAACTTGTTGCGATAATTATTTTTATACTCAGTCAGTTAATTGCCAACGTGATACACGATTAGGCGATCATATATGTTTGGATACATGACTGATAAGGCAGTTTTTTCCCGCAGTACGTTGCCATTTATTTTCTGCGGTAGACCAATTGCCATCCAAGGCTATAGAACCCGTTTTGTCCTGCTAAAAGGAGAAGAAGATGATTCATAGCTTTCCCAAGGGAAATGTAATGGATTCGACTGGAATTCGAACTCGGCTCTCCGATTCCTCAATCGGAGCCGCTATCCATTATTCAACCGAACCTCCGTTTTTATACTACTATTACTACTAATAATAATGATCATCCTGATGCTCTGATGTGGTAGAAGGTGAGAGTGCAAATGGCTTCTGACATTTCATTGGAGTTGTTAACATGTACATCTTTTGTCTTCTTGAATTTAAATAGACGACAGTAAATCTGTTCATCACACTATATTTGCTCGTAAGTTTCTTGATTTTAACGGGTTGAGCCAAGCCGCTTAGGGCCTGGTGCACTGTGTAGCACTGTTCATGAGAAGGGGTAGTGGAAAAACATCATTGTCAAGTATCGAGAGCTTTAAATTTAAGATGAGGCAACCAAAGTAACGTCGACGTCACATCTAGATACTTGGGAATTCCCTTAATCGGAAACAAATTAAGCCTAATTCATTATATAGCCTGCTTTTATCAAAACCTCTCACCATATCGGGTACATATGGATATGGTGTACGTGTCTGGTATGCTCTTATCAGACTGAGTCATCGTTTACTTATACCTCAGCGTCACTTCACTGGCGTGCTGTTCTCTTGCGTACTAATAATGATAATACTATATTTTGGCCCGTTGCTCTTACTTAATAAGAGCAATCGTAATAATGATGGTTTACATCGGTGGGTATAGGCACTGGTTCCACACCAGCGTGTAAAGGGTTCATAGTTCGTGCTAAGGATCAAGGCCTCTCAACCAGGAACTACTAAAGAAATGTCCTGAACTTAGCAACTTAGCCGTATGACACTAACAGATTACTTACTCCATTGCAAAGATTGGTGGAAAAATAAGCCATCATATATTGTAATGCATAATGAAGTTACCATCTTCTAGAATTTTCAGACTAATTCGGAAATCAAGGCCAATCCACCAAAATTTATTGGGAAAAATCATGTTGCAGCTCCAGCCGACAGAGACACATCTCGTTTGAAAAATTAAGCGAATGCAAAGATCACGTGATAAATATCAATAGAATGTGGTATCTCCAAACAGAACCGTTACCTTGTTGTTATTGGGAATTTGGGAATGATATCAAATGACTCAAACAAATAGAACACATTTCTGTTAGCTATAAAGCATGTGGATTGCAAAAGAATTATACTCAGGGGTACCTCTCACATCTTTCGTAGATTTTTCTCCATTTAGTGACCACATTTTTATTATATTCTGATTATATAGAATCACATATTTGCCTCTTCTCACACAAAAGAACTTGTTTCTTGAACTTTCTGGTTGAGACTTGACGGTAACTTGTACTATATAAAGCAAAGACTAACAATATTAGTAATTCCAGTTGTAATTGGAGCCCTTGGATTGATTGGAAACAGTTTCGATAAACTGATAGGAGGGATTCCTGGTAACCCATGTCTTAAAGAAATAAAAAAAAAAGTACTCACTAGTAAAAGTCACTCATTATGAAGATATTTATCTATGTAAAATGTCTGTGATCTTAGGACCTTTATTTTACAAAAATGATCAGTGGAAAATGTCATGATGACATTTCTGACCTTAGGTTTCTGGTTGGGTCGCAGAAGGAAATGTGTATACAACAGAAATTGAAGAAAATAATAATAATAATAATAATAATAATAATAATAATAATAATAATAATAATAATAATAATAATAATGATGTTGTTTGAGTAAATAACATTATTATAGTGCCAGGCTAGGTAGAAGCAATAAATCATAACTTACGTCAATGACCGCTCGGGATAAAAATCAGCTAATGAGAAACCTCACATTTAAATATAAGACGATCAAGGATTTTTTTTTGAGTCATTTGTTTGTAAAAAAAAGCGTATCTCATATGCCGCCAACGTCATGTAGTATCTGCTACATTTTGGGTTATTCTCTCTATTTATGATTTCATTTTGAATACAAATAAATAACATTGAAAAAGAAAGAAAGAAAGAAAGAAAGAAAGAAGAAGAAGACGAATGTCTATAGTTCGGATTTATTTACATTGGGTTATTTTTTATCCCAACATTTTTAAAATGAAAAGACTTGTTCCATTAGGCAGACGTGAATTCAGATGCTGAATGTCGAACTCGAAAGCAGAGTGAAGTGAATTGAAATGAATGCTTTCATTCGGAAGCGAATTGCGTCCTTCCTTTGCATTTCCATCCTTTTCTGTTCTTTCTTTCGTTTATTTATTCAATCAGCATTGATCATGGGCGGGCAAACAGGGACGATCCCGTTACGCGGGCGCCATCTAGTAGCCAATTATTGAATTTGAATAAATAGTGTCGAGTCACGCCGAGCGTAATGTTGGTGTCAGAGTTATTCGAGTGAGTACTGTGTGGACTATAATTTGTAGTTAAAAGCGAATGTCCGGTGATGACTTTGGAGATGAAGTCTATTCACTTTCTCTTTCCCTTTTTATATGTTATTCCTTTTCATTCGTGAAATGCTGTTTTGTTTAATAATGTGTCTGCAAGATAAATGTGTTTAGACGTTTATTCATTTTTCCCTTTCTCGCTAGAGAAAGGCAGTCAGAATTTTCAGGCTTCGAATTAATGGGAAAATGTAATTAGTAATTAATGTTGATTTCAGTAACCGTGTCTCTCAACTACATTCTTCTACACGCAAGCGAAATACGAACACATGTGAATGTAAAAATCACGCACACACATACATACACACATACATACATACATATACCCAACATGATATCAAGATTTCCCAAGTGTACGCACATTGGGACCATACTTACTTGGTCAGTCTACCAAAACGTTTCATGCGATTTGTGTTCATTAATTATGCGACATTTTGGAACAAAGATTTGGAATGGCATTGCGATCTTTACAATGACTGGCATTTGGTTATTTATAGTCGGATAAATGCTGGACATATATTCATATTTAGGCCTGGTCGTTTGTTTATGAGTATATTTTTGCTTTTCCTTTATACTTGAGTCAATAGGTAAAATCTTGTCTTTTATTTATACTTGAGTCTATAAGTAAATCTATATATGTAAATATTGCACATTTATTTAAACTTGGGACTTTAGATAAATGTTAGCCATTTAATTTTTCTAGAGTGTATATTTAAATATTGGCCATTATATGTACCTGAGACTATAGTTAAATATTGGCCATTTATTTGTACCTGAGACTATAGTTAAATACTGGCCATATATTTGTACCTGAGACTATAGTTAAATATTGGCCATTTATTTGTACCTGAGACTATAGTTAAATATTGGCCATTTATTTGTACCTGAGACTATAGGTAAATATTAGCCTTTTTTTACCTGAGTCTATAGTTAAATATTGGCTATTTATTAGTACCTGAGGATATATTTAAATACAGGCCATTTATTTTTGCCTGAGACTATAGTTAAATACTGGCCATATATTTGTACCTGAGACTATAGTCAAATACTGGCCATTTATTTGTACCTGAGTCTATAGTTAAATATTGGCCATTTATTTGCATCTGAGACTATAGGTAAATAGTGGCCATTTATTTATACTTGAGTCCATAAGGAAATATTGGCTATTTATATCTGGGTCTGTAGACGAATTCTGGATATATAATTATTCTTTGTTCTATAATTAAAACGGAGTCATTTATTAATACTTGGATATATAGATAAACGTTGATAGTTTATAATTAGTTCTAGAGATGAGCATCGGTTGTTGATACCTTAGTGCGTAAGCATCCAGCTGTTAGCTGACGCCTTTTCGTCGGGATGTTTTCGGTGAATTCTAGAATCCACCATAAGAATAACAGGCTTTCCGACAATATTCTTTAGGTTAAACGCTGGATCCTGAGTTGCGCAGGCGTTTCAAGACTAATTTGTAGTCGTTTAAAGACGATAAGACTTCAAGGCGACCACTCACCAATAAAACGCGGAAAAATACAGTCATCGATGAATCAGTCAGTTAAGTGCCATACGTGATACACGCTTGGGCGCTCGTGCTTCTTTCGATCCATGACTGATTAGGCAGAAGCCATTCCCGCAGTAAATTGTCATTTATTTTTGCGGTAGACTGGTTATCAACCAAGGCTAGAGGACACATTCAGCCCTGCTATTCAATCCATAACTATAGTGGGGGAGAGAAGAGATGGATTCATATATTTTGCACACACTGCATACTCCAGAAAAATTAATAAAGAAAATATCAGGATCGAACATGGTTTCTCCTACCAAGGGGACGCAGTTTTATAGCCTGCTGGAGAGCATAGATTTTATGAGGTTTTTCGAGTGCACAGGGCAGTAGCCGTAATGCACACTGTTTAAAATGAATAAAGAGGGTGCGTATATTTCACGTGTATCCGCTAAAATAACGTCTAAAGTATTAGGTTGGTGCAAAAATAATGACGTAATAATGTCGTTTTTTGACGTGAAAAAATACGTCAATAAACGACATTATTACGTCATTATTTTTCCCCAACCTAATAATATATATATATATATATATATATATATATATATATATATATATATATATATATATTGACACTACATTTGAATGGAAACTCTAACATTTTTAGGCATTTAAAACAAGATGCCTGCCCGCACACACAATTCCGTAAAATCCTTGTCGAAAACACAATTATAGTTCGACATGAAAACAATAGACAAAAACTAAAAATCCTTGAAGCATTATACATCAAACAGTTGAAACCCAACCTAAACAAAATCAACTATGGAATCTCTACAAATATCCTTAAATGTCTATAATTGGTTTATACCATGGCTTCCCATACTTTATACTTCTCCAATTTACTCTCGCGTGGTCATGTGTGACGTCATGATGTCATATATATATATACAGTGGGGTGAAACAAATATTCGTACGCATACAAATTCTTAACTTACTGTATTCACAACTAATAAATAAGCATCATTTTCATAGAACTAACTGCACACAGATGCATAATAAATGAAGATGCATGGAAAAGAAGAAAACTTTGAATTAATAGAAATAAATCCCATTTATCGATGTTAAAGTGTGAAAAAATATTCGTACAATACAATAAAAGAATATATAATCTTCATGTAATACTTTGTAGAATACACAATATTCACTCCTGCAGCAACCAACCTCTTCTTGTTGTTCTCAATTGATGCTTTGCAAATTTTAGTTGGTATTTTGTTCCATCCTTTGCATATAGTCTTCAGATCCAGGATTTTTGTTGGAGCTCTCCATTGGATTTGAATTTTCAAATAACGTCACAGATTCTCGATTGGGTTTAAACCTGGGGACTTTTAAATCTGGCATTTTCAGGATATTTAGATTATTTTTAGCAAGCCATTGCTTCGGAGAGTTTGCAGTGTGTCTACGGTCCTTATTTTGTTCGAAGATCCAATTAGGAGGAAGTTCAAGATTTTTAATTATGCCAGTAAAATTTGCAGGAAAACCTTCCCAAACCATGATGCTGCCACCACTAAATTTCACAGTTGGAACTGTGTTCTTTTCTTGAAGGCATCGCCATCTTTCCTCCATACATTATTTCTAAATTTACATCACAAAAACTCAATTTTAGTTTGGTCTATCCATAATACTCTTTCCCAATATGATTTTTCCTTATTCTTATTTTCAAGAACGAATTTCAACCTGGTATCTCTGTGTCTTTTCAATAGAAGAGGCGTTTACCGAGGAATTTTTTTGGTTTATTATACATTTGGTGACATAGATTAATGACGAAAGCAAATCATCCTGAAACTCTTGACGTGTGACCATTCGATTTTGTTTAATTTGACGCCTTAATTTCCTCGAAGATCTGAAGAAGTCTTCCGTGAAGCACGTTTCCTCCTTTGGTTTTCAACACTTTTGAGTCTTTATACCTTGCAATGAATGAACTAATGGTAGTAAATTCTTTACTTCTTGCTATGATGATAACCTTCTTGCACGAATATCAATTACAGAATGTTCTGTTTGGATTTTTTCGGTTAAGAATAACTATTGATGACATTAATGGAACATTCTAGAATATTTTCCCTTCTAAAGCAATTTAAAAGTTTCAAAATTGAAATTTGCATTATACGAATACTTTTTTCAAACATTAAAATGGATAAATGGGACTTTATTTCTATTAAATCAAGTTTTTTTTTTGTTTTCTAGGCATTTTAGTTGTTATGCATCTGTGTGCAGTTATATAAAAATAATGTTTATTCATTACTTGGAAATACAATTAATTAAAAATTTGTATTTTTGTTTTCCCCCACGTTATATATATATATATATATATATATATATATATATATATATATATACACACATATAAATATATATATGTGTGTGTGTGTTTGTGTGTATGTATTAATTCATATACATATACCTATGTAGGTAAATGTATACTTATTAATATATACTTATTAGCTCTGTCTAACTACATGGGTTACTGTTCTGTGTACACATTATATTAAATTAAGTAAATATTTATTCGCTTACCTGTGCATGCAAGCTAACGTACCCATATACAGTTGCTAATCATTTGGTGTACATTCTATCTATCTATCTATCTATATTGATGCGATGGCTAAATTTTAGGCATTTTATATTTGTAACTTCGCGCGTTGTTTGTTTTTGAAGAAAAGAGAACCATGACGCAATTCACCCCACTAGAAGTTTGGAAATGGTATGATATAACGCTTGGCATTCGCACCGAAGCTCCAATACGTACTTCTATCTATCTATCTATATATTTTATTCTGTTCAAATCTCTCTATCTTAATCTTGTTTATCTATCTATCTATCTTATTCTGTTCAAATCTCTCTATCTTAGTCTGTTTAAATCTATCATATTCTGTTCAAATCTCTCTATCTTAATCTTGTTAACTCTATATCTATCTATATATCTATCTATCTATCTATCTATCTATCTATCTAATATGTGCGTATTCTAGAAGGGAATTGAAAGTGTTTGTATAATCACTCCTATGAAACAGTGAAATGAAGGTTTATCGTAAACGGGTTTTGCACCAGTTCCGATCATACGAACGTGGTGTTCCTCAAGGCTTTTTCCTGCTTTCTACACTATTTCTGATCTTCATCAACGATATTCCTGATGTCATCAGTTCCCAAGTAGACATCATTACTCAATAGTAAATCCGGAATCGCTGACAAAAACCAACCTAGCCGTAGATCTCGAAAATGACCTCCAATCTTTAGTTGAATGGGGCAGGAAATGGCTTGTAAACTTTAATGCCTCCAAAACGAAACTGCTCTCATGTACCCTCCTTACCTCCCATCAGAATGGCTGATGTCCAACTCCAGGAGTGCACTGTCCACTGATCTGAAGTGAAACAAATACATTGAATCTATAGCTTCATCTATCGCTAGGAAAGTTGGTTCCCTGTGTCGCGCCAAAAGGTTTTTCTCGACGGAATCCATCCTTCAAATCTACAAATCAACCATTCGTCCTTGCATGGAATACTGCTGACATATATGGTCTGGTACTCCCACTGTTCATCTCGTGGTCCTCAACAAAATCCAGAGACGGATATGAAAAGTGACTGGTCCTGATCTGGCATCTCGTCTACAGTCACTTTCTCAGTAACGTGCTGTGGCTTCCCTCTGCCTTTTCTGACGAGCTACTTTGGCTGGTTTTCAAATTGCATGAATTTAAGCGTGCTGCTAGATTGGCATCTCGATCCTACCCTTTCACTGTCAAAACGGTTAAATATAGCAATATCTTCTATTCCAACAGCTTTTTATCTCGCACTTCCCGTCAGTGGAACTCCCTTCCTCTTACTTACTTCCCTAATAGCTATAATCTTCAAATATTCAAATGTTAAGTCAATCGACATCTTCTGATATCTTGACCATGACCCCGTTTTTCTCTTTATCTTTTTTCCCAAACACTCCTCTTTACTCTTGCTCTCACTCTATGTAACCCCTTGCAGGCTAGTGGCACTCACGCCTTGTTCGGGGTGAAATGCTTAAAAAAAGTCTGTATCTGGATTTAAAATGCACATGGTGGTGCACAAAACAAACATTCCACAAACTAGTTCGATTACGGTTAAGAAGCTGAGTTTTGTCGGGCATTTTTGCTACAAGACGTGTAAATCATCACCTAGTCAGCAGAACACACTCAAAGGACACAGACGAGAGATGAAGATGAGAGCGAACTGAGGAGCAATGGCGTCAATTCCATATGAAATGTTGGTACAATAATATCTATCTATCTATCTATCTATCACATTCTGTTCAAATGTCTCTATCTTAATCTTGTTTATCTATCTATCTATCTATCTATCTATCTATCTATCTATCAAACTTATTCTGTTCAAATGTCTCTATCTTAGCCTGTTTAAATCTATCTATCTTATTCTGTTCAAATGTCTATATCTTAATCTTGTTTATCTATCTATCTATCTATCTATCTATCTATCTATCTATCTATCTATCTATCTTATTCTGGTCAAATGTCTGTATCTGAGTCTGTTTAAATCTATCTATCTATCTATCTATCTATCTTATTCTCGTCAAATGTCTCTATCTGAGTCTGTTTAAATCTATCTATCTATCTATCTATCTATCTATCTATCTGTCTATCTATCTATCTTGTTCTGTTCAAATGTCTCTATATTAGTCTGTTTAAATCTATCTATCTATCTATCTAGATAGATAGATTTAATGTTCAAATGTCTCTTAGTCTGTTTAAATTTATCTATCTATCTATCTATCTATCTATCTATCTATCTATATTATTCTGTTCAAATGTCTCTATCTTAGTCTGTTTAAATCTATATATCTATCTATCTATCTATCAATCTATATATCTATCTATCTTATTCTGTTCAAATGTCTATATCTTAATCTTTTTTATCTATCTATCTATCTATCTATCTATCTATCTTATTCTGTTCAAATGTCTATATCTTAATCTTTTTTATCTATCTATCTATCTATCTATCTATCTTATTATGTTCAAATGTCTCTATCTTAGTCTGTTTAAATCTATCTATCTATCTATCTATCTATCTATCTATCTATCTATCTATCTATCTATCTTATTCTGTTCAAATGTCTCTATCTTAGTATGTTTAAATCTATCTATCTATCTATCTATCTATCTATCTATCTATCTATCTTATTCTGTTCAAATCTCTATATCTTAATCTTGTTATCTCTATATCTATCTATCTATCTATCTATCTATCTATCTATCTATCTGTCTGCATTTTGAGAGACAAACTTGCGCAGATATTGTGTTAAAAGCCTTAACAGTGTGAGATGATGGATTAGTGAGGTTTATAAAAAGTAATGTACATATAGATTTCTGTGTAGAAAAAAATATATTTTCGTCAAAGTAGAATTTTCTTACCACCTGCAAAACAATTCTGTACTGGTTTTAAATGATGGAACTTTATGCAACACATTTTTTTTTTATTCTGCATATGCATGAAATATAGCGTTTGCTCCCCGCTTGCATATTCAATGATTTTCCCCCGTCCTTTTCGTTTCCTTTCATTTACTGATAAAATCTTTGACTCTTGGTACTTTTGAACGTTGCGTTTTTACGCTGTACCTTTCCTCCAAACATTCGCAAATTCCTCCAGGCTTTCTTTGTCACTTGCTCATTTCCAATCAGTCAGGTTGCACGCTTCTTTTCTTGTAGAAATATTTTGTCTTTCAATTTTATTCTCAGTCACAAAAGTTCTCTTAGATTTTCTTTTTGTTTTTAATCATTTCTTTGCCTTCACATGAACATGCATTCCATTATTTACTGATCCTTTAAAAGAAAAATTAAACTCTGGCTTTTATTCTTTATATATCTGTATTCTTTTAAAATGTATTTTAATGTATTAAAATGTATTCTGTATTCTTTTTATTCTTAAACTTTACCTGTTTTCTTTTCTTGACATTTCTTCTTTGAATTATTCTTGAAGCACTATTTTCTTCCATTATTTTTTTTTTATTAAGTAGAACTCAGCCATCCTTATTAAAATTTTCTTATATTTTCAAATAATAACCGCTTAAATTTTGGTATCTTTCTTCTCAGTCTTGATTTCCGACGCCATCTTATTTTTTTTCATTGTAATAGACCAACATGTTTTTTACTTTCTATGATATTAATTTCGACATTTTACCTTTTTCAGTCCTTACCGAAAGTATTCAATATTTCATTTGCTTTTTATTTATTTCAACTTTAAAGAAATTTATGCCTATTCTACTGTTTCCGGCTTTCGTCGTTTCTTTTTTTCTGTCTTTTTTAATTTATTACCCTCCCTTTTCATGCTTCTTCCTTTTTCTTTCTTTCTTTCTTTCTTTCTTTCTTTCTTTCTTTGTTTCCACTTTACATTTCTTGCAGCATGAATGGGCTTAAAATAGTCGTTTTTTGTATTTCACTTTGTTTATAAATATAGAACAGAAATATCAAAACACCATATGGACTTTATCAAGACACTAGTTCGTTTATTTTCAAGCTTTTTTCAAATTTACTTTCTTCCTTTTCTGTGTCTATATTTTAGTTTCTACCCGCTATTATTTCCTTATTTTCCCACGACTTCTGTTCAATTTTGTCATCTTTAAATATATTTTTTAAGCTGGTTTTCTGTTTCTCTTTCTTTTTGTTACTTCCTTCTTTCATTCAATTTTCATTTCTTTTCATAGTTTCACTTCATTTTATTAGATATATCATCGTTTTTCTTTCCCTTTTTGGGGTCCTTAATTTCTTTCTTTCTTTCTATGCCTTTTTTCTTTATTTCTTTACTATCTATCTATCTATCTATCTATCTATCTATCTATCTATCTATCTATCTATCTATCTATCTAATTTCTTTATTTCTTTCTTTCCTTCTTTCCCATTCCTTCTTTCCCATGCCTTCTTTCCCATGCCTTCTTCTTTCTCTCTGCCTTAACTGTACTTTCTTTACTTTGTACATTTTCTTTCTTTCATTCTTTCTTTCTTTCTTTCTTTCTTTCTTTCTTTCTTTCTTTCTTTCTTTCTTTCTATACCGCTTTTCTTTATTTCTTTACTATCTATCTATCTATCTATCTATCTATCTATCTATCTATCTATCTATCTAATTTCTTTATTTCTTTCTTTCATTCTTTCCCACGCCTTCTTCTTTCTCTCTGTCTTAACTGTACTTTCTTTACTTTGTGCATTTTCTTTTTTTTCACTTCTTTCTTTCTTTCTTTCTTTCTTTCTTTTTCTTTCTTTCTTTCTTTCTTTTACCTTGCAAATTTTCCTTCCTCCATTAATCTCTCCCTCCCTGCCTTAATTATTTCCTTCCCTCATTACTTGCTTCCTTCTTTCCGTCATTCTTTCTTTTCCATGACTTTTCTTTCTTTCTTTCTTTCTTTCTTTCTTTCTTTCTTTCTTTCTTTCTTTCTTTCTATAATTTTTCATCTGCAGCTATTAATTCCCGATCATCTCTTATCTGCCCCTGTGTTTTGTTTTTGTTTTTTTTACCGTCAGCCCCACCTCCCCATTTCTAATTGTTTATCTTTCCTGCCCATTTGCTGTTTTTTTTTTTTTTTTCTGGATGTGGATCAAAGCCGGTACGATATTTTAATCGATGCTCATGATAAACGTTTACAAAGTTAGATAAGCAACATGTCCATCAATTTATTATCTCGCTTCGCTTTAAAAAGTTTTCACTCTTACTTGCTGCCTGTTTTTTTTTTTTTTGTTTCCGACAGTCGCATTTTCGGACAAAGCCTATTAAATGGAGATTAGTTACGGACTTACTGTAGATATCGCCATCCGTTTTGGATAATTCTCTGACTAAAGGTTTCTTATTTTGTATTTGCTTCTTTTTTTTTTCAATTTATCCTTCGCTATCATACATGTTTTTAAACGCTCATCTTTTTATAAATGTCCGTATGATCATTCATTAGCGAAGTCTGACACAAGGTCAGAATCACAGAGCACTTGCATAGATTTGACATATGAGGTAAGCAAATTTCTCAGCAAAAAGCTACAGTTATTACTTTTTTATTTAATCAATTCTCCAGAAAGTAAGGCAATAATGCTACTAAGAGGCAACTGTCTAATGGGAGTGAAAGAGAATGATGTTCTGATTTGAATAATTGGGTAGTTTCAGGTCTTTCAAACATCATACTCCCCTCATTAAGTCGACCTCATCGGAGCTGAATAAGTCTTACTAATTAACCCATAGCTGGGGGATAATATGTGGTTCCTACCTTTCCTAAAGGAGTAATCGAATATAATGAATCCAAGGGGAACTGGAACTCGCCACTCCTATTAAGAATTCCGAGCCATTATCCATTACACCACCCGCACACCAAAGCTTACAGCAGCTGGTATTCTCAAGCGTTCAACTGTCACTGACCAGGCTCATCGTTGCTTAATTTTGGTGATCGTACGGAACCGTAGTTTCAACGTGGTATGGGATTAAGTGATGTAGCGAAAAGACAACATTTACTAAGAGCTATAAAGGACAGGAAATTGTGGAGAGTCATAATCGCCCTAGTTCTAAAAGGGTATAGCCTATAGAAGAGGATGAACACAAAAGGTTCTTTCTGGATATAATGCACTTTTAGATTTGAGTCACACTATGTTTATTATAGCAGAGTTAAAGATGTTTTGAGGTTACAGAATTAATACCTGTTCAACGACGAAGCAGGCAACTCGTGAAATCGTATTAGGTCATCTTGTTCTTGCATGATCCAAATTTACTTGTTTATTGTACCCAGTGAACTTAGTTTTTATTCCTTTCACCAATCAGTAAATACACATGAAACAAACGATTACGTAAAAGAAAATGGAGAAAAAATGGAAGGAGAAAAGAAATGATTGTTGATTATTTCACAACGGTAATGGCGATGATGGTAGTAGAGTAAGAAAGACACTGTTTATTGCAGGCAGGAATAGTGATGCTGATATTAGACGATGATAGTCGCAATGTTAGTTATACTGCTTCTATAGAATAACGGTAAAAGAAATGAGATGTGGAGGAAGAAAATGCAGCTGAAGAAGTTAAGGCATGAAGTTACTGCTTATAACTCTGCGCACGCGTCGTGCCTTGCGACTTCCGGTCGCGCAGCCAAACGTGATTCAGTGAACGGATGTCAGACGAAAGAAAGCTGCTTTACGTGTCACGACACGAAAAACTAGTTTTCTTTTTATTTATCTCCTTTCTTTTTATTTATCTCTAGATTTGTTTTTGGTCTTTTTCTTATTCGACACCACAGTCTTTGAGCATTTTCCCACCTTCTTTCTTTCAGTCAATTTAGTCTGATTTGTTTGTTCCTTTCAATAAGTTTCGTTATATACAATAGTTTTTTTTCTAAACTTTCTTTCGTTTTTATTCAAATTTCCTTTAGTTTACGTATTCATTTATTCTTAATTCTTTCCTTTTATTTCAGTTTATTTCATTCTTTCTGTCTTAACTCATTTTCTCTTTTCATATTTATATTTTATAATCCATTATCGTATGAACTACATTACCGCAGCATGCTTTTTTCTTGTAATAAAATGCAACAGTTATATCAGCCAAATGCGATAAGTTGATCCAGTCTGTTAATAAATACAGTATTAATTCTTGATCTACTTTTCCTAACATTTAACAGACAGCATACAGTTTGAGGTTTGAAAATTGCTCAAATAAGATTTAAAATTCCGTGTTCATCCTATCAGTTATGTGCCATGCGTGATACAACGCTTAGGTGATCATGTATCTTTCGACATATGGCTGACGAGGTAGATTTTTTTCCTACAGTAGGTTGCCATTTCTTTCTGCGGTAGACCAGTTGGCATCCAAGTCTATAGAATCCGGTCTGTCCTGCTATTTACTCATAGCTGGGTCGGGGGAGAAGAAGAGGATTCATACATTTCAAAAGTGCATTAGAACATAAAGTGAATGTAATGGATTCGACTGAAATTGGAACTCGGCTTTTCTATTCCTCAGACCGAGCCGCTATCCATTACTCCACCGTATATTTTTCCTTAACTAACTCAAAAGTTCCTTAGAGCAGAACATAATTAAAGCTGCTTAGAATATGGTAGAAAAGCTGTTAAAGCAGTAGCAACAATAAGTAAAAATGAAACCTAATACACTGGCTTCGCACTACTTAAGTTTACTGGTAAAAAAGGACATAAAAAAACAAAACAAAAAAAAAACATGGAAAATAAATTTTGGAAGGAAATAATTTTTGTAGATTTGCATACAGTAGACCTTCCTTTATCTACGATATTTTTGTCATTTTAGAAATGGAGTCCTGTTCTTAATAAAGAAATACGGTGTTAGCTCTGTGAATTAAACTTAAGTTTTACTTACAAACGTCAAGTTTGTCAATGTGCCTACGTCATCGATAACGGTGTACAAAAGATGATATCCTTTTCCCTGTTCGTGAAAACAACGCAGTTATTAATGACGCAGGCATTTTCAGATTTGACCTTTCTAGATGCAACAAAATTACGGATAACTCCAGAGATCGATTCTACACTGTATTTATATAATGAACAGGCTTCTTCCTTCTGAAATAATTAAAAATTAATTTTTCGCTTCGAATATGATGAATTTTGGTTTGTGGAATCTCTAATGACTCTTAATCGGCAAGAAAACGATCCCGAATTAATCCCCCCACCCCCGATTTACCCCCTCCCATTTTTACGAGCAGTCCATATAACTTAAGCACGAGGGTAAGAAAAAAATATCTGCATTTTCGCCTTAACATATCTTTTCGTTTATCAAACTGCCTTCTTCTCATGCAGGATTGTAGTTGCTACTATTTTGATCACGTGATCGAAGTTTGCGCTTAACCGTATGCACTCAAGGAAGAACAAGGAGTGGCGATGCGATTTCTCTGGTCGGAAAGTGTGTGTCAGGGGCTAAGATTCATCGGAGGCTTTTAACACAATGCAGTGACAGTGCACTGCTGCGTAGAAGCGCGTATGAGTAAACCGGAAATTTTAAAAGTCTCCGGACAAGCGTGACGCACGAAAAAAAAGAGTAACACACCCGTCAACCCCTACAAATGGCGAGAAGATTCGGCAAGCTCGAGACATGTTAATGGCGAATTATCGTCGATGAATAGTATTTTCTCTGTAGATGAGAATCGCTACTCTTTGTTTCGCCTTGGTGAACACTGCTAGCGCAACGGCCATGTTTACACTGTAACAGCAGCAAGAAAACTGATCAAGCTCAAACTTTGATCACGTGACCACAATAATACCACCTATAAGTATGCATCAGCAGAAGATAGTTTAACAAATTTAAAGACTGGTTATGCCGAAAGTACGAATAATTTTTAACTTACCTTCGTAGTACCCCGACTTTAACTGCAATAAAAATATAATTATAGTTATTTTTATTACATTTCTCAACTACTCTCAGAAATGATTATATCTGTTGAGATACGTATATGCCATATTTTATAATGCAAGATTATGTTTACACTAAATTTGGTATTAACAAAACAATTGTAGTTAAATTCTATTCAAATTTATAAGATAAACATACCATGTGTGGTTATGCTTTCTTTTCTTATAATTCTTACTTAAGGATATTTACGAAAACATATTCGATTACTTATACTACTTACCTTGTTCGGACTGTTGCGCTCATCTTTCTTGCCCTATTCACGACGTTTCGGCCGTAGTACGCTCCGGACACATGGTTCAGTGGATAAAAGCGTTGGTTGAATCTAGTGACTTGACCAAAAGAGTTGCGAGTTCAATACCAGCCTACAGCTGAGGGGAACAAGAACGAGGAAAGTTGAGTTGAAGGAAGATTACTGATACTCAGACATCCGGAAGTGGGCATGGCGCGTGGAACTTGGACAATTTATCCCGGTGGACGAAATAAAGGGTTCATTTCGAAATTACGATTACTGAAGAAGGGCGGAGTGTACAATGGCTGAAACGTTATGAATCTGATTAGGACCGCAGTAATTGTGGAAATAATTACAACATTTTTTTTTTAGAGAACTCAAGAATTTGTCTATATTTTTGAGATAAGGTATTATGTACATTATTTACATTATTCGGACTATTGTCCTCATCTTTTGTCCTTATCTATTGTCATCATATTTATTACAACGTTTCGGCCCTTGTACGCTTGTACGCTTCTGGGTATTATAAACCTAATGTCTCAGCAACCATTTTTACCAGTGCTCATATTGCAATTTTTGATGTTATCATACATGTTTTTACCAGAGCTCATATTGCAACTTTTGTTATTATTATTGCTTGTCTCTGGCATTCCAACCATCTGAAGAAGGCCGGAGCGTACAACGGCCGAAACGTTGTCATAAATATGGCGACCAAGATGAGAACAATAGTCCGAATAATGTAAATAATGAACTCAAGAGTTGTTAATAATATTGTAAATAAATAAATATTGTAATCATGGATATTAATTTTTGCATTTCACATATTTCTTTATATAGTTATTAAAGTGAAATAACTATTTGAAATATTTGTCTATTAAATCATATCAGTGACTTACGTTATCATTAGAGTGAATGAAAGTTTATCGTATTTGTTTAATAAATCCTAACTGCTATGTACAGGGACATTAGAGTGAATGAAAGTTTTGACGTAATTATTTAACCTTGCACTACGTAACCACTGATGGGCACGGAGTTTTTTGTGTGCATCATTTTGTTTGGATATTATTATTATTATTATTATTATTATTGAGTGATCAAAGTGAATGGTCAAAGTCAATGTAGGGTAAAAATATACAAATGCCAAGATGACACCCGGTATAATAAGGGTATTCGAAGCACATGGGTCACATCAAAACGGGAGCGTTATATTGAGAGCTTTTGATGACGGTAACATGTAACCTTGCATGTGGAAATAGTTCGCAATACGTTCAGCTCGGGTAACTCAGCCTCTCAGACAGTCTCCGATGGTGGGTGTTTCGAAGTGTCTAGTTGTGACCCGGAAATCACTTTGATTGCCTCATTCTTCAAACTACAAAAAAAAAAGAAGACACACACACACACACATTCAAAAACACTCTTTGGACATTATTATTATTATTATTAATATTAAAAGCAAAAAGTTCGTATCGTTGGAAGCAATCCGCGTTTAGTGAAATCTAGGTAAAGTCACTCAGGGTTTGCAGATACGTGTTTAACTTGCAGAACTCTAAGTGCATCTGACAGTTATGGATAACTGCAAACCGAGAAAGAAATGAAGAAAGTAAAAAAAAAAAAAAAAAAGTATAAAAAAAGAGAAATGATAGTTGTAAACAGGCAAACAAGAAGAGACTATAAACTTGGAAATTGATACGTTATTTAGCCATCTGTCATGTTTCTAGCGTCTCAGTGCCAGACGCATACGTGGCAACTCTCCAGTTTAATAAGATTACCATTGATTGGGAGGGGGGAGACTGCGTCCCCCATAAAAGAGACGTGCTTGCTGTGATGAGTCTGTCAAACAGTTGATTTTCATTCGTTGTGCAAACCGCTACAGCCACTTCTTAGATATTGTAAACCTACTCGGTCGGCGTATTTAAAAAAAGAAAAAAAAAAAAAAGAAAAAAAAAAAAAGAAAAAGAGAAAGAAAATTTCGAAATGAACAATTTGATCGATTTTGTCACTGATGCTGGTCGAACAAGCACGAATAAATTCTCGTATTTATAAAATACAAAAAGTAACTAAAGAAAATAAGAAAATAAATGAAATAATAATAAAAAAAACTTACTTAGTTTCTAGATATCACAGGGATTTATTTTCTTGAGAAGTAATTGAATCTCATTGTTATAGGGGAAGAGACTAGCCTTGCGGTCTGCTACGACTGGGTTCGATTCTCTGTGGCTACCCTTATCGACAAACCAGAGGTTCTTAAATGATTTTTCAAAGCTCAAAACACTTTGTCATTGTTCGAAGCTCTAAAATAGATGCATTGTTATTTCAAGCTTTTCGGACTTTTGGAAATTCTATTCTGTATTTTCTGTCTTTAAGAGACTTTGAGAAATACAGAATCCTTCGAATAAACAGTCTTTGAGAAACGCCCTAGAGGGTCTGATCAATACCTAATTGGTAAAGTATCTCAACTCGCTGGGTATACTTTCAGACAAAATAAAATATGATTTCGTTTCTCTCGGTTAACTACCGCTGTAGAGAGGTTTATTCTTGAAAGTGGCTCTCCAACTTTAGATAAAAAAAAAGGCAAAGCTCTAGTTATTGCTTTAGATATTTCGAAGGCATTTGGTGTAGTTTGGCATATTGGTCTCTTTTACAAGCTGAAGAGTTATTGTGTTTCTGACAGTTTCTTTGATTTGATTGAGTCTTTCTTGCCAAAGAGAATAATGAAAGAATGTCGATTCTTGATCGTAAGACGGAAGAATTAAAATAAATCGAAAGCATTAAAAAAAAAGCAAACATTAAAAAATTTAATCTTGAAATGAATTACGATATTCGGTAAGTAACTGCAGCGATAGATTGGGGGTAGAATCTCTGACAGATGACAAATTGGTCTGGTTTCAATCCCAGCTTGAAGCAGTGGAATGTCTATCCACCCTGATGAGCTGTGATACAGCGAAACAGTCTGTGGATATATATATATATATATATATATATATATATATATATATATATATATATATATATATAATATAAATTTACTGACTTAAAAATATGGTTCCATCGCTACACAGGAATTACCATGTTTCAAAAACAGAAGCTCAAAACTTCAAATTAAATTAAATTAATGTCCCTAGTCCTATTTGATTTTCAAGCTTTTCGAATAACTTATTTTGAAATCTCATGAGTTTTATAAGCACCTGCATTCATAAAATTAGTTCCTATGAATGTGGGGAAATCCAGTCGTTTTAACAAGGGACGGCTGGGTATTCTTTTCCACTGACAACTATTGTATAAAAAATTATCAGTTACTTTCGAAAAGAAGTTAAGTCAAGTTAAGGGTAGGGGTGCCTTTTCAAACGAGTGATGACATCCGTTCAATGCATGTCGTCTGATCTTTTTCAACGATAAAAAGATTTTTCGGCACTTTTGTTTCGCCGTTAAATTTGTACTCGTATACATAATGATTTTTTTTTCTAAAAGTGTTGTTTGTATATGAATACGTCGTATTGAACTACAATTTTAAAATACTATTCTTAATTTTATTTACTAATAGAGTACGCATCTTTTAAAAGAAATAAATGTAATATTTTTTTAAGTTTTCAGTATAATTGTAACTTAATTTTAGGGTATTTTTTATTGAAAATAGTACTGAATTTACTGTCTTTAAGAAAATGTTTAACGTGTAATGCCAGGAATTTTTGCCCTAATTAGTTCTTTGCCATTTGGTTGTATGGGGGTGTATACAAAATTATTTTTCTACTGCTGTTTTTTCTATGTTTTCCATTTTCATCTTTTATGTAAGTTAGCTTTGGGCTTTTGTAGCCACTATCTTTTAAAGCTTTATTATAGAAAATTAATATGTTCATAGAAAATCTTCTCATTTGCTGAATTTGTACTCTTTTCGATAGATAAAGGTATATGCTTAATTATAGATAGAGGCTGATTAGATTTAGGGTGTATATACAAAGGATTAGTATTGGGTTTTTTATAAGGTATGTATGGATTTTTCATTAAATCTAATGCTATATCATGATGGATCAAAAATTATTAAGAAACATAATGCTAATATCTTGAATAAACGCTTAGACCAAGACCAAAGAAATTTACACAGTATAATAATAAAAAGAGATGAAGATAAACAAAAATTATGTAACTGCAGAAATCCTCATAATTGTCCTCTTAATAATAAGTGTCGCAATGGATCACTAGTATACCAATGCAAAGTTTCATCTATTGAGGATCCAGACAACGTATAAGTTTACATTGGATGCAGAAGACACGAGTTCAAAAAACGGTTCAACCAACGTAAAAGTTCTTTTCGGATAAATACCGAAATCAGACGTCCCTATCGAAATATTTCTGCCACTTAATAAAATAACTACTATGAAATGGAAATTAATAAGAAAAGCTAAAATATGTAGGTCATTAAATGGCCCATGTCTTTTGTGCATACATGAGAAACTATATATTAGTAGGTTTAAAAAAATAAAAAATTACTTAATCAAAGAAGGGAAATAGCTATTCTTTGCCGACATTGTCAAAAATTTTCCTTAAGTAATGTTTAAATAAAAAAAAAAGATAAATGAAGTATACATATTTATATTTGATACTTAAATAATAATCTTTAAATAATTCAAGTAATTTTGTTTTGAAAGATGTATAGTCCATTGTAATTAAAATTAATAATAATATTTTAAAACTGTACCTCAATACGACGTACTCATATACAGCCTTTTAGAAAAATCTTTATGTATACAAGTACAAATTTAACGGCAAAAGAAAAGTACAGAAAATCTTTTGTCTTTGATAAAGACCAGACAACTTGCAGTGAACAGATGAAATGGCACACCTACCTTAACTTGACTTAACTTCTTTTGTAAAGTAACTCATAATTTTTTATACAATAGTTGTCAGTGAAAAAGATTATCCTACCGCCCCTTGTTAAAATGATTGGATTCCCTCACATCTATAGAAACTAATTTTATGAATGTATGTGCTTATAAAACTCAGTAAATTTCAAAATAAGTTATTCGAAAATTCTCTTGAATATGAAATAGAGCTAGAGACTTAGTTTAATTTAATTCTATAATTGAATTTGAAGTCTTTAGCTTCTGTTTTAAAACATGGTAATTCCTGTGTAGTGCTGGAACCATATTTTTAAATAAGTAAATTTATATTATTTATTCTCTGGAGATTTGCAATGAGCACTGTTTTGTAAAAATAAAAGTATTAATAAGAATACCGGATTATATATCTTACTGTTCATTCTCTTTATTATACATATATATATATATGTATATATGAAAAAATTCCCTGTTAACCTGTAGAAAATTATTATTATATATTAGGTTCTTCCATTATACATGAAAAAGCTTTCATTTAGGAGGCGCGGTGGCGTAATGGATAGCGGCTGGGATTGAAGAATCGGAGAGCCGAGTTCGAAATCCAGTCCATTACATTCACTTATGTGCTAATACCCTTGGGAAAGGTATGGATCCTCTTCTACTCCCGTCCCCCAGCTATGGGTAAATAGCAGAACAGACCAGATTCTATAGTCTTGGATGGCAACTGGTCTACCGCAGAAAGAAATGGCAACGTACTTCAGGAAAAAATCTGCCTCGTCAGTCAGGTATCGAAAGGCACATGACTGCCTAAGCGTGTATTACTCATGGCACATAACTGAATGAATTATGTATTTCACCGCTATGAATTATGAATGAAGCAACTTAGCTAACGTTTCATTTGTTAATAGCTACTTAGAAAACTTTGTTCAGTACACGGTAACTGAAATTCCTTGTACACACAATGAGAGAGGAAGGCCAGGAGAATTGGATAGCGGATATATCAAAGGCAAAAGGTCAGAGGAAGCAGCGTCCACCTACCTGACAAACGTGTATAAGTGCACAGCTGCGTGTTCGTGACAAAGGCAAGCTATCTAGTTGGAAGACATCAGCTGTGGTCTAACCTGGAAAGTGTGGGCACCGCCCAAAATACCCCATATTGGTGACCCAACAACTCCTTCGGGGGTTAAGGGCAAAAGCCAAGCCATTCATTCGTATATATTGCTGCCATGTCTGGTCCGGTGGTTCAACTATACAATGTGGCAATAAAGTCACTGTACAGTTATGGGGAATTGTCAAAGTTTCCGTTTTTGCAAAGAAGCCGAGAAATATCGATGACTTCAAACAATTTTTGCGAGCTACATTGGCAGACTTAAGCCGTCAGAATCATCCGTGTCATTTGTCGAAGCGTTCTCTCACGTTGTAGGGAATACATTAAAGCAGGTGGCTTTCAATTCAAACAGTATCGGTAATTAATTTACTATTGGTTACCAATAGCATTTTATTGTTATTAACCAGAAACATTTTAATAGTACATTTCTGGACTGTTTATTAATTGCTTTGTCTTAATTACTATTGTAAGTAACTGTATAGTCAATTTATTGCCACCCATTATATCAAGAGACTCTAGACAAAATCAAGAGAAGAATCTGCAATGTTATCGATCCTGATGTGGTATCGCGACTTCAGTCATCCCCCCCCCTATTTTATCTTCTCTGTGCCTTTTTCTATTATTATAATGACGGTTATTGTTCTGGTAAGCTTTCATCTTTTGTGACTCAAATTCATGAGTTTGTAGGCAGTACTAGATTGGTAGTTAGGTCTCATCATTTCACAGTTGAAATTGATATTTGTAACCATATGTTCTATGCTAAAAGTTTCTTCGTGCCCACATCTATCTTGTGGAGTTCCCTTCCAGCCTTTTGCTTTCCTGTCTACTGCGATCTCCAAAAATTTAAATACACCGTTATATGTCTTCTAGAATCTTACGCTTTTGCTCTCTTTTTTTTTCACTCTCAGTAACCCCTTGCAGTTTTGTGGCTTTTATCAACTTGCTTGGGGCGAAGTGATAAAAATATCCTTTATTTAATCTCATATAAAAATAATTTTAAATAGAATTAGCTAATATCATAAAACTTATAATGTTTTATTGTACCATTAAATCTGTAGATTCTCGTGTCTAATTTTTTTTAGAGTAATTATTATTTCAAACGAGTTTTTTTTTCATGTTTTATAGTGAGCTGAATGTCACATTTTAGAAACTTGACTTTTATTATTATTATTATAATGAACTTATACACCAGGATTTGACGTTTCTTTTAGATGAGGTGCAAGTAAATTCCTTCGCTACATCAATTCTTTTCTCAAAATTCTTGCTGAGAGAAATATACTTTAATCTTAATTCTTCATTTTCTCTCCAAATGTTCATTTGTTTTTGCACGGTCTTTTATTTAAAAAAATCAGTATCACCCCATGCATGGCAGTCAGGCCACTAAGACACAAGGGGTTACAGGGTGTGGAAGGATTAGGAACAGAAGCCTTAATAATGAGCGGAAAAATAAAAGAGTAATCAGGAGGACTGTAGATAGCGATTGACATTGCGTCTAAATTGTTGCAGATTAAAGTTGGCTGTGTAGCATGGGGCCAGAAGGGGGTTCTGCAAGCGATAAGTGCGATAGAAGAAACTATTAGTATAGGACTTACGGCTACATCTAGCCAGCTCAACTGGAAATTGATGAGATCTTGACTTCAGTCTAGTACTGCGTTTAAATTGAAGTAGTAAAATTTTGTTTATATTGCTTATTTAAAGTTTTTTTTTCGTTTGGGAAGATAATTAAAGCTATTTATTCAATTCTGGGGTTGATTGCTGTAGTTTATTCTATCTATTATTTTGGTGGGAGCAGTTCTTAATTTGTTTATTACTTCATTTATTTATTTGGATTGATTATCTACACTTGTTTTTTTCTAACGGTTAATTTGTCAGGATCGGTTTGTTAGTTTGTCTATTTATTTGGATTAATTTAGATTAATTTATTTTACTTGTTTTTTATTATTTATTTATTATACTGTATATTTTTATTTAGTCTTCTTGGCTTTCGATTTTTATGTAACGTAGTATTTTTTATTTTTTATCGTTATATAACAGTTATAGCTATGTTTTTTGTCCGATTTTTGGTTTGATTTTTATAGTCTACCTAATAGTTTGGTCATAATGGTTTGTTAATTTGTTTATTATTTACTTTATTTGTTTGGGTTTATTGATTTTATTTTTTATTTATTTATTCTATTTCGTCTATTCTAACGGGTGTGATTTGGTAATTTGTTTGGGTTAATTTGTTTTACTTATTTTCGCATTTTTTTAATATTATATGTAGATGAACCTATCTTGAAGAATCTCAGGTAGCAAAAAAGAATCTCGCAAACCATCCACGAGTGCTGTTAGAACTGAAATACAGCGTATGAATTACTCTAAGTAATTCATACTCTTTATTTATCATCTCTCAGTTGCATCTCTGTCTTTGGACAGAGTGCGCTCAGGGGCGACTCCGTCAAAGAACAGAGTCGCAACTGAGGAAAATTATACTGAAGAGGTGCCCAGTCCTCGGGAACAGCTGCCCGAGACCGCGCCCTCCCAGTGCACAAGAGGGAGAGATCGGGGCTCGCACCGAGGCCAGCGCAACCGTCTTCGTTTATCGAATTAGAAGCTCCATCCTGGCTTGTTGAATATAATTAAGGAATTATTTCCTCTTAATCTTTTCTCCCTAACATTTTTCAGTGAGAATTTTGACCTCTTTCTGGACTGAAACTACTAAGAGTCAGCGAGCAAAAACATTAAAAGTGACAAGTCCCGGAAAGGGATATATTTGAACGAAGTAGCTAAGTGGTTTTGGCTACTATAACCAAATATTAGGTTGGTGCAAAAATAATGACGTAATAATGTCGTTTTTTGACGTTAAAAAGACGTAAAAAAACGACATTATTACGTCATTATTTTTCCACCAACCTAATAGAATACGGTAGTAGTCATCAACTGGTACGGGTCGTAGTCGCAGGTAAGAAGTGTAGATCAATGGCGTAGTCCAATAGTTGTCGTTATAGACTTAGCTCTCAGACTAAGCCTCTTCTCTGACTCTTCCACGCGTCCGTCGATATTTATGACGGACACCAGCCAATTACACGGCAGTAAGGGGGAACAGAGGTGTACGCATATTCCATTTTTTCAAGAAGTCCCTCTTACATTTATTTTCTATCAGTTCTTCACTGGTAAGTAATTATTAGAATTGTTCTGTTGTTGTACAGTAAGAGACAGCGGCACGCCAACTTTAGTATACTGATGCCAAGAAAACACTAAAAAGGCACGTGACGAGGCAACCAAATTAGTCCACTTTCGCACTACGACAAAGGAACGGTAAACACACTTTTCAGGCATTAACATAGAGAAACTTCCCTGCTCCCTATCAGCATGGTTGCTGATCGACTTCATGAGAGCGCCCCACTGTGCCTTCTTGGCCTCACGTTTTCCACTTACCTGAGGTGGAACATTGAATCAATAGCTGCATCTACCACAAGGAAAGTTGGTTATCTGTGTCGTGCCAGAAAGTTTTTCTCGTTTGTGTCCATCCTTCATATCTAAAAACGGACCTGCAATGTAAACGGTCCTGATTTGATACCTGGATACCAGTCACTTTATCACCGACATGATGTGGATTCCCTCTGTCTCTTCAATAAATATTTTCATGGCAACTGCTCTGACGAGCTATTTTCACTGGTGTCCCGACCGGATGAATTTAAGCGTGTTATTATATTTGCATCTAGTTCCCACCTTTTTACTCTTGAAAAAAGTCACATGTAACCGCCATTCTAATCCAAAAGCTTCTTCTCTCGCACTTCCCGACAGTGGAATTCCCTTCCTCTTACTTGCTTTCCCGATAACTACAATCTTCAAAAATTTAAATGTACCATCAATTGACATCTTCTGATGCCTTGATTCTCTTTCTTCTTTTTATCCTTTCCCCAATCCCCCTTTTACCCCAGTCTTTTCTCTTAACTTCACTCTCTGTAACTCCTTGCGCATTAGTGGCACTCCCACCTAGCTTTGGGTGAAATGCTTAAAAAGAAGAATTATGACGATCAACAGTCATGCAACCAATGATACGTGAAAACGTTACACTTTTTCCATTTAATTCAAGGCTATGACGTTATTTCATGATTTTTCATTTTCTGACGTCTTCAATTTTACTAGAAGGTGTATAGATTGTCATTCCGCAACAAACACGTATTATTGGTTGTTTTATTTTAAAAATCTATTGTTGCTCATTTTATTATAAAATGTAATAAAATGTTGGTAATTCTACTAGAAAATGTACTGTTGGCCATTTTTATATAAAAATGTACTTCATGTATTTTTAATATAAAAATATATATTTTACTTTCATAATCATTTGATTTTAGTTTGGACAGGTATTACTATAAAATCCTTTTATACTTTCATAGTGCTTTGACTATTTGCCCATAGCTAGTTCCCTGACAAATACTACCACTCTTGTTGAGGTGGACCGAGGAACAGCGATTAAGAGGTGGTTCCAGGCTCTTCAAAACCTCCAATCATCCGATCAGAGGCCTTGCTGTCGGATGGTGTTTATCCTCATACCCAGGACGATTATTAATATGTTAAACTTTAATTCGGGGCGTGGGGTAAGTTTATTACATAAAGCAATAGAAAAATAGACACATACTTTATTTTAATTTATCTATAATGTCATGACAAAATCTTATGGGTTTTCACTTTTATCGCATCCATCCATACCAATTTTGAGATATAACGCAAATATACAACAACGGCCCACGCACATTTTTTATCTGATTTGACAACTTAATCACACGATGCTCTGAATTCTGGTTTGCATTGATGTAAACAAGAACTAGGAAGTGTCTGGTGTAGTTTCATAAGGAAACGAGTTGAATCACTTCCGGAAGGAAAATATAGATGTTTTCAATAAATTAATTTCTTTTTTATGGAATCATGTGGTACATTTTTGCTGCTCCATCCTTTTTGCACTCATGACAAACTAACGGACCATTTCTTCCCTTTGGCCAGCCAGATCTCAGACCGTTACTGTTCACATCTGGAACTGTTTCTACATCTCTACCGTGACTGCCGCTCTCTCTGAAGTAACGGCTGGTCACCTGGCAAAGGGCGGCTCATGACCGACTTATTCTGATCTTGACTCTGCAAATATAAGACCACGACCGAAAATTCTCTATTTTCTGGCTGAGCGGCATTTGATCCAGAAACTTTACATTTATTTAATTTAATCATTTCCCCACTACTTGTGACTGCAGGTGGTTGCTTTGAAGATCTCATTTGTAAAGGGTTTTTTTTCTGCTAGCTATAAAACATCAGTCCCTTTAAATTCAGATAAAAAAAAATTACCGTCAACTTTACTGTTGTGGCCTTGTTAGGGCCAGAAATAAAGACATAAGAGAGGAATTGAATTAAACAAATATATTATAGAAATAGTAATACAAACTTATACAAACGAGAGTGGTACGGCATTAATGTTTGGTTCGACTGTCAGAGCTGACTGCTGGAGTCTTTCCTCTTCAAAAGGCAGTACCTGCTCCTATTTATAGCTGGGAGAGTCCATGCGTGCGTGGGTAAATTACCATAACATTTACTATGGGGGCAATATGCATGCCTGGGGTGCAATGATGTCATAGTAATAGAACACAAGAATGATGCCTTTCCAAATAATGTGAAGGGAACACAAAAATACGTTAGTCAGGATTAGATTTATGTCCCTTGAATCTGTTATCAGTGCTGATCACCATTACGTTTTCTAATATCTCCTGTATATAAAAAATTAGTAGCATGACGAAGTAATTTAAAAAGAGGCATTGTTGATTCCCAAGTAAAAAAAAAAAAAAATCAGAAGGTACTTATTTCTGGTCTTAGTCATGATGGGAGAGTTTGGCCGCCATTTTTGCAGTGTCGAGTCATCACAAAATTCGAAGCCTGATTTCTCCTTTTCGGGATCAATGATAACATTAGTTATTTTGGAAGCTTGATCACTGGTTTCTTTTTTTATCCCAAGGCCTTATTTTCCGAATATAGTCTGGTATCGGATATACGCAAATCTGATGAAGCGATCAAAGAAGTGAAGGGATCATTTGACTTGCGAAAAAAAGCTTTCCTGAGCGTTGATATAAATTTGGAATGTCTTTCATATGAGAAGATCGCGGAAGATATGGGATTCTATCCCTATTCAAACCAAGACTAACCCTTTCACGCACAAATTTCTCTCCTTGCGTTGTATTAAAGTGATCGAACTAGCATTGAAAAGCAAAAAAAAAAAAAAAAAAAAATAAGAAATCAAGACCTATCTCCGTCTCTGTGTGTTGGAGTCTGACTTCAGTTTCTAAAACTGATGCGAATCAAAATAACTATATTTGACACTGCTTTTATTTTTGTTTTAAAGTTAGAATATGGAAAGAAGGTGTAGTCGCGTTAGAGTAATGGTTGTCGGCTTGGATTGAAGAATCGGGGACCCGGGTTCGAATTCCAGTCAAGTTCATTGCATTCACTTACATCTCTCCTTTCAGCTACGAGTAAGTAGCAGGTATTATTTGGATGGCAGCCTAGGAGAAAGAAAATTTTGAATACAAATCCAACTCGCAAATCGTCCCGAAGAAAAAGAACTGAGCCTCCTATTTCGAGCCACGATATAAAATAATGAACTCGGGTTTAGTACAATGGCTTGAACAATCACAAGATTGGGAAACGATTGTCTGATTATATTTATATATAAAACAGACAACGAATGTCTACTATGTTTGATCATGAGCTATTCTAAACTACGTATCGTTGGTATAATTTCGGGAGAAAATAAAGTCAAAATTTGGATATTTTTTTTTTACTATGCTGCTCCTTGATTTTCCTTCTTTCGGTTCACATGAGCCATCTTCAGAGTGGTTATACGGATATTTAAACAAAGATATTCACCATCAAATATGATATTCTGTTATGTTGACATAGAAGATTGTTATGCGACGATAACGGTCGCGAAATATATATATATATATACATGTGTGTGTGTGTGTGTAAGTGTACATAAACACCCAACCATACATATATTAGAGCCATCTTTATGCATAATTGTACACACATGTACATATATACAGACTTCTTCTTCTTCTTCTTCTTCTTCTTCTTCTTCTTCTTCTCTGTGCCATTTTTCTTCAGGCGATCATGGACCTCAACAACTTCTAAGTATTGTCATTTGCTATCTCTTCTAAACCCTTTCTCCGCCAACCATTTATACAAGGTCATTAGGTAGGTTATTCGCTGCTTGCTTCCGTTCCTTCCACCTTCAACATGTCCTGTGTGTATCATATTTACTAAACCTACTTTCCTCATTATGTCCCCTTGCCCGATAAATTTCATCTGTCTCTTTCCGATGTCAAGTAAAAGTGTGCTTTTTGTTTTAGTTTTCCTTAAAGCTCCAGTCTGTCTGAAATTATTATGCAAATTACATTGTACTCAATAACACGAATTTGCTTTTAGACGACTAATTTACACATCAAAATAAAGCCTGCTTTAAATTTTTAGGCAGTTTCAACATTTTTATTCAAGTTATCGGATGTATTATAAAAAAAAAATCTAGTTTGAAGAATTTATTATGCAAAACCAGATAATCCCTTTTTACTTCGATAAAATCGTAATAAAATAATTAAAAAATAGATTAACGCCTATAATAAAAGAAGTAACATACACCATGAGTCTTTGAAGCATTTAGATCTTAATATAGTGGGCCTTTTCAATAGCAACTAGCAATCGATTATCCATTGATTTTCTTAAATTGTTCAACAGATTCGATTTCCGACATATTGGTTTTAATTACTTCCGATAGACCTGTTTTGCTGCCATATTGTTTGCCCTTCATATAATTTCTTCTTCGCAACTGACCATAGATCTTCGATCGGATTCAGATCGGGACTTGATGGTGCCATTCCATTATATTCTGTCCTGTAAACCTTTTACGCTAACAAAATTCACGGGTAACCTTACATACATAAGAACGAGAGTTGTCGCGTATTCATACTCACTTCGTTTTGAAATTGCGAGGCTGAAACTTGTACCATTCAAAGAAAGTCTTATCCATGAAATCACAATAGGCAACACTGTCCAGTTTAACTCCTTCATGACTTTGAATAACTCAGTAATGGTTTGTTCGAAAATTCTAGCCCATCTCATCACACCACTTCTTACTTAGTGCCTTCATTAAGCACAGGCTCATCTGCATCAGAAAAAGTTCATCCTTTAGCCCATCGTGTGTGACTCGAAAATTATTTTAGAAAATTAGATTTTGAAACGTTAAAACATTTACTTTACTGAAAAGAATTTGCCTAGAAGATTTCTTGACAAATACAAATGTGCGAAGTTTGTCTGTCTGTCTGTCTCTTTCTGTTGTGTCATCCTTTTACAAACCTTGTTAGGTATATTATGCGCTGTTTTCCTCTCTTCCTGTTGCCTTCAATATGTTCTGTGATTGTTAAATTTTCTAAGTCCTATTTCCTCAGTAAGCGCCCTAGAAATTTCATCTCTTTCTAATAATAAGTATAAGAGACATTTTGCTTCCATTTTCAAGATTTAATATTAGCTTAACTTTTGGAAGGCATCTTTCGCTGTCCCAATGCTGCTTCTGATTTCGGCGTCGCACTTTCCGTCTTCTGTTAAAACACTTCCTAGATATTGAAATTGATGTACTTGCTTGAATTTACGTATCTCCGTTCTTTAATTTGCGCGTTGGGCTGTTACTTTTGTTAACAATCGTGTATTCTGCCTACTTGCAATTGATAATTAGTCCTTTCTTCTTGCTTTCCTTTGCTACCTTCTGTAGGCGCTCATATAGTTTCCTTTATGTGTCTGCTATCAACATTGTGCTAACTGCATATATTATGCCGTTAACACTGTGACTTCCACTACACTCATAGCAGATAAATTTTACACGCACACACACACACACACATACACATACACGCACACATATATATATATGCATGTATGTATGTATCATTTAGCTTGACGTTTCTTTACAGATTTGGTCACGAAGGAGCGTTAGCAAATCGGTAAAGGCATGTCAATCTAAATGACGATTCCGTATAGGATACAGGTTCGAATCCTGTCGGAGGAGGAATATTTATGTGAAAATTTCTCGGACATTCAGGCCGGGAAATATTTTTTAATACTGTTTATTATAAACAGAGCATTTACTTAAATATTTGTATCTATAAAAATAATGTATATGCATAAAAATATCTGAATATAATTGTCGGACTTTGTCCATTTCATTATTTATATATATATATATATATATATATATATATATATATATATATATATATATATATATATATATATATATATATATATATATATATATATATATTGTTTAGGTGTTATTTTTATTGATACAATTATTGTCATTAACTAAAACAATGCAGTTGCAGAAAAATCGTGGGTAGATATAATTTCCTTTCTTGATTAGTTTAGCTCTGTTTTTTTTTTAATTGTCGTATTTTTTAACTTTTTAATATGCAAATGTGAAGTTAGTAGTTTTGAATTTTTTTCGTTACTAATTACCGTCTCCATTGCATTAAGTCGTCACTTCAACACGGTTGTATACCATTGAGCCAAATGCTAGCTGTTATCATTCAGTGGTTTCTAAACTAATGTCCATATCCCAGCCGATGAACAACAAGATGCCACTGATATTGATACGGTAGTTTACAAAATAAATAACCAGATAATTAAATAAAGACGATAACCCCGCCCCAAAAGTATTAAATAGTTGTTATACTAGAACATACCTATTCTATTGTAAATAGACTCTCCCAGATATAATAAGTAGTAGTAGTAGCAGTCGCCAGGGAGCTGAGGTGAGTTGGTCGAATCAGTCGATGTCGGACATTAATGTATCAACCACCACATCTAGATATCTGCGTCATTAACTATTATTTCAAATTCCTAACGTTTTGTACGACGGACACTTTTAGGATCGACTTAATGAAATACAAGTCTCCGCTGTGAAAACTAATCTACAACAATAGTGTAAATATATTTACGGAAATAATCTAAAATATAAAGTCTCTGAAAAATGAAATAATTGCGAATCTATAATTGTAAGAAGTGCGGATGTGGCCAAGTGGAAAGAACCATAATGTCCCGGCGATTACTCTCGATTTCAAATCGCAAAGAAGTGTCTTCATAATATCGGTCTGGGCAAAACCATCTCAACATGCGGCATTCACATATTGGGAAATATATGAAAACTACACCACAAGTTATTCCAAGCCTTATGAGTAAAATTTGGTAAAGAAACTCTTTTGGAATTGATTAGGTTGAGTCCGGCAGGCTTGACTGTCAACCAGTCTACGAGATGGACAGATCTGAATTCAAAAGCTGGCTGAATTGGGCCGGGCTCCGTGAAGATCTCTTGCTTTGGATAAACCCACTGTTGCTGGAATAAGATTCTGATGGCTTACGCGACTCGTGATCGTAAAATGTATGAAAATTCGTAGCGTTTGGAGCTGAATGCAATCGAAGTATCATTTCTTACTCACTTCTGGCGTTGCTTTTCTTGACGACTGACATGCTGCAACTCGTCAGTGATACATTTACATGTTGACTTATGTAATCATCAGAATAAATGTCGAAATTTATTGACTAAAACTATATCAAAACGTTGAAATTATGTTTTTACACTGAAGGTCGCCAAAATCTATGTTTAGAGTGGCGGGGAAACTCGGAATTCCAAATCTCAACGTTATTGAGTCTTATATTGACTGATGTACATATAACTACATCCATGCTTCCTGACAACATCTCTAAGCTGGTTCCCACATAGAATATGGACTGCATGGTTTCCTTACAACAGTCCTTAAGAAATATGATCCTGACCTGGCTCCTGTTCTTTCTAAGCTACAATATAAATGCCTTTCTGCTTCTTGCTTTCTTGCTTGTTGGAAATCCTATTCTCGAGTTCCAGTTTTTAAGAACTCAGGTCCGGTTTATTAGCCTTCTACCATTTTTTTTTGACAAAGTACTAGTGGCTCTAAAAACTCTGAATTGGTTAAGTATCTCACCTCACAGATTCTTCTTTCAAATAAGCAATATGGCTTGCGCTTCTCTAAGTCAACCATTGATGTATTAACAATGATTGATGAAAGACACTATCAAGCTTTTTATAAGAATGATGGAAATTGAGCTGTTTCTTAGGACACAGTTTCATTCTAAAGCGATGTTTAGAATTACTCACCGAAGAAATGTTTTATTCATTTATAGGTTGTAAATGGAGGTGTAATCCTGTTTTGTTTTTCTTTCGTTATGAAGGGGTCACTACTGTGATGAAAATATGAATGTTCATTATATGTTAAATTTTTTTGAGTTGTGTAAGGTACGGTTGTGGGATTTTCTCTCGCTTCAATGGTCTTTTTTTCCCAGGCTTTCCTGTTTTTATTACTATTTGTTAAACACTTACTGAGTGATGTTCTAGTTACAGTCTTTTTGGTGTTAATTTATTTGTTTATTTCGTTGGCGGTTTCTTAAAGGAGCGCTTAAATATGATTGGGTTTTATTTTTAATTTAATCTCTATCTATAAAAGGCAGGATGTGTGTGTGTGTGTGTGTGTCTGTGTCTGTGTGTAACGAATGCACGGCCGCAATTTTCGACGGATTTTCACAAAAATTTACATGCACATGCTCCCAAGTTAGTGGAAATAATCGATTTTTTCATGCTTCTACGGCAGTTTTAATGTAGTTTGCGGCCATTTTCTACTGGCCAGAGTGAGAGCCTATAGCTGGCTGCCACGAATAGGCAGGAAGATTCTATTGGCCAGCGCGAGAGCCAACAGCTGACTGACACGCATGCAAAAAAATCGATAGCGGCATTCGTCACAAGTGGGAAAAATTTAAATCTGCATGGCACTTTATTCCAATTGGCTCATTCACTTGCTTAAACTCAACGTTGATTTTGATTCCGCAGAACTGGGTTGTGTGTGAAAAAGTATTTGTTGTAAACATTCTTTTTTCATTCGGTTTTTCCAGTTACGAGTCCTTTTTTAAAGCTGATCGTTTTGTGTTCATTTTGTTTAGTTCTTTTTTCGTAACTGATTTAATGTTTAGTATAGAGCTTAGAAAAGAAGTAAGGCATGTAGCAACATCAGCGCGGCAAAGAGCACTCCTTTAAATGCAAGGAAGGGCAAAAATACTTTAAATCAAGTGATAGCGATTGCTGTATGAGTCGTACGATTTTTGAATCAAGCACGGGCAACGCCGGGCCATGCTGCTAGTAGTTCTATACCTGTCTTAAATTAATTTAATTTGCTAATAGATTTTATATGGTATTGTGCAATTATTTATATATAGTATTGTGAATTTTTTTTTATATATTTATTTTTAGGATTTAATTTCTATTGTAATTTTTTTTTCTATCCATTTATAAATTACTAATTTTTTAAGGCGTATATTTTGATGGTGTCTGCAATAAAAATATTTCATTTCTTTGATTTAATAAATTTTTGCTTTTTAGAAATTTGATAAAGTGTAGTTTTTCATGTAGGCATAAAGGGCATGGGACATCCCATGCTCTATAAGTTCTACTTCTATATATTATTGTCCATTTTACTGTTGGAGTTTTATTTGTTGCTTTTAAATGCCAACAATATTTATATAGGGATGTTTGGTTTTGGTTTCTAATATTATTGAAGGGACTTTGGTGTTGTCTCCATCTCATTTTAAATTCATTTCTTGTGGATCCGAGATATATCTTTTCAATATATGAATTCTCAATGAATGAGATTGTGCATTGGTATAATACTGATTCTACGCGGCATTTGTTTTATTCAAAGGTCAATTTGCAGGTTTTCTACTATTACATAATTTCTCATTATTATTGTCTAATTTCATTTTAGGATCTTTATTTGATTTTGGTATACATATTTTTTCAATATTTTATTATTATGTTTTTTTTTTATAATCTTTTCTAAATTTTCAGTACAGCTGTAACTTAATTTCAGGGTGTTTTTATTAAAAATGCTGCTAATTTTACTGTTATTAGGAAAATGTTTTTCGATTAAAGCTAGGAATTTTTGTCCTGGCTTATTACTAACCATCTGGTTGAACGGGCGGGTGTACCAAATGATTTTTCTTTTTCTGTTTTTCTTTTGGCTTGTATTGTTATTTTTTATGTAATTCATTTTAGAGTGTTGGTAGCCATTATTTTTAGATCTTGGTTGTAAAAATTACTGTGTTTATAGAATATTCTTCATTAGCGGAATTTCTACTAATTCTTTTCTCAATTGATGAAGGTATGTGCTTAATTATAGAGGGAGGATGAATTTGATCTGGGATGTATATACAAATATATATCTATATATACAGACATTATTTAAATTGTTTACACACAGATTATTTTCCACATTTTTGGTATTGTCGACACAACGTTTCGACTGTTATGCCCTCCGGTCTTTATCAGGAGGTTGTCGATCTGAATAAACATCAAGCAATTTCGAACTGAAGTCACGAAGATTAACTAAATGCCATGTTATTTTTTTTGTAAATATCGCTTTTGCATGAGCCAGTTTGTGTGTCGTTTTATTTATTAGTTGTAAAATAGATGTAGTCTGTTGCTTCGTAAATAAGATAACATTTTGTTGATTTTAGATGGTTTGTTTTTATGTCTAAGGCTTCTAGCCATTTCAGTGGTTTTTTTTGCAGATCATCTGGTATATTTTTAGTGTTATTGATAAGTATCTGTCGGATGTTTCATGGTCTGTGTTTGTTAACCATAGCAAAATTCAATGAAAAAATCTTAAACACAGAATTTTATTTGTTCTTAAAACATGTTGGCATAAACAAAAAAAAGCTGCTTCCTAAATTCACACACACACACACATACACATACAACACACACACACACATACATATATATATATATATATATATATATATATATATATATGTAAAAGATTTCAGATATAATTACAATATATATGTAAAAGGACAATGTGAATAAAGTCAAAAGGAAAACTTATCTTAGACAACACGTTTAGTTCACTGGCAGTGTTGGACATAACGAGAAACTATATGACGATAAACTCCTCTAATCGTGGGAATGGAGGATTTGACGTGCAATCAACTCTTAAGTGATGCTGTTCCCGGGTTCATCTAACCGAAGGTAGTAAGCACATGTTAGGGCCCCAGCTATGGGTAAATAGTGAAGCTGCATACAAAAAACAATGTGACACTATTTACGTCGCTGGAGGTGAGCTGGGAACGACAAGGCTGATACCAAATCTAACCAGATTCCCATCCGAATCACCAAAAGGTTAGAACGTCACATTTGGTGCCGCTACCAATACCAAGCCAGTTGGTCGTCACAGGACAGGATAGCACGACGGACGCGGCCAGGCAGACGTCACATTTGGCGCAGCGACACCGGGGGGACGTCACAAAAAAACGCTAGAAAAGTACAAAGATTTATAGTAAAATTACCAAAAATACATATTTGTAGCAAAATGACCAACATTTTATCTGTAGTTAAAGGTATAAAATTGCGTTCAAAATATTTAGATTTCGAAATTAGATGTTGATATCCAGCTAAATAAAATCATTCAAACAACCAATCAAACAACGTGAAAATTCTTTCATGTCATTAATCCATATTATATTCTAGAATTTCTTAAACCAAACTGTATTTCAAAATATAAATTAAGCTACAAAATAAACCACACATCAATGCCTCTGGCCCACACAAAACAAGTATATGCACAAAAGCTGAGTGCCATCTACCATGTATACAATTGCTTAAGCAGAATAACATATAACATACTTTTATTACTTCAAACTCCCAAGAAAATTAAATTTCGACATTAAATGACTCCTAAGGAGGTGATATATCGTTAAACAAATCAATCAATCATCAGTCTTATTCAACCCCGGTATACAGACTGAGTTCGTGTCGGAATTAGAAATTTAGCTGTAACAGTATTCGAAAAATTGATACAGAATTTATACATTTCAATGTTTCAGTCAGACGAAAGGCACGAGGGAGTGGTTAGGGGAAGGTGGAAGGTATTAGCCTTAAAGTGAAGAGTTTTTATAAAATTAAACCAGAATATTAACAGTATGACATTAAATTGGGGTTATATGGAGCATGAAGTGTTAATTTGAAACTAAGAAATGCACGAAAAGAGTTAATTTGAAGATATAATTAATATGAAGTAAAAATAGCTACTATATATATCTATCTCTTCATATGTCGAATGTATAACTAATTTTAATTTTTACACCATATTAATTATATCTTCAAATTGTCCCCATATTGTAAAAAAACTCTCTTTCATTATCTCTTACACCTATTTATCTATATATTTTAATTTTTTTTTCTTAATTATAATTTAAAAAAAAAAGTATAATCTTACTTAAATTTATTATAAATTTTCTAAATATAACTTTTTTTAATTTATAAAATATATTTACTTTTAAGTATAATTTACCTTTGGAATCTTTTTAAGTATAGACTTGTATTTTTAAAATATTTTAAAACTTAACCTTACCTATATAATTTTATTAAAAAAAACACCTTTTCGATCTTCTTTTAGTTTCAAATTAAAATTTCATTCTACTATTTACTTGCACTGCATAATAAATATATTGAGCTCTTTCTGTGGATCAAATTTAATATTTTATATTACTAGTATTTACTTGGATTATATACCAACGGATTTATTACCTTTACTATATATATATATATATATATATATATATATATATATATATATATATATATATATATATATATATATATATATATATATATATATGTGTGTGTGTGTGTGTGTGTGTGTGTGTGTGTGTGTATAGAGAAATAGGAAAGAACATGTTAGGTAAAAAATCCATGGTTCTTTAGTATTTTTGTTTTTATTTTTAAAAAAACAGGGCTCCATACAGAAGTAGAGTTTAGATTATAATTATCTTTTTAAAAATATGATTCCTTCACTGTATGAAAGTTATCATGTTTCAAAAACGAGAGCCAAAACCATCAATATAAATAGAAAAAATTAAAATTTTTGAAACATGAGAACTCTTATATACCGAAGGAATCATATTTTTAAAAAAATTATATATATATATATATATATATATATATATATATATATATATATATATATATATATATATATATGTGTGTGTGACAGAACAAAGACATAAAATTCGGACACTTTCTGTCAATTGAGAATTTTATTTTTTTAAATAAATAACTACCATCTTAATATACTTTCTATATACATATATATATATATATATATATATATATATATATATATATATATATATATGTGTGTGTCTGTGTGTTACATTGTTATATTGCCTATCTACATAGATATATGTGCGTGCATTGTCATTTTATCTAGCTATCTGTTTATCTATCTATTTATATATATATATATATATATATATATATATATATATATATATATATGAGTTAAGGTCAAATATAGATCTAACATGAATCATGAGTTCGAGAGGATAATAAAATAAAGAACAAATATGAAGTGTTTATTAATCTAGAATTTTTCAATATTATTAAGGCCTCATATCGCAGTTTTTTAAAAAGCTTTTATACAAGTGAAACACGTTAGATTGATAAACGTTCCCTATTTGATCGTCATCTTATCATCTTGAATATACTGAATTTAATATTACCTGTTTAAATAAATTCTTACTATTTACTGTGGGGCTCGCCCTTTGTACACAAGATGGACTCGTCCAAAGTATACTTATACTACGGAGAGATAGCGTGAGAAAAACGTCGAGACAGCGTGTTCACTCGGAGTTATACGCGAGCCTAGAAAGAGAGATAATTACGGCTTCACTTACAGAAACTTGTACATATACTTTTCTGCTAACCCGCATTTCTGGACTACTAATCTTCATTTCAAGTTTGTATTCTTACGTTTAATACACATATTTTTCTATTTCAATTACTGGCGTTTATTTATTTGTGTAGGATTCCATCCTCGGAATCCACAACACTATCTTAATATATTCACTGTATACATACATACATACATAGATACATACACACACACACACACACACACGCACACACACACACACACACACATATATATATATATATATATATATGTATGTATTCATGTATGTTTGCGTGCGTGCGTGCGTGCGTAGGGGAATTTCTGAAGCCATGAAATGAAGACTGGTTTGGCTGGTCTCTCGTGATTCTCAACAAAACGGACATTTTCAATATTAGATAAATCTTGTCTCCATTAATATTTGCTTCGTGTTCGTATTGTTCCTAAACTGAAGTTCCATCAAGAGCTGAAAACTCTACTGAACTCGTTTCCTCGTCATTATTGTGCTTTATAAATCCCGACCTATGCCTTTACGACTCATGACATATCAATACAATCTCACACAAACCCCGAAGCTCACGAATTGAAAATTCTAAATATTTTATTTCTTGAAATCTTGGACAAATGCCAAAAGTGCAACAGAAACAATAAATAGAGCCAAACAGATGAGATAGGATTTCTTGAAACTGGGGATTTTATGACATCAGATAAGAAAATGAGAGATTTATTTTCAAATCTCGTCTCTTCTCTTCCTTCTGATCTAATCAATTGAATTCTGTTAAGTTTGTTCAAAATCTGCCAACTTCCTTGTGTCAAACGTTTTCGATTCGGGTTGAGATAATCGCAAGAGTGTCTGAAAAAGATTGTTATTAATGACATATATTCTATCGTTCAAACAATCATGATAAATAGGAACATAGTGGAATACAAGGAGAAACTGGAATATACATACATACATAAATACACACACACACATATATATGCATATATAAAGATATATACATATAAATTAAAAAAAAATAGACGCAGAGATCAACACACAACTGCAACAATGTTTTTTTATGCATAAACGCAATTTCAGGTTATATATATAGATAGATAGATAGATAGATAATATTAGTGGTCAATATATATATATATATATATATATATATATGTATACAGTAGCGTCCAAAACTAAGGGACAGAATTTTAAAACCTAATATTTGTTAGAAATAACAACTGTGAAAAGCTGAAATTTTGACAACTGGTAGTCGTTATCATCCATAATAACATACTAAAATTTGAATCATTTGCAAAGGATAGAAAAAGAATTATAACAATTATTTATTTATTTTCAAATTTGGAACGTCCAAAAGTAAGGGACAAAATTGAGAAAAACAATGTAAACAGCAAAAAAAACAATAAAAATACATGTATAATCAATATTTAGTAAATGAGCCCTTGCTCTCAATGACAGCTGCACATCTTCGACTACAAGAACGAATCAGTTCTTGAAAATCCTCGATACTAATTTTAGACCATTTTTCTTGAAGCTTCACCCACAAATCCTCCGTGTTAGTGGGATTTCTTTCCATAACTTTCACTCCTAAGGTCTTCCAAAGATTTTCTATTGGATTTAAGTCAGGAATTTGCGGTGGCCAATCCATAATTTCCAAATCTTGCTCGCTAAAGTAACTCATTACCACCTTTGCCTTGTGACATGGGGCATTATCTTGCATAAAGGTAGCCCTATCGAAACCTGAATTCTGTATGATTGGCACAACATGATCTTGAATAATGTTTTTATAGATCTGCGCGTTTACACGAGTTTGTAACCAGACAAGAGGCGTTGTACCTTGGCTAGAAAACATTCCAAATACCATGACGCTTCCGCCCCCAAACTTGACAGTTTTCTTAGTACACTTTGCACTTAATCTTTCACCAATACGTCTCTTTACATTGTTTTTTCCATCATTTCCAAATAAATTAAACTTGCTTTCATCACTGAAAAATACTTTTGCCCAATTTTCATATGTCCAAATTACATACCTGTTTGCAAACTCCAATCTTTTCTTCTTATTCTTCGAACTAACAAGTGGTTTCTTCCCTGCGGTTCGATTAAACAGCCCTATTTCTTGTAGTCGTCTAGAAACAGTCTGTCTTGACACATTAACACATGAGGTACTATTCATAACCCTTTTAATTTCTGTGCAAGACTTAAAACGGTCCTTTAATGACATACTCTGCATTATTTTATCTTCTCTTGCCGAAGTTTTGCGGGGTCTGCCGGTTTTAAAATCACTAACTATTTTGCCAGTATCATTGTAGGATTTAACAACCCTGCCTACAACACTCTTGGAACGTTTCATTTTCTCTGAAATCTCTCTAGTGGTCTGCTTTTTCACAATAGCTTGTCTCACAGAGTAATCAAGTTTTTGGCGTTTCGCCATGGTGCGGGCTGATGCAACGTTTACAAATGACTAAGTAAGACTTATTCTTTAGAGGAAATCAAAAAATTTGAATATAGCATACTGTTTACATTGTTTTTCTCAATTTTGTCCCTTACTTTTGGACGATCCTATTTTGAAAATAAATAAATAAATGCTATAATTCTTTTTCTATCCTTTGCAAATGATTCAAATTTTAGTATGTTATTATGGATGATAACGACTACCGGTTGTCAACATTTCAGTTTTTTACCCTTGTTATTTCTAACAAATATTAGGTTTTAAAATTTTGTCCCTTAGTTTGGGACGCTACTGTATATATATATATATTTGGTTGGATTGATGTGAGTTTGTGACCCTGGGTTTCACGGTTTTGCGATCGTCAGACAATCGCAAAAACGTGAAACCCGGGGTCACAAACTCACATCTATCCAACCAAATATGTTAACTCTATCTCTGATATTGAGCGCTTTCTAATAAGTACCGCGAATATAATATATAAATAATTATATATATATATATATATATATATATATATATATTTATTTATATTTATATACACACACTTTCACACACACACACACATATATATATATATATATATATATATATATATATATATATATATATATATATATATATATGTTTTTATGCTTAAACGCAATTTTATATATATATATATATATATATATATACGTAGATAGATTGTTAGATGAATAGATAATATTAGTGGTCAATGTATATATATATATATATATATATATTACCATGAGTATAAAATCCAGGTACAACTCAATGTCCAGGACAGAGTAAGAATATAAAATAAAAGGCTCAAACTCTAATATTCCATGGTTATATTTTATTACATTGGAATCGTAATCGCAATCCAATTCATCAGACCTACAAATTCAAAAAGCTATATATATATATATATATATATATATATATATATATATATAACGAAATATATTTTAAGGTGTGCAGTATGTATTGGATAAAGTGCTCAATATTAGAGATAGAGCGTATGTAAATATAAATATAAAAGTGAACATTCAGAGGCGACACCCTGTTTGATGCTAGACGCAATCGTCAGGCAGCCTGACGCTTGCGCCTACTATGAAACAACCTGTCGCCTCTGAATGTTGACTTCAATGTTCATTCTTATACATGCTTACATACTTACATATATACATACATACATACATATATATATATATATATATATATATATATATATATATATATGTATGTATGTATGTATGTACGTAAGTATATATATCTATCTATCTATATATATATATATATATATATATATATATATATATATATATATATATGTGTGTGTGTGTGTGTGTGTGTGTGTGAAAATATATAGAAAATAGGAAAGAACTGGTGAGGTAAATAATCCAAAGTTCTTTAGTATTTTTGTTATTATTTTAAAAAAATAGGGCTCGATACAAAAGTTGAGCATAAATATAATTATTTATTTAAAAATATGATTCCAACACGCTACATAAGAGGTCTCATGTTTCAAAACAAGAGCCGAAAACTTCAATATAATTATTTGAATTAAATTGAGTTAAAGTAAGCTCTGTTCCATCTTCAAGCGTAATTTTTTGGGGATAACTTATTTCTGAAATTTACGTTTTTTTAATAGTATATTCATAATTGAAATCAAAATTTCAATGGTAACAGCCAGGGCAAATTGTCTAAAATAGGTGGGGGTTTTGGGTGTTGATAATTTGTATCAGTATAGAGTTACATTCATAGATGTCAAGTCCGGGTAAGGTGGGAGTGTCTAATTTTAAAACGGAAGATGTTTTCGCCTAGTCTGGTTTACGTGTCTATGGAGATTTATTTATTTTTTTTATTTTATTTCTTTATGAATGGGATTTGTATATATATATATATATATATATATATATATATATATATATATATATATATATATATAAACAAACTGCCGTAACATTTGTTTTTTGACGACTTCATAAAGGATTATCTTTTTTTGTAGGGTATTTAAACTATTAATTTGGGCTATGGATTATAAAAGTTATTTTATTGTATGCTTGTTTTTAGCTAATTAGTCAGTGCATAAATTTTGATGATGTCGGCAAAAAACCGTTAACTCATGTCTATTGTTTAATAGATTTTTACTATTTAGAAACTTAATAATGTGTAGTTTCTCATGTAGGCATAAAGGGCATGGGTCAACTTAAGTTTTACAAGTTTTAGTCCTATTAATAATTTTCCATTTTACTTTAGGTGTCCTGTTTATTTCCTTCAGATGCCAAAAAATATTTAGATAGAGAAGTCTGATTTCTTTTATTTATATTGTTGAAAGAGCACTTATGCTGCCTCCATCTGGCTTTAAATTCATTCTTCGTGGACCCAATGTATATCATATTAGTATTAGGACTCTCAGTGGATGAGATAGTACATTGGTATACCACAGATGTCTAGACAAACTGATGAGCTGTGATACAGCGAAACAGGCTTGTATGTGGATGGTTATATATATTTGAGTAGCAAATTAATTTTTAACCATTTTCGTTAAATATGATAGATAAGGAATATCTACTTTCATTTCTTTTATTTAGTTTTTCTTACATTACTGTTTTCTTACATTTTCTCTTTTGGTGGCAGTAAGGGAGACTGTCCAAATTGTCCATATTGTTCATAGTACCATCGACTTTAGTAGACGCCTCACGGGTCATTTATCAGATCAGTGTACTAAAAAAAAAAAACAACTATAAATCCACAATTTACAAGAACCCTTAAAAGAAATTCTGGTTGAAAATTCAAAATCCTCTATCAATCATATTACCGGGAACATCTCGCTATAAGGGAGGGCCTTTATAATAAATATATCTCTCCCACTATCAGCCGAACCTTATTTAACAGTGGGAACGGTATGTGGAATTAAAACGCGCATTCGAATTCCAGCCTCGTCCAACACATGAAAGCATGGAATAAACTCTTCTACTATATTCAAAATAACGCAAAAATAAAATTAAAAAAAAACATTCAAAATATAAAGAGAAATTAACAACATCTAAAAAAATAAGCTTGATTAAAGAAGTTTCTGAAAGCGCTTGGGACAATATGAACAATATGAACTATTTTTTTCACTCCTTTACTCCCACCGAACGGAAAAAAAAAAATAAAAACAAGAGAAAAACTATTAGTTTGGTGCAAAAATAATGTCGTTTTTTTTTCGTTTTTTTAACGTAAAAAACGACAATATTTTTGCACCAACCTAATAAATGAAAAATTACTTAAATTCTGCTCATCACACGTAGTCTATACTCAGACGGTCTACACTCAACGCCTGAAGATTGCGTTCTGCATGATTGAGTCCTGATGACGGATAATATATATATATATATATATATATATATATATATATATATATATATATATTTAGTAATATAATGATATTTATATTTATTAATATATATAGATATATAAACTGAACTCACCCTTCGTTTTCGACATATAAGTGTACAGTATTCAACTATTCACATACAAGATCAACCAGACGTTTTGGAAGAGAACTAGTCCCCAAACGGTCCTCATGTTTTAAATTCAGAATTGTCCTTCTCATCGACCTGTTACTAGGCGGACCAGTATGTACTGCTATTTATTCATGACTGGCGCGTGTATAGACTCCTAAAATTTCTAAAAGTATCTGCACGTAAGGGAATGTAATCAACTCGACTGGAATTCGAACTCGGTTCTCCGATTCCTCAATGGGGGCCAAAATCCATTACACCACTCAATTTATTCAATAAAATCGCCGTTGGCTTCCACCACGGTCTTCAACCACAGAATCTCCTGCGACTTTTCTGGACGATCTCCTTGTTTGAGTTGGTGAATGCTGCCAGAAATAGGCTCTTCTAGCTGACGCCCTCCTGACCCAGGGAAGCACTACCCCCTCAAGGCAATTGATGTAGGCCTCCGTGTTGATTCTGATATCAGGTGGGAAGGTGAATCGAAGCATAATATCGCCATCGCTAATGATCACTTGAAACACCTTCATAATCAACATTAGACACATCTGACTCTTTCCGAATCTTCTGCACTGTCACACAATCACTCTGAAATGTTCATATTAGAGCTTCCGGTGCAATTGCAAAACATTACCGCATGCCGTTTCCAATTTACAGGCGGAGTAAATTGCGTCATGGCGCCCCTTTTTCTCACAGACGTTGCGCAACTAATCCTACTATACTGTGCAGTCGACAATATTAAAGACAAGCAAAGCGCATGCATGAAATTAAAAATATAAAATGGCGACAATTTACACATCGCGCGCTGTAAATAGTCTAGCAAAAACACAACGCCTTTGGCTGTTGACTTAAATGTCAACTTTTATATATATATATATATATATATATATATATATATATATATATATATACACAAGTTGCCCGAGGTAATATACAATATTTTCATCGTAATTGTTCTGATGAGCTTTCCGCTTTGTTACCTTGACTCCAAGAATTTCTGTGCTAACAATATCTTTTATTCGCACTTCTTATTTGTTGAACTCCCTTTTGGCTTCTTTTTTAATCGAATTTGAACCTCAATGGCAGACACAATAAAAGCGCCATATTTAAAAAAAAATTATTTATATGTTTAACTCAGCTAAACCGAAAATGTTTATCCAAGAAATACGCACCTGGAAATCATTTGCAATCATGTCCAAAATGGCAGCCTTTAAAGTTATTGTTGGCCAATGGTCTGTTACCTTTTCGCAGGCATTCAGGACATTAGCCGAGTGGATTCAAATAAAGAGATCTAATAGGAAGATGTTGGTTAATTAATTTTTGGCTAATTATTCTTGGGCCATGTGGGAGGGCGAGACTTGACAAAATACGTACAACCAACTGTTTGAAATAAGGAAGACTACTATATCATGCATATTGACGTGGACAACATCATATTGAAATATTATGTAGCAGTGAAATGTCAACACCATAATTTCTATACATGGTAATAATAATGATAATAATGGCTGGCTACTAACCTCTCCTGAGGTCTGTTGTTGAAACTGTCACTATGCTGAGTATATCTTAGTTACTGTTTCTGAGAGACAGCACATAATATGGAGTGATCAATATTGTGAACAAGGCCAGTACGCCCCCAAACCTCGGTGACTTATGTGAGAGTACAACCACCGCTGGCTTCGGAATAGTTCCGTCTACACATTTTCCCACACGTTTAGTTCGCCCCACCCTCTAACATCAGAAATACACTTTTGAGCCACTCAAGGGTTACTGGATGAACAATAGCATAAAAAACACAATACGCATAAACATATACATACATAAATATGTGCCCATTTTAAGTAAGATAAATATTTATTTCACGTACGGATATCTCAATAGCATGTAATGTTTAGAAAACCTAGCAGATTATGACTATGGTGTTGTAAGTTCAACGCTTACACAGTAACATTATACTCGTGACCTTGTGTCAAACTTAATCTAAACTTAGTAAATAAGTCTAAAGTAAGTGTTCTCATGTGAACATTTGCAGTCATTATATGCGGTAACGCACACATACGTACTCCCTATATGTACACATATTAGATACAAATTTTTGTATTCAAATGCAGGCTTAGAGGGGAAACTTCGCACGAAGTAAAAAGAATAAAACTGCAAGGAAAAAAGCATTCAGATCTCACAGATTGGCACTTACGCATATAGACTTACTTTTGCGTACACATTAGATCCTACAGATATTCCACCCATAAACAGATGCACGCACGAACAAAAAAAAAACCGAAAAAAGAGAAAAAAACCCATTAAAACACAAGATATAAAAAAGCACTTATATATGCACAGGTGCGTTCTTAAAGTAAGTTCTTTCACATTGTCATACGCACACAGATGGATTTCACATTCCATAGATATGCTTACAGACATACTGTGCATACACATGCGGACAGAAAACTTCGCATTCGCACAAGAGAGAAAGAAGTTTAAAAAAAAAAGAAACTCAACTTTTGCACATACGACGACCATCAGAATACATACAATAAATGAACATGCGCCACCTACCGTCGAACCACTTACCTCTTGCGTTCACACGTTCATTCGGTAAGGAACGCACGTAGTTGGGAAAAGGCAGAAAAGAAAGAGTGGTAAGAACTTTCCCTCTGATAGCAACTCCGATTTGGCACGCTGCTTATTAGACGAAGAGCTAAAAACCAGAACTTCCCTCCAGCAACAGATATATAGCTAATGTTGGCAAAGCTAAAAATAAAAAAAATAAAAGAAACTAGAAGTATGACGAGAAAGAGAAAGCGAGGAAGAGGTATATTAGAATGAATAGATTAATAAAAGTACAAGGAGAAGGCAGAAAAAATACAACTATCAAAAGTGAAAACAAAAATAATACGCACAAAGATATATATATATATATATATATATAAGTACGCACACACACACACATATATATATATATATATATATATATATATATATATATATATATATGAGTACAAAAAGGATGGGTAAAATACGAAAAACATTCTTCACTTTTTTACTTTCACTTTCGATATCTTTATCGTGTTCACTTTTTACTTTCACTTTCGATATCTTTATCGTGTTCACTTTTTACTTTCACTTTCGATATCTTTATTTTTTCACTTTTTTATTTCTTTCATAAATTTTGCATTCATCACAGAGATGAACCTCGTTCTCAGACAGACCTAATTAGATCAAGATGCACGTGAGCATGGCGGCGTATATATATATATATATATATATATATATATATATATATATATATATATATATATATATGTATGTATGTATCTATGTATGTATGCATGTATATACACGCATACAAATCTACGTATAAAATGCATGCTTATAATTCCAGTCTATTTATGATTTTTTCATGAACTCGTTTGTGTGTATATATTTGCGCAGTTTTCAATAGGCAAGGGAATATTGTGCACTTGTGTACGTATGAATATATATGCTGCCGGTTCGTGAATGTGTATTCGTACAAGAATATGAGGTTAGCTGTTCAGGTATGCATCGGGGAAATGAATGAATGAATGAATGAATAAAGAATGAAAGTCAAAGTTTAATAGAGTAAATAAATGTTCCAAATTGTATGACGTACATAACCAAAGGGGGAAAGAGAGAAGGAAGGTGACAGTCGAAGAAGGTAAATTATTCAGGTAGAAGGAAAGACTAGGAAAGAGAGAGAGAGAGAGAGAGAAAGAAGAAGAAGACATACAGGAAGTTTGGGGGAGAGAAAGATTAGAAGTAGAGAAAAATAGAGAACAAATCTATCAGTTACTTTGTCACTCTCTCTTAGAAAATCGCACCCCTCTGTCTGCCAACAGTACGTTCTCTTTGTAAATCTATGAGTATCTGAGTTGTACACACACACAGGCACACAGACACACACACACACACACACACACACATATCTATGCAATGAAATATAGTTTTTAATATATGTTATATTTAGGGGAGAAAAGTGCTCAAAATGATGGATTGAGCGTATGTGAATATAAGCAGTGTGGAAATAGTTATCGGCACCTAGCGACCGTTTCTTTCATGTTCCTTTCATGTTCAAATGAAATCCCCAGTCCTAAGAAACAGACTATCGCCACTGATTATATATATATATATATATATATATATATATATATATATATATTATAAATTAACTTAACACAGTAATAACCATGTTTCAAAAACCGAAGCTAAAAACTTCACATTTAACTATATAATTAAATTAAAAGCATTAGTTCTGTTTCACCATCAAGCGAATTTTGGAATGAGTTTTAAACGTACATATTAGGTTGGTGCAAAAATAATGACGTAATAATGTCGTTTTTGACGTATTTTTTAACGTCAAAAAAACGACATTATTACGTCATTATTTTTGCACCAACCTAATATAATTCATAATTTCTAGTTTCTGAGGATACAGAGAAATCACATCATTTAGACAGCGGCAGTAGCAATGCTTTTAATTTAATTATATATTTAAATTTGAAGTTTTTATTTTTTTTGAAACATGGTTATTACTACGTAGCGAAGAAACCATATTTTAAATAAGTTAATTTATAATATTTATGCTCTGTAAATTTACATTGAGCACTGTTTAGTAAAAATAAAAAATATCTATAAGAACACCAGATTATCTTACTGTTCTTTCTTTTTATTATAATATACATACATATATATATATATATATATATATATATATATATATATATATATATACCGGGTGTAACAGCAAAATTTTCCAATTGTTAGATTAAGCTTTGAATCGTTGTATCTTAGAAACGATTAAAGACATTTTATTGGAATTCTCTGCGATTTTTGTAAAACTATTGTGCTCTACATTTTGCAATATGAATGTTTAATTGGAAAGCTTAACAGAAGAAACGCCATGAATTCGATCATCAACGAAAATGACATGTTCATCAATAATTAATCATAGCTAAGGATCGGAAGCTCACGAAGCATTGGAATTAAGTTTATATATATATATATATATATATATATATATATATATATATATATATATATATGTGTGTGTGTGTGTGTGTGTGTGTGTGTTATTCCAGTCCAGGGACATTCAAGATGTTCTTGCTCTCTTTAACCTTCTAACTTTCTGTCCTGGAGTAACAAAGTACCTCACAGGTCTCACGTACGATTTCATTTTCAAGTCTTTTTTTCGCTACTCTTTGGACTGTCATAGCTGAAACTCCTCTCTCACGTGTCAAACGTATTATCGATTGTGTTAGCTCTTTTGTGATTGATCTCCTTAGCTCTAAGCTGAAATGATGATCCCTTTTGTCCGAATGATCTTTTTCGTCTCACTATTGCTCAGCTGGGAAGACATAGCGGGGCTGACACAAAACTAATTTAAACTGTTCTTTTTCTAACCGAATTACTCAAAGGATTTTACAGTGATCCTTTCGAGAAATGGTGTCAAGATGGCTAAAAGGCTTATCTGAAAACCTTGAAAAAAGAATCTCAACGAGTTCAGTGATTGTTTTTTTTAGATATTAAACATTTTGTGGGATGGACAATTATGCTGCAACACGATTTGTACAATTATGCTTTTATACCGAGTATATATAATTTGAACTTAGGCAGAAATAATTTTTGAACGCTATTCCGTATATTGTCAGGTGTCAAATTTTACGACTGAAAATATTACTGGTAAATACAATTTCTTACCACTTTTAATTTTGTTATGGAGGCATATATAATAATAATAATGATGATAATCAAGTAAAAGAATTCTAATATTTTGCAACGAATTGAGAACTGCGCGGTTTAAAAATATTTCAATCATATGTCTGTCTTCATGTTTAAAAATTACATAGAGTATAACAAACTATTTAAAAATACAAGTCTTTATACAAGTTTATTATACAAACGATACTTGTCTTGAGAAAAATGGTAGTACTGGTAATCAACACTTCAAAGGGAATTAAACGCAACCAGCGTAAATCGAATGCAACTGAAAGGTATGTTTCATAAAGGGAGCGGTGCTATAATCTTTAAAATATCCCCTAGTGGATTAGTTGGTAAGGGCAATTAATCAAATAGCTTAGTATAAATCTTACAGAACTATCCTGTCATTTTGTCCATCCACACGGAGTGGGACGTTAGTAGTTTGCAAATGTAATTATCTTGATAGGTTTTAAGGGTTCAAAGGTCGGTGGATTCTGGCTAATTTTTCAGAATGTGTACCTTAAGATATTCGTCGAAATTACAGTCGTTGGCGATAAAATGTTCCTCAAGTTTTGTTGATGTCATTGTGTCGGACATTATATTTCCTCATATATCAAATTTTGACAAAATTCCCTGAAGGAATGGGCGTCATATTTGATCTACTACTACTACTACTACTACTACTACTACTACTAATAATAATAATGAGACTAAGCTTACAAATTCTATGAAAAACATATTTAACATCTGGCAAAATCGAAAGCGTTTAGAGTGTGTGATGAAGATCGTGATTGTGACACGTATAAGCGCCTGCGTAATGTTTACGGAGAGAGATTAGAAGAGGCGCCATGACAAAAGGTATTTGCTTCGCCTTTGGTGTATGTGTCGGAAGTATGGATTCCAGACTTCTGACAAGTCCGAGAAACATAAACCGTCGAAAGTACTGGAAAAATGAGCCTCTGAAACTCCTGTGGGACTTTGAAATTCAGACTGACACAGACCAGACATAATATTGCTCATAAAAAGTTCTCATGAGTGTTTGTGGATAGACGTGCTATGACTTGGAGATCATTATATTGCACGTTAAGAATCTGAAAAGATTGTGAATTATTCATAGGTGATGGTAGATATTTAGAGAATGTAGATTGTACATGACAAAGCTGTGCTTGGGTTGATTGCGAAGAAATCTCCAGAAGAGTCCTATAGAGTCGTTATATACCGTACTGGTGAGTATTGTATTTTGTTGATGTTATAAAGATTACCTTTTCATCTCCAACCTACATTTTGGTTATTCCTCATTAAGTAACGTTTTACAACATTTTAGGGAAAAAGAAAATATATTGACGCTGTGCAGAGTAAATCTAAAAAGGTGGTGTGTTATATACCATACCTATGAACACTAATGCGTATGTCCCAATCCTTATAAATACGCTGGACACAGTTATAAGTGGGGGTAATATGCTGTCTAAATGGTCTACCACTAACAGTGGTTTACCTACTTCACGCCGCAGCGAGTATTGTATTTTGTTGATATTATAAAGTTTACCATTTCGTTTCTAATTTCTATTTTGGTTATTCCTCATTCAGTAACCTTTCCTAGGTTACAAAAAAAGTAGACGGTCTCATTAGATAATTGGGGACTTCCATGGGCAGACAATGGAGGATATAAGTTATCTCTTCCGACGTTATATAAAAAGCTGAGCGGACAAGGATCGAACGTATTTTCATCTGGTTGGGACCAGAATAAAGTAATTCAGAATTACTATTACCATTGTCATTGTCGTTATTTTATTACCTTGATATAATCGAAATCGTACCTCTGTCTTTTCTATGGAAATTCTAATAAACTCTGCTATTGGTACCTAAAATGCATCAATTTAAGCGTACGACTAAGTTGCTTACTAGGTTTAATAGTTTTACTGTTGAAAGAAATAGATAAAACCGTAAGTTCTATTCTAATAGTTTCTTTTCTGTATCTGTCTATATTTCTAAGATGAAGTATTATATACATTATTTACATTATTCGGACTATTGTCCTCATCTTTGTCGCCATATTTATTACATCGTTTCGGCCCTTAAGTATCTGTCTATATTTCTGAGATGAGGTATTATGTACATTATTTACATTATTCGGACTTTGTCACCATATTTATTGCAACGTTTCGGCCGTTGTACGCTCCGGTCTTCTTCAGATGGTTGAAATATCGAACTGATCCCTTTATTTCGCTCACTGGGGCAGACTGTTCTAGTTCCACGTGCCATGTTTAATGGATGTCAGTTATCTCCTGTTAATTTTCCCTCTGAAAGTTCTCCGCTGCCTTAACCGGGTATTGAACTCAAACTCTTTGGGTCCTCTCACTGAATCTAACTTACGCGTTTATCCACTGTGCCATGTGTTCTTTTCACGCACTTATCACCTGTGGAACTCTCGTCCGGTTTCTTGCTTCAATGCCACCTACAATCTTTAATAGATTATATGCAGTATCAATTGCCATCTTCTGACTAATTGAACACCTGTTCTTTTATTGTCCTTTCTCAATATTAAAGTCTTATTCTATTCCATTCCATGGAATCCCCTGCGTTTTAGTGACATTATCGCTTTGTTTGCGATGAAATGATTTAAAAAAATATTAGGAACAGCAAATATCTTTCGGAAATGATGTGTTCTCCGAGACTTGACAAAGGGGCACTTAAAATTATTTACTCTATTTGCAAACGACTATGAAGGAAGGTATCATTTTAAGTAAATATCAAAATGCGCCGAAATCGATTTTGGTAATTGACAAACACCATAGATATCAACGTCCATTCAGATAAATCTAGTACCATCCGTAGTGTAAAAATAATGGAATAATTAAATCAGCTTTTATCTTCAAAAATTCAAATGAACCGTCAATCATTATCTTCTGACTTCATAATTCCTGTTCTTTTATTGTTCTCTGCCTTTAATTATGTCTTTTTTCACATTCTCTCACACTCATTAACCTCTTGCGCCTTAGTGGCTTTATTGCCTTGCTTGAGGTGAAATGATTGAAAAAAATTGAGTAAGTGAAAATTTTACATTTACTATAGGAAATATAGGATTCGCGTGTTGTATAGTGGTTAGAGGCTTAGATTGATAA
>OZ010580.1:41269338-41274338 GCA_963932145.1 Acanthosepion lycidas
ATATATATATATATATATATATATATATCTATATATATATATGTGTGTGTGTGTGTGTGTGTGTATGTAAATCTGTGCCTTTTTATGTGTAGCGCTGTGTAGGCGCAAAACGTAATAGTGTGCATATGTGCCTAGAAATGAGTGTGGATGTGAAAACTTCTCTGTGACTAAGTGACTAAGTCTGCGGATGGGGATAGGACCTCCAGAAGCAATTTTATTTGAGTTTTTGCTTATTTGATATGGTTCGGACCTTTGTGCAGTTATCTTGTTCTAAGTGTATCATTAAATATTTGCATTGAGCGCTAATGTCTAACCGACTGCGTGTTTCAACAGTTGTTTTTGCCTTCACGTCGAATAAGCGCCCATTTATTCGTCCGCGTACCTGTGTATTTATACATCAATATACGTAAACAACTCTCATTGGCTTTAACACATTGATCATATATACCAATATATATATATATATATATATATATATATATATATATATATATATATATATGTATATATATATAATTGTAAATATATATATATTCCGTTTATACGTTATTTTTATATCTACAAATATTAAAGTAAATGTTCTGTTTATAACAAACAGTATTAACTACATTTACCAGCCTGAATGTCCGAGAAATTTCATAGAAAATATGTGCCCTCCGACAGAAATCGAACCCGTATCCTATACGGAACCGCCTGACGTGATATACTATTTAGCTACAGAGGAAGCGTTTGGTTAGGAAAGTCAAATTAATGTTTTCAAACTAAAAATTCCCCATGATTTTTCTCGAGCGCTCATATCTGTTCGAAGCGTATTTTAATATATACAAATAACATCATATATTGTGAAATGAATTAAGTCCGACAATTATTTTAATATAGTTTCTGTTTATACGTTATTTTTATAGATACAAATATTTAAGTGAATATTCTGTTTATAATAAACAGCATTAACTACATTTACTGGGCGGAATGCCATAGAAAATATGTTCTCCGACAGGAATCGAACCTGTATTCTATACGGAACCCTCATATAGCCTGACGTTCTATACTATTTAGCTACATAGGATAAGAATTGTTTACAATAAAGGTATCTGATATATCGGCAAAATTTGTTCTTTTGTAATCAGCGTCATTGAACGTATCTTTTCTCAAAAACAAGAAATTCGCCAAAATTATTTAAAATATTTATACACCACAAGACAAAAAAATCTGTCATATTTTGATGAAATTAATGCTACAACAAAGCTTCTTTCACAGCAAGTTTAAATATCTTGGAACAAACATTAAATGAAGTAACACGTAATGGCTACACATCAGTTTCAGGTCTATTCATTAATTTTAATAATTTTTTTAGGAAAATATGTGCACAACAGTGAGATTTTAATGGTTAATATTTATTAAAAAATAAACGATGGCTTCACCCACGATCGAAAATCCTGTAAACTCTTAGGGTCGTAGGGAAACCATATCTACTACGCAGTGATGTCTCATGGGTAAGATAGCCTGACGGAACCCCAAACTCTCCAGGCTGTATCGAATTTTCTTTCAACCAAGGCTATTTCACCCAATCTGTCATTCTAATTTTCCCATAGGTAAAGAGATGGATTCATATATTAGGTTGGTGAAAAAATAATATCGTTTTTTGACGTATTTTTTAACGCCAAAAAACGATATTATTTTTGCACCAACCTAATATTTCCCAAGGATGTTATCACGTAAGTGAACGTGATGAACCCGCCACTGATTCCTCATTCATAGCCTCTGTCCATTACTCCGCCGTGCCTTCACGGGGTTCTATTATACTCAAGGATGCAATTTATTCCCAGAAACACGTGGCCGTATAATACTCAAGTCATATTATAGCCAGGAAAATAAGTATAATTATGTTGTATAATTTAGGCATCCGAGATCTATTGATAAAGATTCCGTCTTAACAAGAAGTGACTAACATAGACGTACATGGAATTCAACATATTCATGCCGTTGATCAATACATTTGATACAATGTTTCCACCTTTTCCTTTAACCCTTCGAAAAAATTCTGATATTTGGACGGTGAAATATTAGGTTGGTGTAAAAATAATAACGTAATAATGTCGTTTTTTGACGTTAAAAATACGTCAAAAAAACGACATTATTACGTCATTATTTTTGCACCAACCTAATACAATATTGATGTGAAATAATTGGAAAGCTTTTCGACTTTTCAAACTCATTTTAATGTTTGAAAACATGAAACGGGTAGAACCACATCTAGGCCGGAATAGATATATACTCGATTTCCAAGTTCTTCAAAGCACATCCTCCTGACAGCCATTTATAGAGGTATACTATCTTTCTAAACTTTTCCTTTTTTATTCCGAATACCTATTTAATAGGCACGGCCATTAAATATCGTAATCTGAATTAACTGTCCGGCTTTCAGAAGTGTTGTTCATCAAATCACTTCCTTTTTTTTTTCTCCAGATAACAGTAACTATAAACTTTGCCGTCACCCATGAAATAAAAATAATTATTTGTACGGAAAGTAAGTACCTACGGACATCAATTGTCTTTAAATTAAGTGGATGCAGAAGAATTATCGTTGAACTTTTAAAAGGTAAGCTTGCATATTAATACAATATTTAAATGCAGCGATTAATTTTCAGTTCTTCTCTAGTTTATTGCTGCCTATCGCATCTACACCTCCCTACCTCCCTACCTATTGTTATGAAGGATTAATCAAGAGCCTTCCGCAGGAGCTAGCTTAAATGTCGGCCGATAGGGTGATTTTGAATATATATATATATATATATATATATATATATATATATATATATATATATATATATATATATATATATATGGTGGGGGAGAGATAAAATAAAATGAGAGTTAGTGAAATCTTGAAAACAACGAAGAAAAAATAAAAGAAATTAGCTCTAAGCGGCCCAAGAATAAGGAAAATAAGAAGCATAATGGAGCCGAACGCAGCTGAATAAAATACAAGCTGCTCAATTATCCGGCAATAAAGAACAGAGCTGGAATACAAACCAAAAACTTCACAGTGATTAGAAGTTTTCAGATAGTTTTCACGTACACATCACATACACAGTCATACGTACATACTGAGAGACACACATGCGGATATGTATATCGATATAATTTTATTTTTATGTATTATGTATTATATATATATATATATATATATATATATATATATATATATATATATATATATATATATATATATATATAAAGTCTCTATCCCCGTCTTCAATCACACACACTCTTTCTCTCTCTCTGTCCATATATATATATATATATATATATATATATATATATAAACCAACGATCTATCTCCATTATTGCGCACTCTTTCTCCACAAATATCGCAATTTTAACACTATCTATCTATCTATCTATCTATCTATCTATCTATCTATCTATCTATCTATCTGCCTAGAAAGACAGATATATGTAATTACTTCTACGATCGTTCTATTACCATTATTCCGCACTTTCCATAAAATTAATGAGAATTTTAAACAAGTTATGCACATATAAACACACACCTATATATATATATATGTATACATATTCATACATATATATATATGTGTGTGTTTGAGTGTAACATATATATATATATATATATTTATATATATACATACATATATATATATCGACGGAATATAAAAGGATCCTGCCTATTTTGACTTAAATATAAATATGTGCATTCCAACTGGTCGTTTGTTTTGTTTTAAGGCATATCAACCCGAATGGGTTATTTAATGACGACAAAATTTTCATTGCAGGTAATATTTTGTTTTGTCAAAAACCTATTTCTGGTAATAATTTTTCCCGAAAAACTATTGCAGGTAATATTTTTTCCGCAAAATGTATGGCTGGTAATAGTTTTTTTTATTCAAAAACTTATTGTTGGAAATAATTTTTATCCAAAGTTTTTCTGGTATTAAAATCTCTTCTTACACTTTCATAGTATTTTTACCCCAGTTTTGTGGTTAGCTATTTGCCCATAGCTGGGACCCTAACAGGTGCTACCAACCCGGGTCAGGGTAAACCTGGGAACACCAGCAATTAAGAGGTGGTTCCACGCTCCTCAAAACCTCCTGATCAGAAGCCTTGCTGTTGGACGTAGTTTATCGTCTTGCCCAGGACAGTCAACTGGTAGTAGACATTCTGGTAAAATGTTAAAGACCTCGGTCATCCTGTGACGTAGTAACAGTCATATATGTTCATCTCCTGTCTCTGATCTGTAAATGGTGATGTATGCAGCAATAAGATTCAGTACAGCGTCTTGCCATCGAGACATACGTACTACTTTCTTCGTTTGAAAAGTTTGTGGGTCTTTGACCGGTTGCAGGTTCATTGCTTGACTTGAAGCCTTAATGGGATTTAAAAGTTGGTATGACCAGTGAAAGAAATATTTCTACAGTCGTAAGCGAAGTTCTGGACGATTGTCTAGTACAGATGCTCGCTAAAATCGATTCATTGTAAGGTCGGCACTGGCAGACTTGCATGCAGAGCACAGAAGGGAGCAAATCTGTGACAAAACTAACTACACAGCGTAGTTTATTTTCAGTAGATCTATAGAAGAATATACAGCAGATTTATAGCCAAAATGACACGTGCCACGGAAGTCGCATCTAGTAGATTGGATGGCTCGCTCTCTAACGATATCAGTTTTCAACTGCAAGATATTACAGAAATCTTTTTGAAAATTATCGTCTTGACCCTGGGTTTCTGATGAATGACCTTTTTAGACGAAAACTGACATATCATGGATATAATGATGCCCATAATAGGGGAAATGAATGTGCGAGAAAAAATCTTCCTACCATTACATTCTCCCATTATAAGGAAATGCAATGCAGAGGATTGATTATTGTTTTTTCATTCTTTATTGCATAAATGTTGATCATTTATTGTATCACATATTTATTACTTGATTCTTAATTGTTTAATGTGTTGAAGCACACATTAACTTTATTTTATAT
>OZ010580.1:41279338-41301838 GCA_963932145.1 Acanthosepion lycidas
GCTTTAAAAAAAGAACTCGTAACTGGAAAAACCGAATGAAAAAAGAATGTTAACAACAAATACTTTTTTCACATCCAACCCAGTTCTTCGTAATCAGAATCAACGTTGGGTTTAAGCAAGCAAATGGGCCAATTGGAGTAAAATTCCATGCAGATTTAAATTTTCCCCACTTGTGACGAACGCAGCTATCGATTTTTTTGCATGCTAGCATGCTAATTAACATTCGTGTCAGTCAGCTGTTGGTTCTCACGCTGGCCAATAGGATCTTCCTGCATATTCGTGTCAACAAGCTCTAAATGTAGGCAGTAGAAAATGGAAATCTACATGAAAACTGCCGTAGATGCATGAAAAAAACGATTATTTCCACTATCGATGCGAGTTGGGAAATGCAAAGTCGGTCTTGGCCTCCCTCTAACTTGGAGGATGTGCATGTAAATTTTGGTGTAAATCCGTGGAAAATTGCGGTCGTGCATTCGTTACACACACACACACACACACACACACACACACACACACACACACACACACACACACACACACACACACACACACACACACACACACACACACACACACACACACACATCAACATGGCACAGTGGATAAAGGGGTTGGTTAGATCCAATGACAGACCCAAAGAGTGTGAGTTCAATACCCGGTTATGGCAGTGGAGAACTTTCAGAAGGAAAATTAACAGGAGATAACTGATAGCTGACATCCATAAAAAACATGGCACGTGGAACTAGAACAGTCTACCCCAGTTATCGAAATAAAGGGTTCGGTTCGAAATTCCAATCACCTGAAGAAGGCCGGAGCGTACAACGGCCGAAACGTTGTGACAAATATGGCGACAAAGATGAGGACAATAGTCCGACTAATCTAAATACTGTACATAATACCTCATCTCAGAAATATAGACATATATTATATATTTGCTTGATATAATATATATATATATATATATATATATATATATATATATATATATATATATATATATATTGGCTCCTGAAATAAATATTAATATCAGTTGAGCTCTCTAGGGATAAGGTTTGGGTTTGTAAACAGTGACTATTATAGCTTATATTTAGCGAGACTCTTCGCATAGCGAATCGAGTCACTGTTAGTCACTGGGCGTGTTTCTAAAAATAAATACGCTAAAAATCCACCTGCTTCCCTGCCGTGCGCCGACGTGGTAGAATCTCCGGCTGATACCAATTCAGTCGGGTTTCGATCCGAGCTAGAGGCAACCGGATGTCTAGCCACACTGATGAGCTGTGAAACAGCGAAACAGTCTGTCTGTGGATGACGTTATATATATATATATATATATATATATATATATATATATATATATATATATATATATATATATTTGCTTGATATAAACATTGTAAAATGTTTAAGGGAGTACAAATAACCAAATCTCTGAAGAGGCGTGTATCACTCATTTCACTGCGTGCAAGAAACGGGTTGCCGTGGCCGATCGTGTGTATACCAGATTATTATGATAATATATCGTATTAATACAAGGAAAAGGTTTGTCACTTAGCTAATTGATGCTATCATCAGCATCCCAGCGAGAGACTTTCGTAGACGAACCCTCTAGGAATCACGCCATCCACTCGTCAGTGAGTATCAATAATTGACTGCTTATACTTCTCGATTTTTCTATTTTATATGCACTTTTCATTGGTACAACTATTTTTCATAATCTATGTGCGCGTGTGCGTTCGAGCGCAAACGCCCATTCGCTCTTCTGCGCGTATGACCGAGCTAGCTGGAGACATTCATGAGTCCATCAAGCCAACCATTACAGTCCTGCAACAATGTTGGAAGTTCGTTAGGGTTGCATTCTGTGTCATAACATAGCTGGTCAGTGTAACAACATTTTCTAGAGGATGTAGGAGAATATGGCATTGGAAATGGATCCTGCTGTGATGCTACGCCATGGTTAGGTGTCCAGAGAAGTAGGCCACTCACTAGTGCATGTTTTGCTCGTCGGGAGTGTCTTAAGACTGTAGAAATATCATGGATGGCTTAATAGAATTTAGCAAGATTTTTTTTTATCCAAGGCATGTTAAGTCCAGGATGTTGCAGCAAAATCCGACATTTGGCAAAAAGAAAACGAAATAGGCAATAAAAACAAAAGTTGTATATGCAGATACCCGACATTTTTACAACTAACTAACGTTTTTCTCTCTACCCTTTTCCGGGATGGAATATGAGCGTAGAGCAGCGGTAGTAGCTTCTTTTTGCATCGGGAAGAAGCCCGCGGAAGTGATGGCCTGGTTTGGGTTCAAGAGGACCATGGTCATGGATATTTGGAGGAAGTGGAAGGCGTGTGGGAACAAGGACGAGTTTACTGCCAAACGAAAGAACCACAACGTTCGTTCTTGGGCTGTTAGGACCGACGAGTTCGTCGCCGCCGTCATGAAGACAGCTGACAATGATGGAAGCCTGAGCTACGCCAAGATCGCCTCTGTCAAAAGTGGACGATCTGCCGAACGATCAAGAAAGAGATTAGTTACTTCTCCTAGCGCGAGTCTCGCCGCATGCTCATCACGTATGCCTCCAAGGAGTTGAGGAAAGTCAAGGTGGCGGCTTTGCTGAAAGAGCTGAAGCACGAGTCCGCCGGGATGCTGAGGTTTTTCTCTGATGAAAAGAATTTCATCAAGGACAAGACAAGCAACAGGCAGAACGACAGGTGGATCTGCAAATACATCGAGGAGGTTCCCGTCCTGAAGCATACGCAGTTTTCCTCCTCCGTCATTGTCCTTGGCGTCATCTCCAGCATGCCTCCATTCTTCTTTCAAAGGGGCCTGAGAGTCACCTTTGAGATCTACCAGGAGGTTCTGAGGGGCGTGATGAAGCCCTGTATGGACGAGATTGCCGCCGGACGCCCCTACATCTTTTAGCAGCACTCCGCTCCTGTACACAAGGCCGAGACGACCCAAGCATGCCTACACAACAATGTTCCTCACCACTGGTCGCCGGACTTGTAGCCGCCCTCCTCAGCCGACTGCAATCCCCTTGACTATTTCTTCTCGGACGTGATCGAGGCCAAGACCAACAATCACGCCCACATCACGGTCGACTGACTGAAGGCTGCCTGTGTGGAGGCGTTCGCCGCCATGTAATAGGACATGGTCACCAAAGCGTGTGACTCATTTCGCGCCCGCCTTGAGATGCTCGTCGCCGGCGGCGGTGGTTATATTGAAAAATAATGTAGTTACTCTTACTGTTGCTAAATACTCTCGGGTCTCTGCATATACAACTTCTGTTTTTATTGCCTATTTCGTTTTCTTTTTGTCAAGTCTCGGATTTTGCTGCAACACCCTGTATAGCTCCCAGCACCCGGAGTGTAGATTCGATCAAGCTTAGACTCTTGTTAATGCCCAAGCAGTGATATCATACACTAAAACCACCTTTAGAGTAGCCCGAAAGCGTCTCCTCTTGAGGTTGTTTGGTAGATCAAATTTCCAGATTACATCCATTTTATTCAAGCTTTAGCTATGCGAATTTTCACATCAGTTTCGGTAGAATTTATCTATCTTCCGAAGTATGTAAAAAATTCGTCCGATTTATTAATTCACCTGAAAAAGTTTGCATTGATCCTTGCTTGTTGAAGCTTGTGAATTCAATTTTAGAGACACTGATATATAGTACAACATTTTCTGGATGATGTAGGAGAATATGGCATTGGAAATAGTGCCTGTTGTGATGCTAGGCCATCTTCATCGTCAATATCTATCAACATTTTGACTTGTGAGTTTTGGTGATAAAGTAAAACCTAGATGATGATGTTTGTCTAGGATAGTTCTCAATGCGTAGTAAAGGGTGACAACAAAGATAAAAGGTTCAAGGGTGTCACCCTGAAGGATCTCTACTTTGCTCTTGGTGGCTTTGAACCTAAAGCCCTGCTGGAAGACGTGGAGTTACGCAACTTGATCCTTATTGCTGCCAACTCTCAGGATCGTTGTCGCCTTCTAAGTATCGTGTTCTTTCGGAGCTTGTGCGATCATGGTTCTCCATGACGTCCCATCTCTTGCAAATCTTAGCAACATTTGTACCTTTGCCAAAAGTCAATTCCACTATCCATTCGCACAAACTAGTTAGGCAGGTAGCCCGCTACTTTTGACGCTCCTGTCCTCGATATGCATTGTCAAATTCTCTATGCTCTCCTTTGTCTTAATATGCCCAAGACATATTGATTATCTTTTTTAGAATACGAGTATGTCCTCTTTGATTCTATTTTGTTTAAGACTTCTCCGTTGCTTACATACTCCGTTCATCTAGTTCTCATCATCCTTCTGTAGGACAACATTTCTCTTGGCTCTAGTTTTCTTTTTATTCCTCTGCAAAGAGATTCGCCAGCATTCCGTGCCATATCATAGACGGCGTAAATTTGGTGTGCATCCCAGTGTGTACTTTTAGTCCGGACAGAGCTACAGTCTTATTTCTTGTATAACTGGCCACATTCAAGAAGCTGGCTGTTTCTTGTGATTGGCAGCTAGTGACAGAAGTGCATTGTATGTTTTCATTTCCTGTTTCAGGGTGGATGCTGCTTTTCATACAGCTGAAAGAAAATTTTGCGCATACCGCTAAACATTAGGTGTGGTCGTCAACTACTTTTGACCAACTGAATATCTGTTCACTCTGTTGCAACATGTATAAACATGAATATTCTGAAAAATTCTCGACACACCGATTAAAAAAAAACATTCTTCCTATATAGGAATAAAGTGTCGCTACCGACACTTGAGTTTGAACGCAGATCGCCAGTAAGCAAACACAAGGGATCCATTATTAAATTAAGTAGACAACGTGACCATAGAAGAATTGCATAACTAGGAATTTGCTTGGCGTCTAAGTGATCACCATTTCTACTCTATCCTCTATTACTCTACGGCTCGCTATTCTCTACTCAATTCACTATATTTCTCTATTCAAATCACTATACGGATCACCATTTATATTCTATTACTATACGGACCGCTATATTTTACTCTGTTCACTATACTATTTCTCTATTCAGATCTCTATTCGGTTGTTACTTTCCGAGTGTCAATTATCGAGCAAGTATTATTAGTGCGAGTGATATTCGAAGACGTCTACACTAGTAATGTTCAACGGCGTTACTATAGTTGTATCTGCGATTACAAAGTCTCTACTACAACGAGCATTACGAAAGTGACAACGCGTATTCGTTGACATTACAAAAAAGGCAGTGAGTGTTCGTCGACATCCCAAAAGATAATGTGTTCAGATTTTTCCTCTTTCATCACGCTCTTCTCTTTTTTTCCTTCTTTTCTCTTTCCTCGTCTTTATTTCTTTTTCTTTATCAACTTAAATTTTCTGTTTGAATTACTTTGATGAGAAGTTATCATGGTTTACATTATTTACACTCAGACAAATGTTCCCATCTTTACTGTGACTATCACACGGCTTCAACCGTTCTCACCATTTGTTGTGAAGCTCGAAGGGTGCAACGTCCGATAAGTTACCTGTTTTTAATGTCTTTTGTCGCTCTATATTTTTTGTCTTTCTTTCTTATCTTTTTCATTTCCTTCGTTTTTTTTTCTCTCCTCTATTATGTCACTTTCTCCTACCCTTTTTGTTTGTTTGTTTGTTTGTTTCTTCTTCTTCTTCTTCTTCTTCTTCTTCTTCTTGTTATTTCTTCATTCACTTTCTTCTTCCTCTTCTTTCGCTTTTTCGCATCTTCTGCTTCTTCATTGTCTTTTTCTTATACCTTTCTTTTACTCATTTCACTTGAAAACGTTCATTAAATTCTGTTGAATCTTATACAGATAGATAGATAGATAGATAGATAGATAGATAGATAGATAGATCGAGTGAGAGGGAAAGACAAACGATGTTAGTATCTGAGAAAACATATAATTGAAAAAGGAATATTCCTCTGCGGTTAGATAGATAGATAGATAGATAGATAGATAGATCAAGTTCGAGCGTGAAATGGTAAACAGAAATGAATCTAGAATCTGAAAAATTTTGAGACAGTAAAAGCAATATTCCTAAATACGTGGATAGTTATATATATATATATATATATATATATATATATATATATATATATATATATATATATATGTCAGAATAATAAAAAAATACAGCGATAACAATATCTACGAATTATTGTAGACAAAATTGCGCAATCGTTAATTTCACAATAACAAAAAACATACAACTAAAAAGAAACTAACTATATGTAGGAATCGATGCTCCTCATACAATTACAAATATCATATATTATTAATGCAATTGTTATTCATTATTTCATTAGCATCAAATAACGTAAGACTTATTTCGATTAACAGCGTTACTTAGAACGATTACATCACTACTTATTTCATTTATTTAAAACAGTGAATTGATTATTGCGTCACATAAAGGAGAGTCTTTCAAACCTTATAAAAGTGGGTTGAAAGCATTAAATCGAATGTAAAAACATGGAATGATACACATTTTTTATTATGAATTTAAATTATTTGTGCTAACTTTTCGGCAAGGCATGGATTTTACATGTTTTTCATTTCATGACAACCTAACTTCTTGTCCTTCCATATTATCTCTAATTACCTAGCGTTAACTACGTTATCTTGCAACCCATGCATCGTTTTTTTTCTTCGTAAAATGCCATGTTTTTCAGCCTCTCGTCTGCATTTCTTTTTTCGTTTTCGTTATTAGCGAATGTTCATCTGAAGATGAAAATGAAATTGAATAATTCAGTTGAGAAAAATTGACTGCCATGTTTTTTCTCTACAGTGAAACGAACAGAGGGAAAAGTATTTTATTAAACTTTTTTTCCATTACTAAAAGGTTACAAAAATATAATTATAATATAATATATAATAACGTTCCTAGGTGATAATAAAATTCGTAACAGATGGCTATAAAAAGGCACTGTTGATTATTTATGGCTAATTTGTTTAAATAATGCACTGACTGTTGTTGGCGTCACGTGGCAATAATTGTAATGTGATGTATTAAAATAAGTAACCGACTAACTGTTTTAAGTTCTCTGAATATCGGTGCTTAATTTATTTAGCAATTCTTTTATATATCATTTCCCTACAAAACGTTGGCGATCGCGTCTCTCCACAAATTCCATTTGTTTATAAGAACTCATCAAGTAATTTACTCGCTTTTTTTCCTCTCTTTTGCTTTTATCGTAGTATCTCCTGTGAGTGTTAAATTTTCCAGACCCTTTTTCCTCTTTATACGTTTCTGAAAATTCCAGCTATCACTTTCTGATTGTTAGCATAATTGTCCTTGTAGTTACTATTTTCCTTAAAGCTTCCTCGTTAGTCACCTGTTATATACACACTATTCGCAACCTTCGATCATATCTGTAGTTTCTTCATCTCTGCGGAATCTGTTCGTCACTCATTGCCATAGAGATGATCAGATGTTACATACCAATGAAGCACTGTTTTCTCTGTTTCTAAGTATATTTTTCTACCATTTGGCTTAGTTTCTGGAAAACATCTTTCGCTATTGCTATATACCTTCGGATTTGTCACATTTCTGTAATCTTGGGTATGACGGTAAACTACATCAGTTAGCAAGGCCTCTGATCGAGAGATTGGAGATTTGAAGAGAGTGGATCCAACTCTTAATTGCTATTGTTCCCAGGTCCATCCTGAAGCAGTTTGGTAGCATCTGTTGAGGTCCCAGTCATGTGCAAATAGTGAAACCCCGAACAAAGACAAAACTCTGTGAAAGTGTAAAAATACATTTCTATATTAAAAATACCAGCAATATATTCTTACATGAAAAAATTCATCAACAACATCTATTGATAATAAAATGACCAACAATATATTTTATCTGTAGTTCAAGGCATACAAATGCGTTCCATATGTTTATTTTTCGGTAATAAATAACCCACAGAGATTGATCTGTGACTAAAAAAAATCAGACAACCAAAACGAAAGAATTTTTTCATGATATTAGTCCGTATAATATCTTACGAATTCTTAAAGAAATCAAACTGTATTCCAAAATATAACTTTAAATAACTACAACATAAAACACATACGTCTCCGCCTCTATTAATTATGTCCACACAAACATGTATATGAAAAAAGCTGAGATTCATCTACCATGTATTCAACTGTAAAAGCAGAATAACATCTAACCATTTTTTTCTCACTTCAACGTCCCCAAGAAAATTAAAATTCGGCATTAAATGACCCATGAAGATGTTGATATATCGTTAAATAAATCGATATATCAATTACATTTCTGTCACACTTCCCGTCGACTGTCACTACAATACCCAGATATTTAAATCACTTTTACCTGCTTGATTTGAACTCCCCAACAAGTTTTGACTGTCTATTATGTACCTGGAGAAACATTACTGAGGAATAACTTGCGTGTGCGTAAGATCTCGTGCTTTCTCGTTAGGAAGTGTTTTTTTGGTTTTTTTTTCACGAATCATTTTATATGTAAATGGATACTCGCTTTTATAATTCAAATGGCAGAATTTTTTGTGTTCATTGTAAATGTATTATTATTGGATTCTACAAGAACGTCTGGAAATAGGATTTTATTGTTATTGCTAAGTTCACACGTTATTCCTGAAAGAATTCGGTAACGTTAAACACTAGTCAATAAATAGACAACGAAATCAAATTCTTTCGAAGCCAAGCTACAATAATGTAATGACAATAAACAACAGTAGCAATATTAATATATTGTCTCGCAACTTGATGCATGGCAATAACAAACAAAACAAATTGATTCTTCGTAATATTATTAAATATGCGTTACTCTAGTCTAGAAAACTAAATATATCAAATTAATTACGTAATGAAAAGATAACAGCAAAAATCATTATCAGCAACAGCATCTCTCATGCAAAGTCCAAACAAGATTTCGATGGAGGACGGACAATATGTATCCAGAACTGTTTCCTGGCAAAATAAATAATAATAATAATAATAATAATAATAATAATAATAAAAATTCACCAGTCTCTCATTAAAACTACTGACCTGTCTTACATCTCTCGGACCATAGCTCCATACGGGACCATTTAAAAACAACACTAAAGTTTTACAAACTTCGATACGCAACGTACTTATCGAGATACAAATATAATAAACGCCTCTAACTGTAAAAACAATGTTTAAAAATGACAGAAACCTCAGGAGGAAATAACTCAACAGTAACTACGAACACGGCCTCAGCTTGCAGGTCTTCTTCAGAAATTAAAAATGTGTCTACCTTTCGGCAACCTACACACCATTTATAATAATAAAAAATCTTTTAAAATTGCTAAATGGATTAGCAGAAACTCTCCCGAATATGCAATCATTTGACCAAATTTTGCACAAAGAACACAAAAAGAAATCTCTTGTTTGCACACAAGAAGAAAAAAGCAATAAAAGGGATTGTTAGCTAAAATGCAAATCTATCTATCTATCTATCTATCTATCTATCTATCTATCTATCTATATTGTGTATTTAGGCAGCATTCCCTCTTTATATATATTTCGCTAAAGACAACTCGCAAGTTATTGCGATTAAGCTTTTTATTTCATTTTTCTTATGCTAGTACAATTGTTATCTTTTCTGGACGCAATGTGTGTAAAAACTGTCCTGATGTTCTTCATTTTTGAGCGGTTTCAGTTATACTGATAGCCATTATAAATGATGATAGGTTGGTGCAAAAATAATGTCGTTTTCTCAAATAAGTTACTTTTATATATGATTTCTGAATTAATTCATTGATAGATATAGCCATGTTATATATCATTTTGAAGCGCGGTTTTCGCTCTATCGAATCGTGTCATTCGTTACCGTTCTCAATCTCTTCATTCATTTTTTGCAGGCTTTTCGACAGCATGGACAAAATTCAAATCCGCACGATTTTCTTGTTCCAGTTCAAACTAGGCCGAAAAGCTGCCGAGACAGCTTGTGATATCAATGATGCGTTTGGCCCAGGAACCACTAACGAACGTGTGGCACAACGGTGGTTCAAGAAATTTCGCAATGGTGACGAGAGCCTCGAAGATGAAGACGGTCGCGGCCGGCCGACTGCGGTTGATAACGAACATTTGAAAGCCTTAATTGAAGCCGATCAACGAGAAGTTGCTGTTGAACTCGAGGTCGACCACTCAACAGTCGTTCGCCATTTAAAGCAAATAGGGAAGTCAAAAAAGTTGGATAAATGGGTGCTGCAGGAATTGAACGATAATCAAAAAAAGCGTCGTTTTGGGGTGTCTTCTACGCTCCTTCTGCGGAATAAAAACGACCCATTTCTCGAGGGGATTGTGACGTGTGATGAAAAATGGATCTTCTACGACAACCGGCGACGTTCGGCACAGTGGTTGGATGCCGGAGAAGCTCCACAACACTTCCCGAAGCCGAAATTGCACCAAAAATAGTTTATGGTGACTGTTTGGTGGTCTGCGGCCGGTCTCATCCATCACAGCTTTTTGAATCCGGGCGAAACGATTACGGCGGAGAAGTACTGCCGACAAATTGAAGAAATGCACCAGAAGCTCCAACGTATGTGCCCGGGATTGGTCAATATGAAGGGACCAATTCTACTCCATGACAATGCTCGCCCGCATGTTGCTCAACTGACCCTGCAGAAGCTGAACGAATTGGGCTACGAGACTCTGCCTCATCCGCCATATTCACCGGACCTCTCGCCCATCGATTATCACTTTTTCAAGCATCTCGACAACTTCCTGTGCGAAAAATGCTTCAAAAGCCGAGATGATGCCGAATCGGCCTTCAATGACTTCATCGCTTCCAGAACTCCGGAGTTCTATGCTAATGGGATAAATAAACTTGTTTCTCGTTGGCAAAAATGTGTCGATTCTAATGGTTTTTATTTCGATTAATAGAGTTTATTATGAAAGGAGTTATGATCTTTTGAAGTTGAACGTAAAAAAAAAACGACTTTATTTTTGCACCAACCTAATATTTTACTTTTGAACTCAATGTATGGCTTACGTATATGTATTTAGAGTCATTGAGCTGTTTTATTTTCAAAACACAATCAGCACATTGTGGCCTTGTTCGTAGCAAACGTTATTTAGCGTTGGGTTTTGATTTTTTATCATTAGGGCTTCAATTATTTTTAATCTTTTTTTTTTTTTTTTTTAAATGTGAATGAGATTGTTATGCGTATATTTTCTACTAATATGTTTCGGATGGAGTATTTTAATTTAATGTGTGTGTTCAAAAGCGTTCTATTGTAACTGCGGTCGTATAGGTGTAACGTAAGCCGTCTAGATAGGCATGTAGTAGTGTAACCGATGTTATTATGAGTTTGCTTTGATCGATAAAGACAAAATACAACTGCTTTTCATAGCTTCATCAAAACAAATGTAACGTTGAACTGGACGGCAGGCGAACCTGTCTACTTCTATGCATTATTTGATAAGTGTAACTAAGCTCCTAAGTGAAAATCAGTTAAAGTATTTCATAAGTAAAATGAATAATATACTATTTATCATTCATTTTACTTATGAGGAAATGGGGGGGGTCCAAACTTGATTAATGTAAGAGCCACAAACGATAAAGTTCAAGTGTTTGTGAACCGCAAGACATGGACAAATTTTACATATGCGTTTTTGTTACATGCACATTAACATTAAACTTACATGCTAATACAATGGGGTCTCAATTCATACCCAGTCAATAATTATAAATTTTGAAACTTTTCTTGTTTACCTTTTTTATTAACTATGATATAAAAAGAAGCCAGTCAATATATTTCAACGAGCTGCATATTAAAGGTCAAAAAGTCGCATATGGCTTGCCAGCTGCAGTTTAGCCAACCAGGTATATATAGATGAAAGATTAAAAATATACGCTATTAAAATTTAGAAAGAGATTCATTATAGATTTCTGCTATGTCCTACTTATTTACCAATTACTGGTGCACATTGCCAAAATACCAACTTGTAAACATCAATTAAAATTACTAGTGCGATGATACAACAATTATCTTTGACTGTAGTTCCATATTTTTCATATGTGTTGCGTCAAGAGATATGAATTTTGCATTTAATTTATCTTTAATAAACTAGAGTTAGATCCGGTGGGAAAATTCAACGCAACTTCGTTTAAGATCTAAAAATATGTTTCTTGGTCAGGTTGAAAATAGATACTCCCATTCCATCAAACAACAATATTCAATACACTGACAAATTGTAAACTTATAGGTATGTAAGATGGAATATGGATTTAATCAAGAATCTATAGTTAAATAGCAGACGCAGTTGACCAGATATAGCACAAATATTCAATACACAGACAAATAGTAGACTTATAGATATGAAAGATAGAATCTGAATTTAATCAAGAATCTATAGTTATAAAATAATGTCTGCTATTAGAATACACCTTCCTTGTATCTGCTTTGTAATATATTATTATAATAGTCACATTCTCTCTGACTTCTGTCAGCATGGCTGATGCTAACCTCCAGGAAATTGACTCCTTGCAGCTTCTTAGGCTAACGTTCTCGGCTGTCATGAAGTGGAAAAATTATAATGAACCCATTGCTGGGTAAGTTGCTAAAAATGTTGGTTGACGGTATCGCGCGAGAATTTTTTTTTCTCTTCAGAATTTATCTTACATATCTGTAAGTCTACCATTCGTTCATGCTTAGAATATTGCTGGCACATATGGTCCGGGGCTCCTGCTATTTACATTGAGCTCCTACATAAAATCAAAACCAGCAATATTATTGGTCCTAATCTGGCAGCTCGGGTTTAGACACTTTTCCACCGCCGTAAAGTGGCCTCTCTGCGTCTTTTCTATAAATACTTTCATTACAAAAAAGGTTCGTCTACGAAACTCTGAAATCGAGGTGCTGAATTCGACATCCATCAGCTAAGTGACAAATTTGATATTTTTTATCAATATATATATATATATATATATATATATATATCATATTTTTTCATATAGACAAAAAACTATTTACTCACTACAAAGATGCAACTTCGTTTCAGTGCATTTAATTGCCCTCTTTTTAATTAATGCTGTGGACATATATATATATATATATATATATATATATATATATATATATATATATATATATATATATATATATTCGTTATTGATCAAAAGCTAAGATTCTGGATTTTGTGAAGGATCTCAATATACATAGCAAATATACCAGACCAGATGTGACAACAATATTAAATACACGGACGCATGGTAGACTTATAAATGTATTAGGTTGATACAAAAATAATGTCGTTTTCTCACATATGTTACTATGTGAGAAAACGTTATTTTTTTATTTTTGCACCAACCTATTATAAGACAGATTCGTGTGTGAGAAATTTTAATGTCTGATGTAGACAACCAGTGAGCTTCTGAAGAACTGAATGAATGAAAGGTTACAAGGTGAGTGTGAGGGGGTAGGAAAGGTGAACCATTAATGAGAAATATAGGTGAAAAGGGAGGTGTTTACATATATTTGTTTTAAAACACGACGCAAAATGTAGGACACAGACAAAGTTAGGAAAGTGAAAATTTAATCAGAGTTAAAAGGTTGTTTAACCTTCGGAAAATCAGAAAAAGCTGTTTCTGGAAAAAGTTAAGCAAGAAAGCTGAGTGATTAAGAAAATGTAACTTTTAAAGTCTCCAATTTTTTTGACATCAACGTGAAAGACAAAACAATAAAAGAAACAAAATTTATTACCTACTGAGATTTTACTGTATCAATGTGTTTATCGAATTATCTGTATTCACAAAAACTATCGCAAACCAGACACACGGGCAATGAGAAAGAAAATGAGTGAGACAGAGAGACAGACAGACAGACAGGCCAAAAACTAAATGGGACAAGAAAAAGAGGGTGAATGAGAGAGAGCGGGGTAGTCAGAGATGGAAACAGAGTGAGACAGACAGACAGAGAACAAAATGGAAAGAGCGAATGAATGAAAGGAAAACAGAGAGACTTTGAAATAGAGAGAGAAAAAGATAGGCAGAGATCAAATTATAGAGAGAGGGAGAGAGAAAGACAAAAAAGAAAAAAGTAACGAGAGAGAGTGTGTGCTTGAGAGACAGAGAACCAAATGAAGGGAAAAGGATAGAGAAAGACAAAGAGAGAAAAAGTGACGAGAGAGAGCGAGTGAGAGAGAGAGAATGGGAGACATAGACGGAAAACGAAGTTTAGGGTGAGAGATAAAGAATGAGACAAAAAGACAGGGAAATGAGGAGAGAGAGAGAGAGAGAGAGAAAGAAATTCACAGAGAACAATATGGACAGAGAGTGTGAGAGAAAGAGAAAAACAGAAATCGAAATGAGGAAAGAGGGAGAACGTAGAAGACAGAGAAAATGTCGAGAGAGAGATAGTGTGAGAGAGAAAACAGAAGACGAAATGAAGAAAGACATATAATCTGGTGAGGGAAAGTGAGAAAGAGAGAGATTGAGAGAAAGAAAACGAAGGGTGAGAGAGAATTAGAAAGACAGACAGACAGACAGTAAACAAAATGGAGAGGGATCAAGACAGAAAGGGGACAAAAAGTGGAGAGAGAAACGATGTGAAAGAGCAAGACAGAGATCGAAATGGAAAGGGAGAAACAGAAAATTTGGAGAGTGTTTGTGTGTGTGTGTGTTTGTGTTTGTGTGAGAGAGAGAGAGAGAGAGAAAGAGAAAGAGAGATAATGAAAAAGAGAGTGAGAGAGAGGAAAAAAAGAGATATAGATAGAAAAGGGGAGAGAAAGAGAACAAATTGGTGATAAAGTAAGAGAAAGAAATATGGAGATTGGGAATATATATATAAAGACACGCTTCCACATAGAAGCAGAAATCCGCTCACACAGAAACAAGTGCACATTCACATGCACACATACACCAATACGCAAATAAGCGCATACACACAGACAGTGATCAAATCCACGAGTGCAAAATTATAGATTTTGCACTTCATGACCAATTAAGCGGAAATATTCATTTGGATGTTAAACGTAAGAAAAGTTTTAAGACGGGAAGGAAAATTTATAGCACCAAAAAATCAGTGTTTAACAAAAGTTGGATGGCCTTTGGTCTAGAAACGCAATCTAGTACAGCCGTGCAGCCTCACGTCCATCACAATTTGCTCGGCCGTATGTAAAAATCATATCTGCCTGCTCACAATATGAATATCCTGCCATTAGTAAACGGAACACTTGCCATTTAACTCACTACAACACACGTTAAAGACAGTCTAGCTACTAATGTACACAAATGACAAATGTAACCTAGTCCAAATGGTAACACAGCGTCATCTACCGTAACGTAAAACGGTAGATTTGCGGACATGTGTTTATGTGGAAATATGTGGACTAATAAATCCGTAACTAGTTTATTTTTTTATCTTGGAATATGTCTGTCATATTTTATTATGCAAACCGCTGCTGTTAAAATGTTCATACCTATATTATGAATATTATGGGTGAATTTAAGTTTACATCACTTAGAAATATTTCCGCTAAATTATTTGCCTGTGTGACATCTTATTATGCAACTCGATGGTTGTGCAATATATTGTAAATAAATTTATAGAATATCCTTCAAATTAACAAAACAACCATTCGCACTGGCATCGAATACTGCTGCTATATATGGTCTGGATCCCCCGCTGTTCGTCTCAAGGTCCTCGACAAAATCCAGAGTTGGATATGCAACAATGTGACTGGCATCTCGTCTACAGTCACTTTTTCATAGACGTGCTGTAGTTTCCCTCTGTCTTTTCTACAGATACTTTCTCAGTAACTGGTTCGACCAGCTACTTTCGCTGGTTCCAAAACTGCATGAAATTATGCGTGCTACTAGGTTGGAATCTCAGTACCACCATTTGCCTATCGAAACGGTTAAATGTAGCCGTCTCTTCTACTCTAACAGATTCATGTTTCGCATTTCCCGTCTGTGGAACTTCTTTTCTCTTACTCGCTTCCCTGATAGCTATAGTCTCCAAATATTCAAATGCAATGTTGATCGACATCTCATCCTTTTCTCTGTAAGGCCTCTTTACTCTTGCTGTCACTCTCTGTATCCCCTTGCGTACTAGTGGCACTCCCGCTTTGCTTGAAATGAAACGCTTCAAAAGAAAATATATAGTCATTGACATTTATTTTTTATTTAGCTTCAAATACTTACAGCTTGGTATATTCAAATCTTGAGGATTGGCGCTACAGAATAACGAACAAAGAATTGTACCAAATAAGAGAAACTACATCACTTGGAAAACTCCAAAAACAACAATTAAAATGGTTATTACTTTAACTCGAAGAGAACATAATGACATAATCAATACGTTGACGTTCCACACAACATCAAACAAAAGGTTAGGAAGGAAACTGCCGTCAATAGTAGAAAGAGCGATAACAGTTAATGGACTTGAGAAAAATATTTTTCTGAAAAAATATTTTAAGAGAAAGATTTTATAAATTTCACCCGACAGTAGTACTGGCTGCTCAGTGAATGAATGTCAAGTGTTTCCTTATAAGGAAACGGTTAACATCACCATTAGCATAGGCCGGCAAAAATACAAGAACAAGACGGAAATAAGATATTGTATTTGGATTAAAGGTAAAAGATTAAATATTTGAAGATTGTGATTGACAAGAAAGCTGAAGGGAGTACCACAAGTGCGAGAAAATAAACTATCAGAATAGAACACACTGTACGATTGCATCTAGCTAGTTCAAAAATAAAACTGTGAGAGCTAGTTACCAATCTAGTATCACCTTTAAATTCATGCAGTCAAGGAAACAAGGGGGGAAGCTGATTAGAAATTTTTTCATGAAACTATTTGTAGAATTGGCAGAGGGTACTCACGTCATGTCATGTCGGTGAAAAAGTGACTGAAGTCGTAAAACGGAGTCAGAATCGATGACATTAAAGGCAGTTCTTTTTTGTCAAGTTTTGTCAAGAATTTCGACATAAATAATAGGAGCACCAGACCAGATATGGCAGCAATATTCAGTGCAGAGACGAATGGTACATTTATAAATGTGCAAGATGGATTCTGACAAGTGAACCAACTTTCCGAGCAGACGATCTGAACATTTAGTCTTACTGTCTTTTGGTAATTATAAAAACACTAGCAGCATGGCCCGGCGTTGCCTGTGCTTGATTCAAAAATTGTACGACTCATACAGCAATCGCTATCACTTGAATTAAAATATTTTTGCCCTTCCTTGCCTTTAAAGGAGTGCTCTTTGCCGTACTGATGTTGCTACATGCCTTACTTCTTGCCTATCGCACACTGCGAATGTTTTCTAAACTCTATACTAAACATTAAATCTGTTACGAAAAAAGAACTAAACAAAATGAACACAAAACGATCAGCTTTAAAAAAAGAACTCGTAACTGGAAAAACCGAATGAAAAAAGAATGTTAACAACAAATACTTTTTCACATCCAACCCAGTTCTGCGGAATCAGAATCAACGTTGAGTTTAAGCAAGCGAATGAGCCAATTGGAATAAAGTGCCATGCATATTTAAATTTTTCCCACTTGTGACGAATGCAGCTATCGATTTTTTTGGCATGCTAGCATGCTAGTTAACATTTGTGTCAGTCAGCTGTTGGCTCTCATGCTAGCCAATAGAATCTTCCTGCCTATTCGTGGCAGCCAGCTATTGGTTCTCACCCTGGCCAGTACAATATGGCCGCAAACTACATGAAAACTGGCGTAGAAGCATGAAAAAAATCGATTATTTCCACTATCGATGGGAGTTGGGAAATGCAAATTCGGTCTTGGCCTTCATGCTAACTTGGAGCATGTGTATGTAAAATTCGGTGCAAATCCGTCGAAAATTGCGGCCGTGAATTCGTTACACACACACACACACACACACACACACACACATGCTGCCTTTTTTAGATAGAGATTGTCGTAAAAAAGTTTTTTCAGGAAAATAGGTGGCTCCACTCCAGTAACTGTTATTGCTCCTTCACGTGTTCTTGGTAGTTTCCTTCCTAACATTTTGTTTACGGTAGTGTGGAAAGTGAACTTCTTGATCTTACCATTTTTTTTCTCTTTCATTTACATATGCAATCCATTTTAGTCGTTGCTGCTTTTAGAAGTCTCCATGTGATGTGGCCTTTGTTGTTTGGTAAAGTTCTTACGAAACAGAATAGAACTGATGGTTGCAGGCACCTAGTTCAACCGTAGAACGGTGAAACCTACTTGCCAAACTACTCGAACGCTAAAATTCATACTGCGCTCTCACACTCTCACATGATCTATCTATCTATCTATCTATCTATCTATCTAATGAGGAATATTGCTTTTTCAGTCACATGTTTTCTCAGATTCTAGGTTCGTTTCTATTTTCCCTCTCACAATCTAACTTGATCTAACTATCTATCTATCTACTCAAGGGACAAACTTGTACGGCTATGATTAACATGCTGACCGCAAGAGGTTAATGATGAAATACGACTTCAAACACCAACTATATAATAGCCAACTTAGGCAATAACACATTATATATCTTTAGCTTAAATCTTAGCATTATTTTCACAGTAAATGTATGACTGCGAATAAACTTCGTTGGTGAAGACCGTAGATGAAAATATATCAGAAAAATACCTAGCACGAGATAACTCGTCGTCGGCTTTATAATAATTCGTGAATGTGTTAATCTGATTCTCTAAAATTTCTATTAACATTTAAATTCTGGTTCTGAGAATTTGAACTGAACAAAAACTTGCGAGTTTTTCTTTGTCCTTACTACGGCGTTAGTAAGAATGAAAGCAAGAATCGCAGACTTCACGTAGCGATATACGATTATTCTGGTACAAGACTTTGCGCCCCGAGTGAAAATCGAACCGTCTGCGTGACTAGATTGTGAATGATCGCACTAAGTCACATGTATCGCCCTCCCATTGAAAATCGAACTAACAACGCTGACGAGACTAGTTGCTTAGGGTACCAGGCTCCATTCTTCCACTTGTTATCATAGGTTTAATCTACACCACGTCTAATTATAAAATGCCATTCACTAATGGCAACCATCATGCTTAACATTGTTGGATGAATTCGTGGTATAATGGTTAGCTACGGTTCACCAAGTTCGAATTTCAGACGTATTCCTTACATTCACTTTCGCACAAATATACTTCCGAAAGGTCTATTATCCATTATCTCCTATCTATGAGTTAAATAGTAGGGCAGATTAAGCCCTTCAGCCTTGGTTGGCAAGCATGCAGGGATAAGGAAAAATAAATTTAAATTCCCCAAACCGGGTAGGTAGAACTCATTAGCCTCTACGTGACCATCAACGCAGTAGACGATTTTTCTGTGGTTTTCCTTCAAGGGAATGGAATCCACGACAGGGAACTGCCCTTTCCTTATAATTTATAATATAAATATAAATAGTTAATTTAAATAAATAAATAAATGAATATATATATATATATATATATATATATATATATATATATATATATATATATATATATATATATATATATATATATATATCAAATAATTATATTGAATTTTTCGGCTCTTGTTTTGAAACATGAGAACTCTTATGTAGCCTGTTGGAATCATATTTTTAAATAAATAATTATATATATATATATATATATATAATTATTTATTTAAAAAATTATATATATATATATAATTTTTTAAATAAATAATTATATATATATATATATATATATATATATATATAATTATTTATTTAAAAATATGATTCCAACACGCTACATAAGAGTTCTCATGTTTCAAAACAAGAGCCGAAAAATTCAATATAATTATTTGAATTAAAGTAAGCTCTGTTCCATCTTCAAGCGAGATTTTTTTTTGGAATAACTTATTTCTGAAATTTACGTGTTTTAATAGCATGCTATTAAAACACGTAAATTTCAGAAATAAGTTATCCCCCGCCCCCCCCAAAAAAAAATTCGCTTGAAGATGTAACAGAGCTTACTTTAATTCAATTTAATTCATTATTTTTGCACCAACCTAATATATAATTTATATATATATATATAAATTAACAATTGGAAAAATATCCATGAAATTATAATGTTTCAAAAAGACATCAGCCTATGCCTTTCGCCAATTATCAGATAGAAGGCGAAAACATGTGTATGTATCAGCGTGTTAATTTAAATATAATGAAATCTTACATTTTTCACAAGCCGTCAAAAATGGAGACAATTGTTAGAACATTTTAATAGTGAGATGCAATGAAAAAATGCCTTACTTTAAACAATGTATTCACTAAAGCGGAGATAAAAATTTAAAACAAAATAGAGGCCAATGATAATTTTTTAGAGATTCAATAGCATTTAGTGTTTATAATTCATTCAGCATTTATAAATCGTTTTTTGTTCAATATCTGTTCATGTTAAAAATTTCTGTGTTTCATTTAAAATTTAAATGAAAGAATCTCTCGGAAGAAAAAAGTGAACAACAGAACGACAAAGACAAGAATAAAGCCTATTTCAAGACCAAGTTGAAGCAGGAAAATCACTTAATAGACAAAAGTATCTGAGTGCCTTACATGAAAGGCTTGTACAAATAAGACTGTAATCTAAGAAACGTAGGTGTATAAAGAACTGATTAATTAAACGGTTCATTTTGCTCAGGAACTAATTTTGCATAAATGCAGATAAATATTTTATTTGTATAGATTATTAAAGCGAATAAGGAGAGTAATCGCTCACAAATTTACAAACTTGTATTTATTTAGTACAGACAGAGCAGGAAATAAAATAATACATAGTATGACGACTGCGGTTAAGCATGAAACAGAGTGCTGCCTCAGGATCTTGACTTCAATGTCCACTTTTATGTTTACATAAGCTCTATCCCTGATATTGAGTACTTTAATAAATGAATATAGCATACTTTAAAACTATATTTTATCACATTATATATATATATATATATATATATATATATATATATATAGAGAGAGAGAGAGAGAGAGAGAGAGAGAGAGAGAGAGAGACAGACAGACAGACAGACAGACAGACAGACAGAGAAATATAGGGCATTTTTGGGGGAATAGTAAGTTTGTGTCGTAATTATTCGAACAATACTTCAACCTGAGAATTTTGGTCTAATCCATTAGGTGTTTTCAAAAGGAATCAGTATATGAAAGTAATTTCCATGGACAAAAACAACTAAATAAAATCTTTAACAAAAATACATTGTCAATTTAATGAAACACACACAGACACATGAGAACGATCACAGACACACACATATATATATATTTATTTTTTAAACAAAGTTCGTCAAAAAAGACATTCCATTTAGCAACACCCCCTCCAACTTAAACTCTTAAATATAAACGTCTTTGTTAAAAAAAAGTAAATCATTAATGTTAATTTTTACAGTAATTTTGATGTCGCAATGAAAAGATATTTTTAAATAATAATATTATATTATTATATTATATATTATTATGCTCTACTTTGTATCGATCACTTTTTAAAAAAAGAATACTAAAGAAATGCGGTTTATTAATCTGACTGTTCTTTTTATTTTAAAAGATATATATATATATATATATATATATATATATATATATATATATATATATATATATATATCCTAGCTAGAGGCAACCGGATGTCTAGCCGCACTGATGAGCTGTGATACAGCGAAACAGTCTGTCTGTGGATGACATTTTATATATATATATATATATATATATATATATATATATATATATATATATATATATAAATGTAAGAATGCTTTATTTATAGGGAAACGTACTCAATATCAGGGATAGAGCGTATGTAATATAAAAGTGGACACTGAGATCAACATCGATGCTTATATGAAGTCGAGACAAAATAAAACCCACATCGTCTGAAGATTACGTTCCACCTTATATATAACTTTATATATATATAACTTTTTTCATGAGAAACTGGGGAAAAGAGACAGAAAGTACTTGGTGACTGTTTCATGCCACAGGCAATCTTCAAACAGTTCCACGACACTTTGGGCGAGACTTTTATATAGGTCACACGGTGTGTATGACAATGAGTTAAATACAGAAAGTGGCCCGATGTATATCTACAAAAGCTATATATGTGATAGTGAGCACATTTCCCGCGTAGATACATCAAGATTATATATATATATATATATATATATATATATATATATATATATATATATATATATATATATATATAAATATGTGTGTGTGTGTGTGTGTGTGTGTGTGTATTAAGGAATATATATATATGTATATATATATGTATTTAGGAATATTGCTTTTACTGTCACAAGATTTTTCAGATTCTAGATTCGTTTCTATTTACCATTTCACACTCAAACTTGATCAATGTTTGTATGTATGTTTGTACGCATGTATGTATGTACTTATCTATCTATCTAACCACAGAGGAATATTCGTTTTTCAATGACATTTTTTCTCAGATACTAGCATCTTTTGTCTTTCCCTCGCACACACTCACTTGATTGATCTACCTATCTATCTGTATAAGATTCAGCAGA
>OZ010580.1:41306838-41326838 GCA_963932145.1 Acanthosepion lycidas
CCAATGGCGATTTTATTGAATATATTTACTCTTTAGTATGTCAAGATATTTTTGTGTAATTTTGGTAAATATATCTGTTCAAATACGTTATCAGTGTTATTTAAATGCTTTGCATAATTTATACGACAATTTATACATCGCACTCTCTCTCTCTCTCTCTCTCTCTCTCTCTCTATCTGTCTCTAATATAATCCTAAATAGCAAGGAACTACCTACCTATGCTTCACCTAAAAGGATCTTCAAGGTAAGCTTTTCCTGAAGATCCATTTAAGTGAAACCTAGGTAGGTAGTTCCTGGCTCTTTAGGATTTATTTTATTCGTTTGCTCTATTTTGCGTATTCAGTACTCTACGTTTTATATTAGCTATACACTTGTTTTTTTGTGGGGGGCGGACTCGAAATTTAAGGCACTACACGATTTTTTCGGCAGGTGTGGATGTTTCTAGTTCTTTCTTTTTTTTCCCAATTTTTTCTCGGATAACAATTTGTTTTGATATCCTTGCAAATTGCAACATCCAAGTTTTTTTTAAACAACCAAGTATAATTATCAGTATATCACACAGACACACACAGACACACACACACACACACACACACACATATATATATATATATATATATATATATATATATATATATATATATATATATATATATATATTTATATATGTATATATATATATATATATATGTATAATCATGCCGATTAGTTTTCGATGTGATCCTTTCAAGTCCGCGCATTTTTGGGGTAGATTTAGAAAACTGAGTAAGAAAAATACCAACATTTAAAAAAAAAGTATATATATATATATATATATATATATATATATATATATATATATATATATATATATATATGTGTGTGTGTGTGTGTGTGTGCGTGTGTGTGAGCTAGATAGATAGATAGATAGATAGATAATGAATAGACGGAGATAGATAGATAGATAGATAGATAGATAGATAGATATGAACACAATGAGATAGATGTGAACAGAATGAGATAGATAGATAGATAGATAGATAGATAGATAGATAGATGTGAACAGAATGAGATAGATAGATAGATAGATAGATAGATAGATAGATAGATAGATAGATAGATAGATAGCAACAGGGAAATGATAAAGCTTTCTCTCGTTTCGAAATTATAAACAAATATTTCAAAGGTAATGTTTTCTGATAAGTTAAAAAATATAAACGAAAAAAAAAGCGTAGTTATCTGCTGATAAGGGATGAGGTAGCAATCTGTTTTTTTTTTAACGTTAAATGTGCAAGCGAGAGAAGAGGTAAGAGAGGATTTAATAATAGGATTAACGAAAGAATGGAAGGGATTAATGATTGGGCAGAGTAGAAAGTGTAGTTGGAAAGAGAAATGGAGGAAGAAGGTCTAAATAAAGGATATGAAAGTGATAGTCTACCAAAGAAACATATATAGAAAGAAACAGCGACAACAAGAAAGAAACACATTAAGAAAGGAAGGGAGACTAAAGAAAAAAGAAAGAACTATGAAACAAAGCAAAGAAATGAAAGGTAGAAAGAATAAAATGAAAAAGAAAGAAAGAAAGAAAGAAAGAAAGAGAAGTTAGAAAGAAAGAAAGAAAGAAAGAAAGAACGAATGATTCAAAACGAAAGAAAAAGACATAGAGAAAGAAGAGGAGGAGTAAAGATAGAAATGAAGAGGGAAAAGAGGAAAGAAAGAAACAACTGCACTAAGGAAAGAAGGGATACGAAAGAAGTAAGAAAGAAAAATGAAAGAAAGAAAAGGAAAAAAAAAACAAAGAAGAGATGAAAGGAATAAAGATAGTATGTAAGTCAGGAAGAAAGGTAGAAGGGAATGAAGAAGAAAAGAAAAGAATAAAGAAAAAAGAAGAAAAAAAGAAAGAAAGAAGGGTGTTGAAAGAAAAAGGAAAGAAAGTTGAAAAGAAAATAAATGAAAGGAAGAAAGAAAGAAAAGCAAAAAAAGAACGAAAGAAAGAAAATCATTAACAAAGAAAGAGAAGGCCGCAGAGGAAAAAGAATAAAAAATGGAAGAAAAGAAAGGAACAATTGAAAGAATAAAGACAAACAAATTTACAGAAAATGAAAAGACAGAAAGAATTAAATAAAGAAAAAAAGAAAAGAAAGAAAATATAAAGACATGTAAAAATTTTTTTAAAGAAATATGAGAAGAAAAAACAAAGAGATATAAAGAGAGAAAAAAAAAGCAATATTATATGGTAACAATGACTCAGCGCTATTTCTGGCAACGGAAGTAAACGGGTAGATAAAAGAAATTTTGAACTGAAGGAAAATAAATAAATAATACAAAAAGAAAGAGAATAGGTTTCAAAGAAGAAATGGTGGCAGGAGAAAAACAAAATAATAAAATTTAAACGAAAGAAAGAAAAAGAGAATTGTTAAGAAATTTAAAGAAGAATAAAACATCTTAAATTAAATCGAGTCAAATTTAAAAAAGATAGAAAGAAAAAAGAACGAAAAAGAAAGTCGGTAAATATTTCAAATTGAGTTAAGAGGAAAAGAATAAATATTCAGGTATTAGATTGAATAAATAAATAGAAGAATAAAATGATGGGAAAATGGTAATCAAGTCGTTGATATAGGTTAGAGTAAGGGGGAGGGGTTAAGAAAGAAAAGGAAGAGAAAGAGAAAGAGAAAGAGAAAGAGAGAGAGAGAGAGAGAAAGAATAAAATGATCATAGCAAGTGAAAGAAAGGAAATTAGGAAAAATAAAGGAGAAAAAGTGGCGTAAAAGAATGAAGGAAGGAATTGATTTAAATTTAAATACGACCCAAGGCATCATAAATATAAATAAATACAACTGATATATGCAAAGGAAACAGGAAAGTAAAATATATAAATGGAAATTTAAAGACAGAAAGAAAGGAATAATTGAAAAAAAAAAAAGAATACAAGAAATAATGAATTAAAATAGAAAGAAAGAAAGAAAGAAAGAAAGAAAGAAGGAATGTAAATTGAAATAGGAGAAATTTAAAAGAATTTAAATGGAAATAGGAGAGGGAGACAGACAGACAGACAGAAAGAAAAAAGAAAGAAAGAAAGAAAGAGCGACAGAAAGAAAGAAAAAGATATGAATAATGAATAGGAGAAAGCATTAAAATAGAAATTGGAAAGCAAAAAAGTATTAAAATGGAAATAGGAGAGAGAGAGAGAGAGAGAGAGAGAGAGAGAGAGAGAGAGAGAGAGAGAGAGAAAGGAATAATTGAAAAAAGAATAGGAGAAATAATGAATTAAAATAGAAAGAAAGAAAGAAAGAAAGAAAGAAAGAAAGAAAGAGGGAAAGAAAATTGAAATAGGAGAAAGAAAGGATTTAAATAGAAAAAGGAGAGGGGAGAAAGAAAGAAAGAAAGAAAGTAAGAAAGTAAGAAAGAAAGAATGTAAATTGAAATAGGAGAAAGAAAGGATTTACATGGAAAAAAGGAGAGTAGTAGAAAGAAAGAAAGAAAGAAAGAAAGAAAGAAAGAAAGAAAGTAAGAAAGAAAGAATGTAAATTGAAATAGGAGAAAGAAAGGATTTACATGGAAAAAAGGAGAGTAGTAGAAAGAAAGAAAGAAAGAGAGAAAGAAAGAATGTAAATTGAAATAGGAGAAAGAAAGGATTTACATGGAAAAAAGGAGAGTAGTAGAAAGAAAGAAAGAAAGAAAGAAAGTAAGAAAGAAAGAAAGAGAGAAAGAAAGAATGTAAATTGAAATAGGAGAAAGAAAGGATTTACATGGAAAAAAGGAGAGTAGTAGAAAGAAAGAAAGAAAGAAAGTAAGAAAGAAAGAATGTAAATTGAAATAGGAGAAAGGATTTAAATGGAAAAAGGAGAGTGGTAGAAAGAAAGAAAGAAATAATTTAAATGGAATCAGAAGAAAGAAAGCTCTGGAAATATGAAAAAAAAAAGAAAGATATGTAAAGCAGCTTACCAAAGATCGAATGCGGAATGACAGAAAGAATTGTGCGCACGCACGCACGCACACAGACACACACACACAGAATAAGTGGGAGAGAGATAGAAAGATAAAGAATGATAGAGAGTAAGTGAAAAGAGGGTTGGATAAAGAGAGAGAAAATAGAAATAAATGTTTAATGAATTAAAAATATAAAAATGATACGAAGAGAACAACAGGGAAAATAAATCTAGACTATATATATGTGTGTGTGTATGTGTGTGCATTTTCTATATGAGTTTAGTACATCACATGATCACAAGTGCTACCACTCTGTAAGGATCGAACTGACTACGCTAGCATAGCAATAATATATTACAAAACTTGTTAGCCATTACATCATGGCAAAGTTAATATATATATATATATATATATATATATATATATATATATATATATATATATATATATATATATATATATATATATATATATATATATATATATGTGTGTGTGTGTGTGTGTGTGTGTGTGTGTGTGTGTAAGGGGAGAGAGAGTGAGTGGGAGAGATATATAGGGGAGACAAAGAATCACGCGACAAGAAAAGAATGTGAGATATAAGAAAAGAAAGATAGCAGAATTATGGGAGGAGGCAATTCTTGGTAAACAGTTGTGGAATGTCTGAACTGTAGATGCCTTAGTATTGATTTTAGTTGCTATGGGATGAACCCGTTGTAGTAGGCAGTGGAGTTGAGTTTTTCGTGAGACGGCCATCACAGTATACTGCCACCATCTCTTCTTCGCTTCTATCCGCGTCCACAATCCACCATCAGCCACATTACTTCTTCCTATCTAATTTGCATAATGCCATTCGCACGCATTCTCCTCATTGGTCCGCATTTTATGACGTCATTTCTATTCCTTACTTCATCCGCCATCTTATCATAATATTATTACTTCCGCCCCTTCAGTGTAAATACCTGTATTTCTCTCCCTTCTCCTCCTGCAGAGCTCGAATTTCTTTAGAAAATTAGGACTTCAAATAATTTGCATAAGATTATGCGTCTCAGTCAGTGTGTGTTAATGGGCCAATGCTAAGATGTGTTTTCTTTTTTTTTAGGCGAGGGCATTGGAATGTCTGGCGATTACGGCTGGAGCTGCGCCTTTCTGAGTTCGTTTCTTTGTAAAAACATGTGTGCATAGGTCTGTTTTTATGCAGACAAAAATATTCACACTGTTCTGGTTGCCTAGTATTGGTAGCGTTCAGAAGTTGCGTTTTATTCTATCCACTCGTAAACCCATCTTCTTGCTGAAACATTAAAACAAACACCACGGTGTTTTTTTATTTTTTTTATTTTGCAAGCTATCAAAATAGACCATACTGCTTCAGTGATCTCGAACCTCACTGAGTGCCATACACAATATTTGACCTTGAGTCTAAGTTAATCTACACATATCTCTACGTATATTGTTGCCACTTATGGTCCACTGCTTCTGCTATTTATCTAAAGCTCGTTGATAAAACCCAAAGAAGAATCAGTAAAATTATTGGTCCTGATCTGTTATCTCGGCTTTTTGTGACTTGTCTATAAATATTTTCATGGTGATTGATCGGATGAGTTCTCCCTTATGGTAGCTAGGCTCTTTGAATATAAGCGCAGGACTAGACTGGCGGCGGGGTCTAATTCATTTACATTTGAGTTGGCAAGATGTAACCGTAAGTTCTATGCTAACAGCTTCTTTTCTCACACTTCTCGATTGTGGAAGACCTGCTCCATGCTTTCCAGCCAACTTTATTCTGCAAAAATTTAGATGCAATGCCAATCGCTATCTTTTGTCTTCTCGATCATTCTTCTTTTCTTCTCTCTCCTTAGTAATACTTCTAACACTTCCACACCCAGTAACCAATTGTGTCTCAGTGGCTTAAGTGTGGTAGAATTTTTTTGAAATGTAATGAATTTAATCCTCATTGTGTGTTCAAAAAACATGGTCTGGTCCCAGAGTATTCTACTGCTGTTTTGACTTTAGTTATTGAAGCAGATCTTTAGTATTAGAATAAGTTCGATGCTGACAAATACTATTATTTAGACCTTTGTAGTAGTAAGATTATTTTAGTAAACATCAAGGCATCAAACGGGGTTAATGATATAGTAAGGAGAGTTTTAAGAGACAGAAAAGAGTACTGAACTATTACGTGATGTCTCCTATATTTCAGTGAATGCTGAACAATCTCCTCAAAGATGACGAAGAAATCTACAGAATTATACTGACGAATATGTGAACAACAAGGTTTTAGAAAAAATGGAAAAAAAAAGAAACATATAAACATCAGAAAGAGGCAGTTGAAATTTCTGAGGCACATAATGAGGAAGAAGGGCTTGTAAAATCTGATACTCACAGGACAGATTGAGGGCAAGTAGTACAGAGGAAAAGAAAATATAACATACTCAATAAGCTTGAGTAAATGGATGGGTTTATGAGAAATAAAAAAAAACAATATATTAAGCGTTACAAAAGGTAGGGAATTGTGGAGAGTCATTCATTTATGTAGTAAGATTGATTAACTCGAACAGAAAATAATGACATGAGATGTTGATGTCCCACACGCCTTCAAACAAAAGATTAGGAAGGAAACTCCCATCAATAATGGAAAGAGCGATAACGACTACTGGACTTGAGAAAAATATTTTCAGTGAAAAATTGTTTTAAGAGAAGGAATTTATAAATTTCAACCGGCATTAGTACAGACTGCTCGGTCAATGAATGTCAAAAATTTCTTTATAAGGAAAAATCTCATATTCTTCTTTTTCTGTATGTGCCCTCAGGGCGTAGGCAATCATGACTCTCCACAATTCCCTGCCCTTTTGTAACTCTTAATATATTAGGTCTTTTTGTTATTTCTCCTAAACCCATCCATTTAATCAAGCTTATTGAGTATGATATACTTTCTTTTCCTCTGTACCACTTGCCCTCAGTCTGTCCTGTGAGTATCAGATTTTCCAAGCTCTCCTTCCTCATTATATGCCTCAGAAATTTCAAATGCATCATCCAGATGTTTATCAGTTTCCTTTTTCTTTCTATTTTCCCTAAAACCTGGTCGTTGCTCACATATTCGATCCATGCTATCCTCATTATAATTCTGTAGAAGCACGTGATATGCATTTTACGTGTTGCTACTCTTGATAGTCTTCAAATTAATTCTGTTTTAGTGCATTCTTACAGCAATTAGCATTTATTTACGTTATATACATATGGAGGTAGATGTGGGTAGATGTGGGTAGATTGCTGATATCAATGTCAATCGCTGTCTTTTGTCCCCCCGATCATTCTTCCCGCTCCTTAGTAATGCTTCTAACACTTCCACACCCAGTAACCAATTATGTTTCAGTGGCTTAAGTGTGGTAGAATTTTATGAAATGTAATGAATTTAATCCTCATTGTGTGTTAAAAAATCATGGTCTGGTCCCAGAGTATTCTACTGCTGTGTTTGTCTGACAACTTGGTTCTACTTCCTACCAACTCATCGGCCATCACAACGTGGTACCTGGCAGTACGAATGAACGGTACTGGAACCGCACGATGGTCGAATCAGTCTGCCACCAACGGCGTACGAAAACTGTACCCGATCCCAAGAATGACTGTTAATATAGACCAACAACCGAATATACCCTATTTCCGGTTTTGTTGTTACTTGATCTCCAAAAACAATTCATCTCCTTCATTTACGCGTTAACCTTCGGTCAAAGTAGATGCCGGTTAGAAGACCAAATTTCAAAGGAAACCATCTGCTTCGCATGAAACAGAACCACTTGAGATCGAGATTAGAAAACATATCTTCACTTTTTTCATGGGTGTCAGTTGTAATTACACGTTATATTAGACTAAGAGAGCAAAATAGAAAGAAACTGGGGGATTGGATGCAATCGGCGCATCCTCTGCGTACCCTTCGGTAAAAAGGCTAAGGCTTCAGTGTGGAAACGAGCAGTTCTAGCGAAGCAAACCCTAAACAGCCGAATCTCGCCGGAGAGTGGATAGCGGAATTGAGACAGTCGGCAGGCAGCCGGAGCCACCCACAAACCGCCCAACGAATCATCTTGTCCCCCTTAACCAGTTCAGCCCCATGATGGCGGCCGAAAACAAGGCGGTGATGCAAACGCTGAAGCAAGAATTTCTTAAGGAAGTTCAGCGTTTGCTGCGGTTTCAGCGCAGCTCGATCCAGCCTGGTCAAAAGATGGTCGAGACCAAGCGGTGTCCGGACGACACCCCTCCAGTTGAACTGGACTCCGAGATAGTTAAATTCGGACTCGGCAGTAACAACCGAGAGGGCGACGCCGTCCACCATTACGGACACGGAGGTGTCCACATAGCAGAACTTCCTCTTCTTGTTCCCACGAATGCATAACACACGGCATTTAAGGGCGTTGAGTTGGAAACCGAGTTTGCCAAGGCCAACAAGGAGTCGGTCAATCCGTTTTTGCATCTCGTCAGGGGAGCTGGCGAATAGTATGAGATCATCAGCGTGTGCCATCTGATTCAGTACTAACACGCCGATGGAAAAGGCATACTCCCCCTGCCCCTCTAGAATCTGATCCCTCCCGATCTGCAATCTACTGGAGCTGAAATAGGAGTCATAGTTACTCCCGCCGTTTACCCGCGCTTGGTTGAATTTCTTCACTTTGGCATTCAGAGCACTGGGCAGAAATCACACCGTGTCTGTACGGGTCGACCGGCCACACGATGCTTTGTTTTAATTAGACAGTCGGATTCCCCCGGTCCGTACCAGTTCCGAGTCGACCGTTCGCTGCCGGACGAACGCCCCCACGCCAAGAGAGACGCTGAGCAACGGGCGGGACGGGCGCGCGTGCGAGCCGCCTGCGAGCCGCCTGCGTGCCGCCTGCGAGCCGCCTGCAAGCCGCCTGCGAGCCGCCTGCGCGCGAACGCAGGTTGAGGCCTACACGCGCCTCTTACCCGAAGAGAATGCGCACGGACGACCAAAGTCAACGACGGACGATGGCGCCGCCGCTCCGGGGGCGCGGACGCGACCATGAACCCGAGTTCAGTCTACGAGCTTTTTAACCGCAACAACTTTAATATACGTTACCGGAGCTGGAATTATCGCGGCTTCTGGCACCAGACATGCCCTCCGGTTGGTCCTCGTTAACGGATTTGAAGTGTACTCATTCCGATCGCGGGGCCTCGACAGAGTACCGCGTCGTTATTTTTCGTCACTACCCCCCCGTGCCGGGAGTGGATAATTTGCGCGCCTGCTGCCTTCTTTGGATGTGGTAGCCGTTTCGCATGCTCCCTCTCCGGAATCGAACCCCGATTCCTCGTTACCCGGAGTAACCACGGTAGCCACTTAACCGACCGTCGACAGTTGATAGGGCGGACCCTCGAGAGACCCGTTTGCCAGGCGTGAAAGCCAGTGCGATCGACCAGTGAGTTATCCAGAGTCACCAAAGCGGAGCGCGCCGCCCTTTGGCCCCACCGCGAAACGCCGCCCGACGGCCGCCGCTCACCATCCAGAGGGAACAAGACGACGACCACGACGACGGCGACCACGACGAGAAGACGGAATGACGCGCACCGGTCTCAGTCTAATATGTAGCGCCGCGACCCGTAACGTTCGACGCGGGTGCCCACGCGCGTGACGGCACGCAGGTGACGACGACGCGCCGACCGATCGCGGCCTGTGTCACATGTATTAGCTCTAGAATTGCCACAGTTATCCATCGCCTCCGAGGAGGATTACGGTCCCGAGGATTAGGTCCGGTTCCTGAGCCATTCGCGGTTTCGCCCGTTCTAATGCGTGGCGTGAACTTACACTTGCATGGCTTAAGCTTTGAGACAAGCATATGACTACTGGCAGGAGCAACCAGGTATCGTTCTTTTTCTTTCGTGCGCACGTTCGTGTCGCCAACGGCAACGAAGACGAACGCTGCGGCGGGAGGCGCAACCGACGCCACGTTATTTTCGGCGGCAGCAGAAGGTTTGGCGTGTGTAAGACGGAAGAAGCGATTCTTTTACGACACTATCCTATGCGGCGGCTGCGGCTGCGGCGGCGGCTGCGGACCTCCCGGCTTTGATAGTTAAAAAGACGTTTCATTTACGGCGATTTCACATCTATCGCGTCGTCGACATGCGGAGCCGGCGTCAACAACGCGCGAAGTGAGGTGAGAGCCGAGGGAGAGACGAGAAGGCTGTGGTGGGACACGCGCAACGGCGAGCACGACAGTTTCCACCGAAACCGAAGTTGTGTATAACGTACGGAAACGAAATCGTACACAGCACCGTTCGAGCGGAGGTTCCGGGAAGAAGTAGCCATTTAACCGACGAGCAGTAGCCGCGTGTCTCGCAACGACGAGCCAGATGGTGGTAGACAAAAGGCTGCTGCGGACGACTACTGGAAGAAGGCGGCGGTCGGTTGAAGAAGGCGGGCGACACCAGAAACTTTCGGCTGTGCCGAGACGTTGACTGGACATCCGAGAATTTCGTGAAGAATAGACCCGTTAGTTGCGAACCGAAAGTTTTGGCAGGAGCCTGCGAAAGCGGCGGCGGCGGGAGATTAACGAACAATTCAGCGTCTCGTCTTTAGCAGCACCACCACCGCGTTAGACGAGCGTACACCGCGATGTGCGGGCGAAGAACGGCGGCCGACGAGCAGGCTTTACAGTGTTTGTCGCAACGAACGAGCTACTAACCTGACGGACCCGCATGGCGGCGGCGGTGGCATCGCGGATAGATGTGGATAGATCTTCGCGACACGCACACGGCCCGTCTATCTGTCTTCCCGGCGTGCAAGATAGTGGTCAAGACGCGCGGGAAGAACAGCAGCAGCTCTCGGCGGTGGCGATTCGATTCGTGACCGACGATACGACAGCCTGGGATGCGGCGGGAAAACGATGGAAATGTCGCGAGAGAGCGTTCACACACGAGCACCGAGTCGCAAGGATCTTCGGAACAAGTATTGATCACTAAAGCGAGTGCTTGGAAGGGACGCGAGAATTGCTCCTCGACATGTCTCCTTCGACCGAAATGACCTCCGGGCTTAGACATGCACGACGGGTAATGCGGACGGCAAACGACAACTCATCGACCAGCACGGGACCAGACAAAAGCAACGGACGACAAAGAAAGAAAGAAAGATAGGAGAGACAGGAAAAACATACAAGAAGGAGAGAAAGAAAGAAAGAAAGATAGAAAGACGGGAGAGACAGGAAAAAACATACAAGAAGGAGAGAAAACTAAAGAGAAAATGGAAAAAAAAAACATGCAAAAAGTAGAGAAAAGAAAGAAAGGAGAAAAAGGAAAAACATTCTAGAATAGAAAAGAATGTAGAAAATGGGGTTAACGAATAAAAAGAAGAAAAAAGAAGAGAAATAAAGGAGTAAAAAGAAAAAATATACAAGAAAAAGAGAAAATTAAGAAAAGAGAAAAGGGAAAAAGAAGGATTCTTTCTCTCAGAAAAGAAGCTGATTTTAACGATAGCCTAATCGACGATTCATTCATTTTGATTAATTATTTCATTGATTTCTTACAGCTTATTAACCTTTTTAGATTATATAAAGCCGAAACATATTTCGGGGTGGTAAGCATTTGTTGGAGATAATGATTTTCTGATACACATAATACTATTTAATCCATGAATGAGAAAAGAAGTGACTGATTTATAACTTTCACAAGGATATTTGAACGTAAGACTATATACCGAACCCCACTAATTCCCTTTATTCTTTACACCACCCACACATCCAAGCTTACAACACCTGGTATTTCAAAGCAGCCACCAGTCTACGTACTGACCAGGTTCAATGTTGCTTAACTCGAGTTTCAACTTGATTTGGCCCCCAAACCCCTTCCAGAAATCGAAGGATAAGTATTATAAAGATAAAGAGAAACTATTCTTCCAATACAAGACCCAACAGCCACTCAAGGTAGAGGGTTACGAGGAATTTAGAGCATTTTTTTTAATATGAATATAAAATGTTCATTGAATGAATCAATCTCGGATTGAGGAGTCGGAGAGCCGAGTTCGAATCCCAGTCGAATCCATTACATTCACTTACGTGCTAATACCCTTGTGAAAGGTGTGAATCCTCTTCTCCCCCCCATCTATGGGTAAACGCCAGGACAGATCGGGTTCTATAACCTTGGATGGCAACTGGTCTACGACAGAAAGAAATGGCAATCTACTGCGGGAAAACATCTGCCTCGTCAGTCATGCGTCGAATGATACATGATCGCGTAAGCGGGTATCAGGCATGTCACATAACTGACTGACAATGGGACCTGGTATCCATGGCGCCTGGCTTCGAGCAATTTCTTGCAAAATGGTCTCGACCTACTATTCACTACTGTTATGTGTTTAATACTCTTGGGTTCTTCATTGTTGGTGCTTTTTACAAAAGTATAGTAATCTTAAAATATCATTTGAAGTCTTGCCATAAAACAGTGGTTAGCAATTACGCAAAATTGTTCAGTAATCCTCGATTTAAATAAAACACTTAATGAACGTTGCAGTTTAATATCTGTTTTGCAGAAAAGACCTAACATATTAATCATATCATTAATATTGTTACTAGTATCTTTTATTATTTACTTTACCTTTTTAGGACGTTGGGGAGCACGACTCTCCCCAACATTCTAAGTATTTTCCCATTACCATCCCTTACAGTGAATGTTCTACCATCAACTTACAAAAGCGTTTTTAGATTACTCACTGTTTCATTCTGCCGCTCTTACGTCCAACATTTCCTGTGGGTGTCAAATTCGCCAAGTACTCTTTCCTCATTATGTATGTTCTTTTTGATTGCATTTTCCTTAAGACTTCATCGTTCTTCATTATTTTCATCCATGGTATTCTCAGCTTCAATTCTGTTTAACCATAAAAGCTCCACTTCATCTGCCAGAGAATTACCCTGCATTCACTGCCATATAGAAAGGATGTTAAATACATAACAGTTCAGCACTCTTTTCATTGTTTATAACGAAATTTTACTGTTTATCAACACTTAGGTTCTGGAACGAATCTTTCACTATTCCAAAGCTTTGAATTTCGGATTCATAATTTTGATAGTCTTTTATAAGAGTTCCAAGAGAAATTTCTGTACTTGCTTTATTTTGAGGTCTTCATTTCTTAGCTCACATCTTGGCCTGTTCCTCTTACTATCGGCTATACATTCTGTTTCCTTACAATTAATAGTCCTTTTTCTCGCTTTCCTGTATTAGCTTGTCTATGAGTTCCTACAGTTACTATTGGTAAATCGTAAAGCATCAAATATTGCTGTTTTAAGAGACAGGAATTGGTGGAGATCCATGGCCAACCACGTCCTAAAGGGGCACGGCACTTAAATGGTGATAACGTTGCCCTTGTACAAAAGTTATTCTTTCCTGAAGGCAAATGACATTTAAAGATGAATATTTGTGCTGTCGAACCAAAAACTGAGATATCATCAGTCCCAGGACCCGATGCGGTCGTAGGATCACTGTGCTGGTGAGTACATGACCAGTTCGTTCCCTCCTTATCTGGATACAAAGCCCGTGAGATATGATTCCTGTGTAGCGTAGTTAGTGCAAGTAGACCGGGTGGAACTTATCCTTCTCAAGGTCAGACCAAAGCCGATGTCCTCTAAGTTTAAGGCACTTTTGTATGTTTTAAATGAAGAGGATTTACTTCTGGGTCATTCGATCAATTTAAAAAAAAAAAAAAAAGTTTCATTAGATTCTCACAGACTTCATGAGTTCACTGTGCAAGAGATACTATACAGTCCAGTACCATCTTTTTTATTTAAGCGTTTCACCCTAAGCAAGGACGGAAGCCACTAGGACGCAAGGAGTTACAGGGGATTTGCAGCAAGATAGGAGTGATAGAAGAAAGGATGAGGAGAAGGATAGTGGATAGATCAAGGCAACTGGAGATGTCGATTAACATTACATTTGAATAGTTGATTATACGTCTCAGGAAAACTGGAATAGGGAAGGGAGTTCCACAGGTGAGAGGTGCGAGATATGAGGCTAGAAGAGACGGCCACATTTAGTAGTTTCGACAGTGAAAGGGTGAGAGCGGGATGCCAGCCTCGTAGGGCGCTTGAACTCATGAAGTCTGGGAACCAGCGAATGCAGCTTCTCGGAGCAATTACCATGAAAGTATTTGTAAAAAAGACAAAGAGAGGCGACGGCGCGTCTGTGAGAGAGCGACTGTAGACGAGATGCCAGAACAGGGCCGATTATATTGCATATCCGCCCCTGGAGCCTATCAAGAACCCCGAGGCAAACAGAAGGGGCTCCAGACCATATATGGCAGTAATACTCAATGCAAGGGCGAATTGTTGATTTGTAGATCTGAAAGATCGATTCCGGGGAGAAAAAATTCCTGGTGCGGCGCAGGGAGCCAACTTTCTTTCTGGCGGATGGTTGGATCGTCGTCGACTAAAACGGTCCCTACAACGCTCCTGGTGAGGAAGGTGGCTAGACACCCAGTAGGATTAAAAACATGACCAGTCAAACAGCGGATGAATCTCTTTTTTTTTTTTAAATTCGACGACCGTTTAAAACAATGGATCTTCTTATATGTTTTTTTCCTTTTTCTTCTTTCTTTCTTTTCTCCTCTTCTTGTTTGTTTTTCTCCCTCTTTCCAAATTTAATCCATTTCCTTTCTTTAATCACTTTAAATTTTCTACTTTTCGATCCCCACCATCTTTTCTGTTTTTCTCCCCACCAGTATTTTTATTCCCTTTTCTTTTCTCTCTTCTTTACCGAACTTTTTTTTTTGTTTCCTTTTCTCATTTTCTTTTACTCCACTTTATTTTTTGTTTTTCTTGTCCTTCCATTCCAGTCGTTTTTGTTAGATTAGCCTACGCGCGAATATCCTTGGGAAAGATATGCATCAGTCTCTTCTTCCCAGCTATGGGTTAAATAATATGTCATATAACTGGGAAAATAATGATTGTTAATACAATATTCATTCGAAAAATAACTAAAGAAATATTCTTGTAATCCAAAATATGTTTTGACTTCAAATAACTATAGATTAAGTAGATTAAGTATATTAAATAACCGAATAGATTTTAATAGATTAACGGCAAGGTCTCATCATTTTACAGTAGAGTTTGCTAGATGTTACCGCAAGTTCTATCCTAACAGTTTCTTCTCTCATATTTCTCCCTTGTGGAACTCTCTTCTGGTTTCATGCTTTCCAGTCAAGTTTGATATTCAAAAATATAAATTTATCTTTCTTTTTTTTTAATTTCTGTTCTTTTATTTCTCTTGCTCCTTAATAATATATTTCCTATATTCTTTCTCACACAGCAACTCCCTACGACTCAGTGGCTTTGTTGCGTAGATTTGAGTGAAAAAAAAAAGAAAGAAAAAGAAATACACAAAAGGGTTAATAAACTGTGAGGAAAAAAAACAAACAAAAACAAACAAAAAATGAAATCTATCAATCCGGCTCTTTCTTCTATTAGGTTGGTGCAAAAATAATGTCGTTTTTCTTTTGAAGTTGAACGTCAAAAAACGACATTATTTTTGCACCAACCTAATAACATTTTTAATGCAGACAAGAAAATAAATTTCCCCTTTTTATCAGCTTTTGAATCCCAAATTCTTATAAGTAAATCTTATCAATTTAATCACAACTATTTTAACTGTGACAATTAATACTTCATTATTACACTCTGGGCAGATAGGTAATGATTTGATCGGTGTTGAAATCGTTTGAATTTAAGCAAAATTTAAATGAGATATGCTTGCCTTAAGACTATTTATGGTGTACGATCTTGATAAACAAGAGAAGAAAAATCTATGAAACGAACGTGGCCTTTTACCAGATTTTGTAAATTCGATGAAACAACTGTTATTTTGATTGTATTCGTTATTTCAATTATTTTTATTATAGTAAACCGTGTGAAGCCCAAAATAAAATATTTGGTAAAAAAAAAACCCTAATATTTCTCTAATAATATCGTCTGTATCACGATAACAGCGAAAAGTGTCAAAAGTGAGAAAATCTTTTAAAGAATCAGTAAAAGCGTAGAGATAATAACAAAATAAAAATGAACTAATTTTATTTAGATTGATATTTTAAATTACATTTTGTCCGTTATATTTTTAATCTCTATATAACACTTGCTAATAATAATAATAATAATAATAATAATAATAACAATAACAATAATAATAATAAAAGTGAGAAAATACGCGTAATTTTTTTTTAGGCTAGGAAATCTTCTGCCAAAAACCACTCAATAGATAACTAAAGTTGTAATATTCAATAAATTAAGAAAATTTCTAGTGACGTATTTGGTTAGACGATTCAAGAGTTTTACGTTTTTTTGTTTTTTTGTTTGTTTGTTTATTTAATAGCATATCAACTCGTTATGGGTCATTTAATGCCGAATTTGAACTTTCTTGGGACATTTGATGTAATAAAAATATTATATATATATATATATATATATATATATATATATATATATATATATATATATATATATATATGTTATTTTGCTTTCACAATTGAATACATGGTAAATGTTACTCAGCTTTTTGTGCCTATACATGTTTGGGTGGATATGATTGCTAGATTACTTCTTTAAGAAATTGTAGGATATATGGATTAATGTCCTGAAAGATTTCTTCCACGTTGGTTGCCTGTTTTTGTTTAACGCCATATCAACACCTCTATGGGTTATTTAATGCTAGAATCTAAATATTTTGAACACAATTTTATGAGTTCAACTAAATATATATTGGACGCAATTGTATGTTTTCTACTATAGATAAAATGTATTGTTAGTCGTTTTGCCATAAAATGTATTGTTCATAATTCTACTATAAATACGCAGTGTTGGTAATTTCTGTTTATATAAAATTTATTGATGGTATTTTTACTATAAAATGTATTTTTATACTTTCATTGATTTGTGTTTTTATTTTGGGTTTCGCTATTTGCCAATATCTGGGACTATAACAGATGTTACAACACCGTGTCAGAGTGGACGCGGGGACAATAGCAATTAGGAGATAGTTCTACGTTCTCGAATAGCTCCAATCAGCCGGGTGTAGTTTATCGTCATACCGAGGACAAGAGTTTTACGACGAAAGGCTCATTAGGACCAGATGTTTGATAAAATATTTGATAATTTGATTCATGAAACATCAAACCATGATGAGCGTTTCGACGCGAAACTATTTAGTCGGCTAACCAGATAAGTTACTTGAACTTAATTTATTGATTATAACTCTAGTTACTGAAACAAAGATTTGTATACGAAATAGAAATCATAAGGATTTATATATATATATATATATATATATATATATATATATATATATATATATATATATAGTGTGTGTTTGTGTATTTAGGCAGCATTTTTTCATTCACAAATGTTTCATTAAATAGTAGAGACAAGTGTTGTCTATTTATTTTGTGTAAATTCTTTTCATAACGTCTGATAAGCTTAATAACATTATCATTAAACGAAGAAAGAAAATCAGAATATTGATCCAACTGTTAAAACCTAACCTAAACAAAATCAACTATGGAATCTCTACAAATATCCTTAAATATCTATAATTGGTAACAGAAGCCATTGGTTTATATCAACGGTATCCATACTTAATACTTCTTGAATTCCCTTTCGCGTGGTCATGTGTGACGTCATGAGCTGCGGTGCGGTTTTCGCTTCTAGCGTCTTATATGCACGTGTTTATCGTTGCTTGGAAATCATCCATGTAAACAATAACAGACTGTCTTGTCCGTATATTGCTTAATATATTGTACAGTAATTGACATCTTTGATAATGGCTTATGTAAGCCGAAAGCTTAGATTGGATTAAAAATATGGATCAGTATTGTGATTTTATTTCTTCGTTTAATGATAATGTTATTAAGCTTATCAGACGTTATGAAAAGAATTTACATAAAATAAATAGACAACACTTGTCTATATTATTTAATGAAACATTTATGAATATATATATATAAATGGTAAATGTAATGTTGTTTAATACTGTTTATTATAAACAGAACATTTACTTAAATATTTGTATCTATAAAATGAATGTATAAACATAAAAATGTCTTAAAATAATTGTTGGACTTTGTCCATTTCATAATATATATATATATATATATATATATATATATATATATATATATATATATATATAGACACACACACACACACACACACACACACATATATATATATATATATATATATATACATATCAGAACATATTTGAAACTTATATTTTAGCGTGTTTTCTTGATGAACTGTCTTCATCAGAAAATAATTTTATCCCGTAAAAACTCCGTGCCTAGAGAGACTATTGGATTTTAAACGCACCCCTAGCCTCAAATGAAACACTTACATACGATCCATAACCAAAGATGCAGAAAAAATGGCCAGCTTCCTGTACTTATCTAGTAATTACCTGTTTCTTTAGGTTTTACAAGAGCCAGATCAGACCGAAAATGGAGTACTGTTGTCATATTTGGGCGGGAGCTGCGCAACCCTCAATTTCCAGTTGCGATTCCTTTTGAGTGACGAATTTTACACCTTCTCACCTCTCTCTCTCTCTCTCACAGGCGGGATGTTGGAATCCTTTCACAGCTCTGTCGCCACTTTCACGGAAAGTGCTCAGACGAACTACATTCCTTGTCTCTGCCAGTTCTAACCTTCACAGCTAGGACTGGCCATGACACTTATATTGTAGCAGACCATCCACATTTGCCCGTATGCCATCAGTGAAAATTAAGTTCCACTTCAACAGCTTTTTCTTGCGAACCACTTCCCTATGGAACCGACTCCAAAGAGGACGTTTTCCCCGATAACTATGATACTAACCTGTTCACTTCTAGGGTTAACTGTTAACTTCCCTTTCTGTCCGTATAAACTGCCTCTTAAGGCAAGCCTTTACCTTGAGTTGCCCACGGGGCTTGAACATGAACAACCTTACTGTAAAAAAATAATAAAATAAAACGTGATTCACATTAAGTGGCTAAACGTTTGATTTTTATTTGTTGTTTTTCTTTTACAAAGTTTAAATGACCCACATTATTTCGATTTACCAAGAATACGAGATAAACTAAAAAATTCACCATCGGAGATAGATAGTTGAGGGCATTTTCAATGAGTAATATGTAAATTAGATTCATCTCTATCTATAAAAGGAAGGATGTGTGTGTGCGTGTGTGTGTGTGCGTACGTGTGTAACGAATGCACGGCCGCAATTTTCGACGGATTTGCATCAAAATTTAGATGCACATGCTAAAATGTTAGCGTAAAGGCCAAGACCGAATTTGCATTTCCCAACTCCCATCGATAGTGGAAATAATCGATTTTTCATGCTTCTACGGCAATATTCATGTAGTTTGCGGCCATTTTGTACTGGCCAGAGTGAGAGCCTATAGCTGGCTGCCACGAATAGGCAGAAAGATTCTATTGGTCAGCGTGAGAGCCAACTGCTGACTGACACGAATGTTAACTAGCATGCTAGCATGCAAAAAAAAAAAAAATAGCTGCATTCGTCACAAGTGGGAAAAATTTAAATCTGCATGGCACTTTACTCCTATTGGCTCATTCGCTTGCTTAAACTCAACGTTGATTCTGATTCCGCAGAACTGGGTTGGATGTGAAAAAGTATTTGTTGTTAACATTCTTTTTTCATTCGGTTTTTCCAGTTACAAGTTCTTTTTTTTTAAAGCTGATCGTTTTGTGTTCATTTTGTTTAGTTCTTTTTTCGTAACAGATTTAATGTTTAGTATAGAGTTTAGAAAAAATTCGCAGTGTGCGATAGGCAAGAAGTAAGGCATGTAGCAACATCAGCACGGTAAAGGGAATTCCTTTAAAGGCAAGGAAGGGCAAAAATATTTTAAGTCCATTGATAGCGATTGCTGTATGAGTCGTACGATTTTTGAATCAAGCACGGGCAACGCCGGGCCCTGCTGCTAGTATTTTATTAAAAAAGGTGTTTTATATATCATTGTATATGCGTATGAACTGCCAATTTACTGATACATACAGATATGTGCGTATTTATAGATGTATGTAGGTATATGCAGGTATATGTGTATATAGGGATGCATGACTATATGCAAATTT
>OZ010580.1:41331838-41364338 GCA_963932145.1 Acanthosepion lycidas
ACCGTACACAATATTCGAATCATTGCTTAACAGCTATCAAAATAATTCATTGTCGATCGCTTCTGGTTAAATTAGAGAAGAGGTAAAAAAAAAAGAGGAGATAAAGAGAAAAGGACAAAGAGATAAGAACGAAACTGGTTGAGGATGAGGCGGAGCGGGAAAAGAGAAAGAGAAAAACAAAATGAGAATGAAGGAAAAAGAGTAGAAGAAAGTAAATATAGGAGGACGCTTTGAAAAGATTCGAATGGGGTGAAGGAAAATGCTTGAAATGATGAAAATAAGAAAGAGAAGGAGCGATGGAAAGAAAGAAGAGTCAAAAGGAAAGAAAAGAAGAAAAGAATAGACGGGAAAGAGAAGGCGGGCGAAAAGAGAAGGATAGAAAACAAAACCGAAAATCAAGAAAGAAGAAAAGATGAAACAATAATGGTTGAAAATCAGGAAAATGGAGGAAAGAAAAAGGAAACAGAAGAAAATCATCAAAGAAGAAGAAGAAGAAGAAGAAGAAGAAGAAGAAGAATAAGAAGAAGAAGAAGAAGAAAGTATCGATAAAAATGAAGAAAGAAGTGATAAGGAACCTGGAAGAGGATAAAGGAAAATGTAATAGAAAGAAAAAAAAAAAAAAAGGTTCAGAAGAAAAGAAAAATTAAATTTAAGAAGAAAAACAATCATCAAGGAGAAAAGTAAATGGTTTTGCCTGGTTACATTTCTGTCCGCAAGTAAACGTTGTTTTCTTCTGATGCTTTGAGTGGCTCTTGGCCTGGGGTGAATTACTTTGCATTTTGGTGGGAGAAGAAAGAAACAAAATCAATTGTGAAGGAAATTACTTTGATAGGGCCTAATTAGAAATTAGATTCCGAGAAAGACGTTGTTCAAACTACAATTGAGGTTTGAAAAATTAAAAATTAAAATAAATGAATGAAGTAAATTGTATCAAATTTGAAAACGTTTGTTAAAAAATGAGAGGCGAAATTGAATTAAACTAAATTACTTACTGCCTGGAGTTTTCCCTTTTGCATAGTGAAAAGGTGTGTTCTTACATGTCGTTCGGTTCTGTTAAAATTATATTATGGTAAGGATGTATTTTCACACACACACACGTTGGGAAGATTGTGAGGCGCCATATATTACAGCGTAGGATATAAGTATATTTAGATTAAAGGGCGTAGTGTGCTATCTGCATTTTAGATAATGGGTTTTACTCAGCGATAAGTGGCGCCAAGGGTAAATAAGTAAACTAAACAACAGGCATCACTGCGCATTACACATTCGGATGAATAAACACATAGACACACACACCACACACACACAATCGCATATATAAAATATAGTTTTAAGGTATGCCATATTTATGGGTTAATGTGCTCAATATCAGGTATAGGGTATATGTAAATATAAAAGTGACAATAGAAGTTGACGAAACAGCGACAGTCTATTTCATGTGCTTAACGCAATCGTCAGGTTATATATATATATATATATATATATATATATATATATATATATTATTTAATGAAACATGCATTAATATATATATATATATATATATATATATATATTAATGCATGTATCATTAAATAATATAGACAAGTTTTGTCTATTTATTTTAAGTAAGTTCCTTTCATATTGTCTGATAAGCTTAATCACATTATCGTTGAAAGACAAAAGGAAAACACCATATTGATACATGTTTAAATCCAATCTAACCTTTCGGCTTGCACAAGCCATTATCGAAGATGATAATTTCAATAAATCAAACAACAACGGACGAAACAACAATGATAGACCGCCCTTGCTGCATGAAAATTTCAAGTAATGACAAACATCGTATATACGAGACGCGGAAGTGAAAATCGCGTCGCAGCTCGTGACGTCACACATGACTACGTGAAAATGAAAACGGGAAGTATTAAGTATGGGAAACCGTTGGTATAAACCAATGACTTCTGTTATCAGTTATAGGCATTTAAGAATGCTTGTGGAGATTATTTGCGTAGTTTATTTTGTTCAGGTTAGGTTTCAACTGTTTTATGCATATAGCTTCAAGGATATTTAATTTTTGTTTATTGTCTCCATGTTTAAGTATAGTTGTGTTGTCAACAAGGATTTTCCGAAATTGAGTACGCGGGCAGTCATGTTGTTTTAAATGTCTAAAAATGTTAGAGTTAACATTTAAATGTAGAGTCAAGCGCCGTGAAAGCGTGTTTGTGGTGTGACGAACATAAATATTATTTAATCTGTTGGAGATACAATCTCCCAAAGGACACTTGAATTTGTAAACTATGTTGGTTTTCTGCAAATAGCTAACGGGAAGGGTGGGGGGAGAATCATTGCGAATAGTTAAGTTGGGTATACTAGATTTATTTAATCAAACATGCATTAATGAAAAAATGCTGCCTAAATATACACAATACATACATACATATATATATATATATATATATATATATATATATATATATATATATGTATGTATGTATGTATGTATGTATGTATGTATATGTAATTTATTTTCCGATAGAGTGTATCTGTAAAGGAACACGATGAATAAAAAGACAAGAGGAAAAACTATTCGTAGCCGACGCATTTCATCCTATAAAGAGCTTTATCAAGGCAAATGTAGAATTTTTTTCTTGCCGTGATTATATACAAAATCAATTGGTTATCAATGTTATTAAATTTGAGTACATTCATGAATATCAGTTTTGTAGGTTTGGGGGAGACCGTAACGGAATCTAAAAAAAGATTATATGAGCACAAAAGGGAAATTCTACAAAATAATATGTAAAATATGCTGGTTGCACACCGTAAAGAGACTGACTATAACTTTGTCATAAAAAATGCTCCTCTGATCAAAGGAGAAAATAATTCACTTCGACGCAAACGTTGAGAGAATGCCTTATTCGTAAGGTCATCCACAGTAAATTTACGTCCTGGTCCTTACAACATTTCACCATTACTGGCAGATCTTCTAATATCACATTACTTAGAAAACTGATGTAAAGAAAAAGACGCTAAATAAATTCGGATAGATGAAAGAAAATAAAATTCCTAGCGCCCGTCTATCATGCGCATGTGTAATTCTGTCAAAATAACAAAATTTACCCCGATGAAGTCCTCAGGGCCGAAACGCGTCACAAATGAACTTTTTCCATTTGTCATAAATTTTCCAAAGAGACTTGATATATAACAAATATAGATTGTTATATATATATATATATATATATATATATATATATATATATATATATATATATATATATATATATATATATAATGTGAGACGTGTATATATATATATATATATATATATATATATATATATATATACAATCCGTGCCAAATTATTATCGAAATAACTATTTTTCTAATATTTCAAAAACCGTCCAATCAATTCACACAAAATTTTTACACAATGTTGGCAACATGAACCTGCGCAATCAGTGAAATTTTCATACTGATATGCCAAATGTAAACGAACTGGCGCCATATTTGTATGTAAATATAAGTATAAAAGTGAACATTGAAGTCAGCACTCAGAGGCGACAGGCTGTTTCAGGTGGCCTGACGATTGCGTCCAGCATGAAATAGCCTGTCGCCTCCGAATGTTGACTTCAATGTTCACTTATATATATATATATATATATATATATATATATATATATATATATATATATATATAATATGAAATATATTTTATTATGGAATTCAATGCTAGCACAATAAAATGGTTACTAATCTTCTAATGTTGGCAAAATATTTAGGATAGCCTTATATTGAGATGAATCCTGCGTAACAGCATATAATAACTATCCTTATTAAAACTATTGATAATATCTTGTTATGGAATGTCAGGTTTTATTATGCAGATTGAGAAGCATCAATATATATATATATATACCAGTGCCTACGGCAAACTTCGACATCGCTTTGGGGATGAGCGGGGTATCCGAATGGATACAAAAATTCGGGTTTGCAGAGCTGCTGTCCTTGTCATCCTTTTGTACGGCTCAGTGTCGTGGACTCCATACAGTTACCATATACACCAGCTTGATGTTTTCTATAAGAGCTGTCTGCGTGTCATCTGTGGAGTTAGCCTTCAAGACGGGACATCCAATGCAGACCTGTTCAACAGGTGTAATATTAAAGGAATCGAGACTTTTCTCATACAACCTCAGTTGCGGTGGACTTGTCATATCCTGATAATATCTGAATACAGGATAACCAACATCCTAATGTAGAATCAGTTAGATCAGTGACACAGGAATGTAGGACGCCCAAGGTTTACATAAAAGACAAGATAAAGAGAAACTTGTCAGCTGTCAATATACCTCATAACACTCTGGAGCGTTTAGCTTTGGAGCGATCAACATATTTCAGTGGACTCAGCGGTTTTCAGTTTGATAGACTGAATCGTCTTCAAGAAGCGAGAGCAAGATATAAAACATCAGCCAATCTAACAGTGATCTCATCCCGCAATCCTCACTCATGTTCCATATGCGATCTCTTTTGTAAATCACTAGTGGGTCTTCAGTGCCATTTAAGATTATCGCACAAAATTCATAACTGAATCAATTGGTTAAGGTGTCAGATCCTCATACGTCGAAACCGACGGGAGAGTCCATCATATATATCTATATATATATATATATATATATATATATGTGTGTATGTGTGTGTGTGTGCGTGTGTGTGCGTGTGTGTGGTCAATTTTATATTATGTTTACATTGCATTGTTGTTTGATTTTGGTAAGTCAGTCAGTGATAAATGTTGGAGAATTTGAAAAGAAAGACAACAAAAAAAAAAAATCAGACAAAAAAACAAAACAAAACACGCCAACAAAAATAGACGCACGCGTAAATATATGCCTTTTTTTTTATCTGACCCGATGATCTTTTGCGTATTTTTCCCCTAGACATGACGCAGCTCCGACTGTGTAGAAATGGCGGAAAATTCCAATTTTTATTTATGCACTTCTTGAAATGAAAACAACTCAAAGAAACTTCAATAAAATGCAAATATCAAAATAAAAGAAATGATCCAATAAACTTGCGGCAAAGAACCTTTTGCAGTCTCTTCCCCTTCGATGGTAACGGTTATTTTGCTTCTATTTCAAATGATACCAAAATTTTATTTATTAGATTTGAACTTTATATGCTCCTTATTCTGTTTTCATCTCGCCTTTCTTTTTCTTGGAATTATTCATTCTTTATTTTTCTTTCTTTTATTAATTCAATTATTTGTGCATTAACCTTTCCTTCCAGAATAACGGCTGTTTCTATCTTTTCACTAAATTTCGTTACGAAAAGCCTCTTCTTTTTTGATTGCTTTTTCGTTTTTTTGTATTTTTATTTGAATAATTTATTCAATTAGATTTTCTCAACCAATATCATTCTCTTTTTCGCCTATCTATTCATTTTATAACTGAGTTTGTTTCTTTGTTTCTTTCTTTCGGGGTGGCTTTCTTGCTCGGTTTCTTTCTTTCTTTCTTTCTTTCTTATTATAGAGAAAGCAGGAAAGAAAGAAAAGGAGAGAAAGCAAGCTAGAAAAAACGATTTTCCTAGCTTGATTTCGCTCTTTCTCATTCTTTCTTTTCTTTCTTGCTTTCTTTCTTTTTCTCTTTCTTGACTCTCTTTCTTTCTTTCTTTCTTTCTTTCTTTCTTTCATATAATTCTCCTTCCCATATCTTGATTTCTTTAATCTCTTTCCAGACCATAATTTCTTATTTATTTTGTTACATTTCAAATGATCAAATTTAAATTCTGTCAGATGCGCATTTAGATTGCCTGTCACCCTCCAGTCATTTCTTTCATTATGTTAAAATTCTTATTGTGATTTATTTTTTGTAAGTTATTTTGCATCCTAATTTCAACCTGGAATGCAATTATTTGGTTAAAAAATATCAACGCATAAGCACACTCTCACACAACGATTCTTTAGTTAATATTTTCAGAGTAACTGTTGCCTTTTCGTTACTTCAAAAAATTAAAAAGCAAACAAAAAATACGAAAACACAAAGATAGTTTGATGCATGTCAACATGAACCTTTTTGGTTAATGGAAGTTGAGCCCGGCTGCGTAGCAATTGGATCACGAAGTTTATTTTTTTTACCAACAAAAGAGTAAAATTATGTTATTTAACTTTTAAATAATTGTAATCATCATGACCTCATCTAGACCATTCATTTTAAAAAGGTTGTAATATTTAAAACGAATAAAAATACAGCAATATTATTCGTCCTGACCTGACACCTTGCCTTTCTCATCGCCTTAATGTCGCTTCCCTGTGTCTTTTCTATAAATACTTTCATGGTAATTGTTCAGATGATCTCTTCGCTATGGTATCTAGACGTTATGAATTTAAGCGTAGTATCTGATTGTCGGGAAGGTCTCATCAATTCATAATTGAAATGGCTAGATGTAACCATAGGTTCTATGCCGATAGTTTCATTTCTCGCACTACTCGTTTGTGGAACTCTCTTTCGGCTTCATGCTTTCCAGCCAACTTTAAATTTAAATGCAATGTCAGTCACTATCTACTCTTTACTTGATTACTTTTCTATTCTCGCTTCCTAATGCGTCTCCTTTTTTGTTTCTCGTTCTTCCACACCCAGGGATCTTATTTTGTCTTAGTGGCTTTGCATACTGTGATATGATTATAAATACATATTTCTGGTTTTAATTTATCTGATAGACAAAACAATTCTTTACTTTAAATTTTTATGAAGTAAGTATGAACCATTGAATTCCATGTATACTGGACAAGCACATCTCGACAAAGTTACCATTAATCTAATAATATATTTTATAGATACAGACGTTCAAGTATGTTTGGTATTTCAAAATGTGTGTAGGAGTCCCAAGAATAATATTTAGGTTGACGTGTAGCAAGGTAAAGTGTATTTTAAGGAAGTGTATGTATGAAATTGATCCAAGTAATACCTTTCCCAACTGACAAAATCTCTCCGTATATGCAGTATCACGTTCACGAGCATCTTCTCTTCTATACTCCTCCCTGATCTTCTGATCACATAAATGATACGGAGATGGCGGTCGACTTCGTCGAGTGCTTCTACGTAAAGTTGGACGGGATCCGCCAGTCTCTTCTAAATTTGTGCCGACTTGGTCTCTTTCATTATTGCCATCATCATCGTCGTCGTCTCCAGCATCTGTTTCTGCTGGTCCCATAGATGAATCATCTGAATCCTGCAGTGTAAAACAGCGACGAATTTGACTCGCTCTCAGACGACTTATCACTGTTGTCATCTTCCGACGATGCAGATCTCTGACGCGGGCGGAGGTCTCTGGTATGGCGAGGCGTTCCATTGATGACAACTGAATATAGGCTATAGACCCTTGTCATAGTACTTTTTTTTGAATTTCGTCGAACATCGACCTTGTGGTGTCCTTACCTATACCACATCTCCTACTTTGTAGATTCAAGGATCTGTGCATTCAAGTGGCGGTGCAACATCGATACTCTTTATGCGGGCTTGATAGTTATATATGGAGTTAGCTGGTTCTGACAAAGCTGTTGTGTAGTCATTTGGCGTCACGATTTACCAATATAACGCCTTCATATGGGAACATTCCGACAGAGCAGCGATACGCTTGGGGGTGCGATGGCATTTCTCCTCGATGTCATTCCATACACACTAGAATCTAAGTCGGATGCCCCAGTTCTTTGCAATCCTCGCGAACGCCTCCCCACACAATGCTGCATCATTGTAGCTGAGCAGCTCGGCAGGTAGCCCCCTCTCGCAGAATAATAACTCCAACTGTCGGATGATGCCGGCAGTGTCATGATGGAAAACTGTCTAGGGCCACAGACTATCAGTGTCAGGTAATGCCAGCCCTCATAATGTGTTATGTCCATCCCAACCCTGCTCCTATTCTCGCACACATCCAACCTTCCAGCTTTCCAATGCACTAGCGCCGGGTTTATGGATTGACACACTTCGCATTCTCCAACCGCCCCCCCACCAACAGCTATCTTTGAGACCTGAGGGTGGACCGTCTTATTTAAATACCAGTATGCTCGCTACGTCGATGGGTGGTTTGATTTCGAGTGGATTCCTACTCTTCTATAGATACGGCGCATACTGGGTCCGTTTCTTTCCAAATCACACCCAATCATCGTCGAGGCACTCTGTTGAGATGGTCAGCTCGGTTTCCATGACGAGCTCTATGTCAATAGTCAATTTCTATTCCTCCACCACTTCCTTGAATGTGCTGAGACGACGTCTTATTAATATTTCTTAGTGCGTAATCGAGACTTCCCAGACAATCTATCACAAACCCATTGTTATACTGGAACACACCTATTCTATTGTTAATAGACTCTCCCACCTATAATAAGTAGGAGTAGTAGCAGTCGCTGAGTCGGCAGAGAGTTGGTCAGTCAGTCGATGTTGGACGACCGTTAGTCGGATATTAATGTATCAGCCACCCAACTAGATTACTGCGTCATTACCTATTATATCAAGTTCCTAACGTTTTGTACGTCGAACCTATTTTAGGACCGACTTAGTACAAATACAAGCCTCCACTGTGAAACCACTACATAACAATTTGGCGACGAGGGATTCGGATTCATACGGAGGAAGAAAAACCTTTTCGTACTGCATAATACCCATCAATGTATAAACGTCGAGTCAGTCTCCATATGAACGGCAGTCGCTCTCCCTTGCAGTTCCATGTTGATGTCTCTCAAGATCGCGTCAAACTCTGCTAGGTTGATATGCTTGTCTTTGCGTTCTGATCGCAGTCAACAGGCATCTTCAACCACAGATTCGCCGCTTTCTACAACGACGCCAGTGGCCAACGTACTTGCGTCAAACCACACAGTGACTTCGTGTCCATCACCTCACCAATCTGGATTCTTCTGTGCCAATTTCGTAAAGACGTCCGTCAGCATCTGAGTCAGTGGTGGGTCCGGCACATCATCGTCCCAGCCAGTCGTTATAGAGCTCGAGCGCCATTTTATGAATACAGTTGCGACACAAAGCCAGCCACATACTGGCAAATATTCGGTCAACTACCTAAAAAAGGAAAAAGATAAGACAATATATGAGAAAAAATGTTAATGTAATGGCGGGCTGCTTGTCTTCAACTGTGGCCGTCTGCTAGCGCGGCTAGTCAATCCCTATTTCAGACGCCTGTTCAGGTACATTTGAGTTTGCTCAACACATGTGGTTTATAATGCAACTATACTGAACGGACCTTAGTTATAGTTTCTGGGAGAGAGTGCATTATCTGGCGTGATCAACAGTCTAGACGTACGCTCAAACTTTCAGTAACGATGACTTGTGACTTTGTGCTAGCCCAACCAATGACGGCAAGTCACCGGCAGCTCTGACATAGTTCCGTCTTCCTAATTCCACTCACAAAGCCTGGTCTCTTTTTCAGGCAATTTTCAAAAGTGCCGCTTTACAGTCCGATAGCATCAAGAAGTTGTCTTCCTTACGGATTGAACTTGGTGATGTTAGAGTCCGGGTCGCATGGCCAGAAAGTGAACATTCTAACCATTCGGCCACGTGACATAAAAAGAAAACAAAAAACTATAAAATTCACAGTATTAGGTTTAGTCTCATTGTCGTTGCCGCGGTAAAACGGATGAAATTTTTGTTGAAACATAAGAAAGTGCTGAGAAACATTGAAACGAGAAGGGTTAATACAAAAAAACCCGTGAGAAGAATTGACAATTTAATTCAAACATAAACAACTTGAATTGTATGTCGAGCAGTGTGAACAATGAAAAAGTGACCCTGGCTTAAGGGGCAATATTGATTGATACACATTTACTAACAAGAGCAAACCAGATTTTTACCAGGTCGATGATAGTATCAATTCCGATTTAGATGCGGGCTGGATTGATATTAAATTGTATGTGAACTCTGATATAAACCAATTATTGTACTGAGGACTGATATAAAAATAGTATTTCCTTTTGTTCAATTTATTCTAGTTTTATTTTTTCTCTGTAGGTCATTGCCTTTCTTGGACCAGCCCAACACGAAGATACCTGCGACTATTCGGTCTTGGCCTCCTTATGACAAAACTTAAATCACAACGTGGGATAAGGCAGGTCTGAGATAAAAGGGATCAGTTGCAGTGTTGGAAGTTTTGGACGACCGGTGACGTAGTTGCCCGATTACATCATGCTAATTAAAATATTTCTGTGTGTAATTGCATGAAAGAAAGCACCTATGCCCATAAGAGAGAGGAGCTTTGCACATTTAAAAATATTCAGAAAGAAGAGAATTATTTCGCGGTTGGGTTCTTAGTCTCTGTATCTGGTGGTCTGTGAGTAGGGGTCAGCTAGGTTTCCTTAAAATCGTCTCGGTACAAAGTGTTTTTCTTTACGCGGTTGAGTCTTTACATCATCATCATTTTCCATCCTATGACCGGCTGCAGTTTTAGGGTACTGCGCAGTTGGGCACCTGATTAGTTTCCTCGATGCATCTCGGATGCGTACCAATGTCTTAGTCTCTGAACAATCTTCCATCCTTGTGAGTGACATTTATCTCTCTCACGGGATTGATATGGCAAGTCTCTAACTGCTCTATCGTTACTTTGATGGAAAGTGCTCAGACGAACAACATTATTTGGTTTCACTATTTATAACCTTCATGGCTAGAACCACTTACATTCTAGCAAACCACCTACGTTCCGTCCGTACTTCATCGGCGAGAAGTAAGCTCCACTCGATCTGCTTCTTCCCCCAAACCACTGTAAGAGGATGTTTCTCTGTTTAAGTCTATCATTAATAGTTATCTTCCCCATTAAACTTCCTCTTAAATAAACCATCTACCTCGAGTGCCCAACAAACCTTTTACAGTGGAACCTTATTTAAAAAAACAAAACAAAAAACGCCTCCTCAAATGTATAAAACACACAGACATACACAGAGACACACACCTCACTCCTTGCTTATGTCACAATACTCATTAGTTCTAAGAAATTTACTATTTCTTTCTACTTATTCTGGTACTTACCTGGCACAGGTGTTAACCATAGCTAATGAGGGTTTTAATGAGCCGTGGTTATCACCACCTGTGATGTAGATGTAGCTATATTTCTCTTTATTTTAGATTGGAGAAGTTGTTCAAGCATGGGGATTCCAGCCAAGAATGTGTTTCCCCGATCGTTACAATCTTAACATATTCAAGTCTAGAGTTAACCGTTACTTTCCTCTCCTATCCGTAGGAAATGCCTCCTCGCGCAGCCCCGAGTAGCCCTGGGTAGACCTTACTGTAAAAAAACTAAAGAAAGAAGCCCATTTTTCAAAAATCTGTCTGTCTCTTCTTCCGTTGCTTAAAGTGACATCTTGTTGGATGGCAGTGGAAAGATTATGAGGTGTCCCTATCTTTCCAATATTCTCTTGGCGGGAGATATGAAAACTTCCAACGGGCCTGTTACTTGTTTGATGGTGTCTCATACTGCATCATTTGTCATGCTGTCTACACAGGAGATGGTTATGTAGCAATTCATTTCTAATACTCGTATTATTCGCTGTAATATCAATGTTGCATTTACACAGTTCGCTTTTTATTTGCTTTTGGGTTTACTACTCGCTATCGGGCTTAGCGGTTATGCAAACTAAACAAAACCAATTGATTGGTTGATCATTCTATCTAACAGAAAAAAGTATTGTGCTCACAAATTCATCCGCCGTAATCAAACCGGCTTAAGGGAAAACTATTTTTTCCTCTAGAAATCAGGTGAACGCATTATGTCTTTCTTTAGAGCTTTCTGGTTAGTTGGTAATTGCTTGTGATGTCTCCTGTAATTGTTGCGTAGGAATATATTTGTATAGTACCCACAGGAATAATTAGGTCTTGGTGACATTCGGTTTCTTTCTGCCAATCTTCCTATATATATATATATATATATATATATATATATATATATATATATATATATATATATATTACCGTTCGCGCAGAACTCTTCATTGCCAATTCAAGAAAGACATTCGGATTACTAACACAAAAACAGAGAATGTCTCATATCGAGAATATTTAACATTGAAAAGCATAAAGAAAAAACTAATTATTTTTAATAATATGTTAAAATCTCCGCCTTTTACCTGAAGACGGTCGCGAGTCCAGAAACACGTGTAGCAAAATTATGGAAAATAAAGCATAATATTTTTTTCTAAAAAAATCCACATTACAACCAAAAACGTTTGCGGCACCTCTCTTTTCTTCTTTTTAATATACATACTTTTCTCTCGTTGGAACAACTTTCTTTTATATATATATATATATATAGATAGATAGATACACACATATATATACACACACACACACACACACACACACACATATATATATATATATATATATATATATATACATACAAGTATAGTGTTATATATATTTTATTGGATGTTATATATATTATATATGTCATATTATATTATATAGGATTGGTGTTATATATATTATATATATATATATATATATATATATATATATATATATATATATATACGTACATATATATATATATATATATATATATATATTTTAGTTTGGTGCAAAAATAATGACGTAATAATGTCGTTTTTTGACATATTCTTTAACGTCAAAAAACGACATTATTACGTCATTATTTTTGCACCAACCTAATATATATATATATATATATATATATATATATATATATATATATATATATATATATATATATATATATATATCAACGGGCCTCGGTGACGAAGAAGCAACTGACTAGACTCGATATAGCGGCTCATTACTATTCTATGCCACTTACTAAATTCCGTGGTGATGATACTCATCCAAGTATACGTGTTCCAAGAGCCACGTCTTCTTTGCCCAAGCCAGAGTATTAGAAGATGGATCAAGCAAGGATATAAAAGTGATAGGAATTTGTGGTGGGGATTGGGTTCAGTCAGTTTCTTCTTTTGTCAAGACGGCCTGTTGGTCCGCTTGCGTTGTTTTTTAATAGTCTGGGTTCGATTCTCGGTAGTGGATGCCCACTGCCGATGAGTCATAAATAAAAAAAGTCCGCCCAGTGCTTTCTGCATTCTGTTGAGGATTCAAATCCCTATCTATCTATCTATCTATCTATATATATATATATATATATATATATATATATATATATATATATATATATATATATATATATATATATATTGTAAATGCAATGATTCCTTCACATTATATGTTAATGCGTTAGAAATAGTCATGCACGATTCACTAGTTGACAACCAGTATGTGTGTGCATATGTATATATATGTTATATGAGTAAAATGAAGACAGCACATACACGCGACAGCACACACACACACAGACACACAGAGACACACACAGACACACACACACACACACACATATATATATATATATATATATATGTCTCTGTGTGTGTGTATATATATATATATATATATATATATATATATATGTCTGTATATATACATATATATATGTGTGTGTGTGTGTCTCTCTCTCTCTCTCTGTCTGTGTGTGTGCCGGCGCGTGTATGTGCTGTCTTTATTTTTCTCATATAAAGTTCTATAAAAAAATCGCACCAGAAAAGAGAACACATCAATGAGATTAAGATAAATTTCTTTTCTTCTATAGTGAATCAAAAAAGTAATCTTTGAAACTCTATTTCCAACATTCGCAGGCGAAGCACTTATTAATTTCAATGTTTTCAATTATATTTCGTCCCCAATAACTTTCGAGCTAAATACTTTATTTTAGGAAGAATATTGAACCATTTAATTGTGTTCCTTGCTGCTTGGCTGAAATATTTCTTACTCTTACCATGTGTCGCTGTTCGATCCCACAAGTCTAGGATATTTAATGTCAGCCAGCCATAGCCCACTTCCATTTCGACCTTGTGCCTAAATTGTTATATTTTATACAATAAATAATCGTTTCGTAATAGAAAGGTCGGGAGAGGAGATTTTATGAGTGCGGATGGACGAGATAGATCATTGGAGATATTTTATTTTATTTTATTTTTATATTTTAAGCTTTACATTCGTAAAAAACAAATAATGAAAAAAAAATACACGCAAAAATACGTAAAGCATAGTGAAATCTAAGTTTATATATTTCATAATATAATAGATTGGAAGATAGCAGTAAAATGTCGTAAGCCGAGTCGTTTTAAGGAGAGAAAATTATTAAAGCGAAAAAGTCAGAAGAAATTAAATAGCGAGATCAACAGAGTAAAAACAAAGCAAACAAGGAAGAAAATAAGGTTATGCGTAATTCAGAAAATCGAAATGAAAAAATATAGGTACATACAAAGAATATAAAAGACCTTACAAGAAGAAAAAGAAAAAAAAAAAGCAGACGATCGAAAACTGTCATATTGAATAACTATTTTGTTCTTATCCTTTAGTTTATCGAAACCGGAATTGAGAAGAGAGTGGCAGTAGCGAAGAAACGTTCAACGGAAGTATTATTTTGTTTTTTTATCTTTTTAGATTTTCTTTGTCTAAATTGTCTAGCCGTTTCTTTGTAATTTAGAGCTGATTAATCAACCATTCTTATTCAAATCAAGAAAAAGCAAAATAAATATTATATCGTTTTTCTTTTGAAGTTGAACGTCAAAAAAACGACATTATTTTTGCACCAACCTAATATATTAGAAAACCATCATTTCCATGTCTTTGCTAAGAGAAGAGTGTTTTTTTTTTTTTTTAGTTTTTTTTTAATTAACTCCAATTTTTTTTCAAGATTTCGGTCACAAGTCCTTTTTTTTATTTAAATTATTTACAAATGAACGCGGTGAACGGAACGGTCAATAGGTTGGTTGGTTTTGTCTAGCGACATATCAAGATTTAGGGATTATTTAATACCGAAATCTAAATATATTTTGTGAACAATTTTATATTATTTTTGGATATAATAATAGTTTACTGATACAAGTTTTACTATTTAACCCATAAATGTGAGGAGAAGAGGTCGATTCATGCATTTCCCAAAATATTTGTGAGTAAGTGAATATGACGAACCTGACTGGAATTGGAACTCGGATCTCTAATTATCAATTCCAAGTCATTATCTGTTATACCACCCGCACATCCAAGCTTACAGCGTCTAGTATTCCCAAGAGGTCACCAATCAAGATACTTTTCAGCCTCGACGTTGCTTAAATTCGGTGATCGTACAGAAACCGGTGTTTCAACGTGATGTAGCCGTAAGCCGCTGAACAGTCGAAACGTTGAAATAACAACAATGATAAGGACAATAAATAATGATAACGCCTCATCCCAGAAATTCAGACGCAAGTGCTTCTACTTATAACGAAACAAGAACGATTCACCCTGATCCAGGATGGATCCGAGATGGATGGGAACCTGTTACGGTTCCAGCTATGGGTAAATAATGGTCCCTCAACAAAAACGCTATAAGTATATAAAAATACATTTTAAGAGTAAAAATCCCAGTAATACATTTTTATATGAAGAGAATGTCAATGCATAATGCATTTTATCTTTAGTTGAAGCCATGAAATTTCGTTCAAAATATTTAGTTGAAGTCATGAAATTCTGTTCAAACTATTTATATTTCGGCATTAAATAACGCAGAGAGGTATTGATATTAGCACTAAAACGACCAAGATAATCTTTCAGGATATTAATCCATATAATTTCCGACAGTTTCTTAAATCGAACTGTGCTCCAAAATTTAACTTAAAAAACATAAAACACAATCACCGCCTCTAGTAATTATCTCCTATTATATTCATAATTTTAAATCAAAATTCAACGACCACAAATAGAAATTATATTTATTGAAAGGTAAAAGGATAACATTTTAGTATCTGTAAGCATTTAGTCCCAAACATGAACCCAAATCTCAAGAGGAGCCCAAGAATGTCCGCCATTCAATTGAAATTACTGTTGAATACGTCGTGCAAAGTTGTTGTTAACATGTGTACATTCCTTCTGGGTGATCGTTTGTATATCCACAGTGATGGCTGTTTTCGATGCAGTAGTGATGCGAGGGTTGCCTTGGTAGATGCTCCCAGAGGAAGAAATCTGGTGTGGGGTAGGTTCATGTCAGGGCATTGAGGTGGCCTTTTCGACTTCAGTTTTGAGGCTGCTGGGACGTTCATCAAACTTTGGAACATGAAGTGGAGCACCATCCAGCTGGAACCAATGTTTCTACTCGAGCTCTCCCAGAACTACTCAAGCACTGGAATTTATCGCTTTTTTTCACTGTCATTGCGTTACCCCGATCATCTTCAAAGAAAAATGGTCCAGTGGTGCCATACTTGAAGATGGCGATCCATGTCGTGCACTTTTTTTAAATGCAGAAGATATCCAACGACTCTGTGACGGTTCTCGCTTCCTCCAAACACCCAGTTCATGGTCTTAACATAACCATTCAAAAGGAAATGGGGTTCATCCAGAAGCCAGCCATCATTCAAGAATTCCTCGTCATCGTCGAGCTTTTACGAAAAACACAGACACATGGATACACTCTTTTTCCATATCGGCCTGGGTCAGTTGGTACTTGATCCCGTAGGGATAAAATGTGGGATTCTTAATCAGAATGCGCCGAACCGAAGATACAGAGATTCCTAAGTTCTTGGTTCCTCCTCTGGATGGACTCTGGCCGACTGACTCTTGAAACTTGACTGTCAAACAATTCATGCGACCATATCATCCCTTATATCTGGCCATCTAACTTCCGAAACTTCAACTCCTTTGAAACACCAAAAATAAACTGAAGTCAAGGATTATAGTAGCATTCACAAACTTAAACAAGGAGACCGCCCATAAGATTTGCAGGAGATTCCGAAGTCGTCTGAAGGCCGTAGTTGAAGCCAAAGCGATTTTATCGATGAAATTTACTCTTTATTATTTCTATATATTTTTGTTCCATTTTGTTAAATATATCTGTTAAAATGAGATGGCAGTGTCATTTTAATTTTTGCTTAATTTAGACGATAATTTATACATCGTACCCTGTATATGAAGAAAAACTGAAAAGTTTGTCCATGCGGGATTCAGATTATAATGTATATACGTAAATGTGTGTGTGTGTGTTTGTGTGTGTGTTTGTTTGTGTTTGTGCGTCTGTGTATATCTAGTAGATACTAGGCTGTTTTTTCGTATTTTGATTTGAAGACGTTTTTACGTGTATACCGTTTGTTTTAGTTAAACATACCGTTGGACACTTTAAGAATGGATTCAATAAAGGTTAGTTATGTGATATAATGTTTTGGACGTGTGTGTACAGTAGGTGATTAGGCACACTAGATTTGAATAATAGGGCAGATTAGGCACAACAGATTTGAATAGTTGGGTAGATTAGGCACACTAGATTTGAATAGTAGGGCAGATTAGGCACACTAGATTTGAATAGTAGGGCAGATTAGGTACACTAGATTTGAATAGTAGGACAGATTAGGCACACTAGATTTGAATAGTAGGGTAGATTAGACACACTAGATTTGAATAGTAGGGCAGATTAGGGACAATAGATTTGAATAGTTGGGCAGATTAGGCACACTAGATTTGAATAGTAGGGTAGATTAGGCACAATAGATTTGAATAGTTGGGCAGATTAGGCACACTAGATTTGAATAGTAGGACAGATTAGGCACAATAGATTTGAATAGTAGGTCAGATTAGGCACACTAGCAGTAGTAGGTGTATAGTTATTAGTAAACGCTTGTATTACTTTTGCCGTAAAGAATTATGCTCTTTTTTTATCAGGGTAGCATTTGAAGAAACCATGCCCAAGAGAAACGGAGATATATTTAGGAGAATCAAATAAATCCAACACGAATGCAGATAACGGTATATTGCTTACAATGTAAAAGCAATTATATCTACGAACATAAACTAGATTTACGTTTAAACAACAATTTGAATTTGGCTGTAATATGAAAGGAAAAATAAACTGGCCAGAACTTTGATTTTACAAGTGTCGCCCTTATTAAAAAAAAGAACATAATTCAGAACAAAATGTTTGTTAAAAAACAACTGTACAAGTCATGGTGTCTGTGTTGTGGTGACTCTACGCACTTTCTTTCCAAACACTGGTATTAACAATGGAAGAGAACGACAACATTATACAGATTGTACAGAATGCCTTTTCATCAGACCTCATATATATATATATATATATATATATATATATATATATATATATATATATATATATATATTGTGTGCATTTAGGCAGCATTTTTTCATTCATACATGTTTCATTAAATAATATAGACAAGTGTTGTCTATTTATTTTATGTAAATTATTTTCATAACGTCTGATAAGCTTAATAACATTATCATTAAATGAAGAAAGAAAATCACAGTATTGATACATATTTTTAATCCAATATATTATTTAATGAAACATGTATGAATATATATATATATATATATATATATATATATATATATATATATATATATATATATATATACAGTAGAAAACCTCATATCCGGAATCTCTCATATACGGGCATGATTTTCATGCGTATATTTGGTGATATGCAACTGACTTGAAATTTCTGTTTTTCAGAAATTTACTTTGAATAATAGCTTATGCTTATTTTAGCGTAATGGCTTGTATTGGCGTAAAAGATGATGGGAACAGAAAATAAAAAAACAAAAACAAAAACAAAAATAACAAAACATGATTATGATGAAACCTGGACTGAAATTGAAAAAGCTATTGAAAATGTTGTCAGTTTTATGGAAAGGAAGCCAGCATTCAGCTATGACGATTGCAATAACATACGCAGAGTTAAAAAAAAATGTCTTTGGTTTAAAGGATTTCAAGCAAAAAAGCAAAATGAAACGCGGAAAAAGTTGAGAATGACATTAGAAGAGAAAGAATCACCATGCAACAGCAATTAAAAATTCTCGTTGCATTATTTGTTTTGCATAAGTGGCATACTTAATTAATCTGACCTACTATTCAACCCATATTAATAGGAAAAATAGATGAATCCATCCTTTTTTTCAAATGTCCTTTTTGCAAACGTTAAAAAAAACAATAAAAACTTTGATCTGAATTTGAACATGTCTCTCCGAATCAAATATACGCGATAATAACCGGTACTCTACCCACACATTTGATATTATTACTACGAGAAAGCATCAGAACCGCTGAAAAATTAAAGCTTTCTAACAACATTGTAAAAAATCAAAATTATATCCTTTTAGAGCATAGGAAAAGCTCCTTTTCTTTGTAGAATAAAAATGTATATTTTTAGAATGGAATTTCTTTCTTTTATATGAAATACAAAATCTTTCATTTTACAATTAATAAATGTATCGACATCACAAAAAAATGACTCACTGCAACGTTGACTTTTTCTTCGGTTAGAGCCTTACTACTTTCGTATATTGAACATAAAACTTTATTAACCTCACTTTGTGGCATCACCACCGGGCTATTTAAGCTTAAATCCCAGAATGATTTTTACCTGCGTAGAATTTTCAGCGAAGACCAAACTAGATAAAAATATGTTATCCATTACAGCTGCAAGAATGGATGAACTTATGAGACTTCATTTAAAAGGAGTTATTTTCTTGTAATGGTTTCGTTTCACCGGCTTTTAATTACGATGGTTTTGCCTTGTTTTTCTTTCTTTTTTTCGTTGTTTTTGCGATGCTCGCACTTATTACTTTGAAAGCTCTACCTACTTCAGAAAGTGATCATTTAATATACATTTATTTGCTGTCAAATACAAAAAGTATAACCAAAAGGATGCTTTTAAAGGACCAAACATTTGTATGCTAGCAGATAAATAAAAGAAAATAATTAGAAATTCGAAAGAATGTTGTTCGATGACTGCAGCACAAAGTAATTTTAAATTGTTCTTTGTTCGAAGTCAGAATTTTAGTAAAGTCGAAAATATTTACTTCATGACAATTTCAAATTAACGCGCGAGTCTTTTAAAGACGTAGTTGGTTAGGGTCCGCAAAAGTCTTCTCTTGATTATCTGTGATATGTCATAACTTCTGGGAATAAACAATACATTTATTAATAAGAAGAGTTGATATTTACGCATGCAAGGTTTCACAGTTCTACTCCTTCATAGTCAGCTTATAAACTTTTCAACCCGCCCTTGTAATTGTATACGAATTTAAGGTCCAAGCCCGAACGTAAAGCGGCCTCATCTTTGGAGAGTTTTGGAGTCTTTGCTTAATAAATCTTACATGTAATATCACTGTTAATAAATATACGGATAGAAAGTCGAGCTGACGTTTCGCGTCCTAATACAAAACAAGACGATGGAAGCCCCATCACGCCGGTGAGAAAGTGAAGTCGAGATGCCTGGTCAGGATCGATTAGATTACATGCATTTCTTTGAGTTATTTCAAGAATATCGATATGCAGAGCCGGAGCACCAGCCCAGATATGGCAGCAATATTTCATGCACGGCCGAATGGTAGATTTATAAATGTCCAAGAAGGGACGACAGAGTGAACGAACTTTCCTTGCAACGGAACTAGCAATTGATTCAATGTAATCACTTCACTTCATGTCGGTATAAAACGTAAGCACATGAAGGCGCAACAAGTTGCTCTCCTGGAGGTTAGCATCAGCCATATGCAGATGGCAAGCGGAAACGCTACTCTAAAGCAATAACTATATAAAATTATATATGCTTGACAGTAGATAAATAAACAGAAGAAAATTAAAAAAAAAAAAGGAAATGTTATGATCTCGAAAAGTAGCTCGAACCTGTGGTTGACTGGGGCAGGAAATGACTTGTAAACCTTTAATGCCTTCAAAACGAAACTGTTCTCCTTTACTCACCACAGAGAACCCTCCCTGATTCTCATAAGAATGGCTGATACCCAACTTCTCGAGAGCGCCTCGTTATGCCTGTCCTTAAGGTGGAAAAATACATTGAATCAATAGCTTCATCTACCGCAAGGAAAGTTGGTTCTCTGTGTCGTGCCAGAAAGTTATTCTCGCCTGAGTCCATCCTTCAAATCTATAAATCAACCATCCGTACTTGCACGGAATATTGCTGTTCTATATGGTCTGGTGCTCCCGCTGTACGTCTCGAAGTCTTCGACAAAATCCAGAGACGAATATGCAAAGCGATAGGTCCTTCTCTGGCATCTAATCTACATTCGCTTTCTCACAGACATTCCCTGGCTTCCTTCTGTCTCTTCTACAAGTATTTTCACGGCACTGTTCTGACGAGCTACTTTCCCTTGTTCCCAGTCTGCATGAATTTAAGCGAACTACTAGACTGGCAGCTCGGTCCCACCCTTTCACTGTCAAAACGGTTAAATGTAACCGTCTCTTCTACTCAAACACTTTCTTCTCTCGCACTTCTCGTCTGTGGAACTCCCTTCCTCTTATCTACTTACCTGATAACTATAAGCTTCAAATATTCAAGTGTAATGTCAATCGACATCTTCTGATACCTTTATCTTGTTCCCCGTCCTTCTCCGTATCCTTTCCTCAAGGACGCCTCTTTACCCTGCAACACCTTGCGTGCTAGTGGCACCCCTGCCTTGCTTGGTGTGATATGTTTAAAAAAACTACGGAAGAAATTAATCTGGATCAACCTGTTTTTCTTATAGTTACAGGTACGTTTATTTTAATACAAATTTAAAAGGAATCATTTATCCTCGTTTATTTAGATACATTTTTTTAAAACTAATTATCCCGTATGATATATGGACTGCGTTAACCAGATATTTTTATTAAAATTTAAATTATGTAACGGTCAGTCTCTATACAGCACCTGACGATTGCGTTGTGCATGAAACTCCGAGTCGTGCTACCGGTGAGGAAAATGTATGTTTATTAATATATATATATTGCATATATTTTGGTGGCATGTTTTCATTAAGATATGTACCATTAAATAATTTAGACAAGCTTTGTCTACTTATTTTTAATAGGCTCCTCTCGTAATAAAGGGCTTTTTCTTTTGTTATCCTTATTAAAAGAAGAAAGAAAATTACCATGTTCATGCATATTCATCGTATTCCGAGTACTTTCGACATTAGCATATTATCGTCATCAGTGTCTTGTCTTTTGTAAGAAAAAAATGTGTCCATCATTTTTCTAAAAGAAAATTGTTGTGTTCATCTGAAAATTAATCCTTTTTTTTTACGTGTGAAGCGAAAAAACACTAAAACCATGTACTGTGAAATTTTAAATTTTATCACGTAGGCTCACCTGTAAATGCAAAGGGAGGTAACTAAATATTTAATGAGACATGTCATAATATATATGTATGTGTGTATGTGTTTGTGTGTCTGTGTGTGTTTCACGATTATCGTAGTCCTTATTATTATGATTTTAATTAATGGCTCGAGGTGAACGAATTTCAATTTGAAATGTCGAGGAACAAGTCAAACGTAAGAAACTGCGCAGTAAATCTTTCGCTAGAGAGATTTTCAAAGTGCATCTACAGTTTAGCTATAAATTTTACTAATGTTTCTGTCATTTGAACAAGGGTCAAGGGAGTAGCCAGCCATTTAGAGATTCGAAAATCCTTGGCCAATTAGGAATTCAGCGTTGATGATGTTGCACAACACAATGACACTCCAATGAAATTATTAGAAGTGACACATAAAAATATTGTGTTTATAAATCAATAAAAGCCACCAGCTCACATATGCGAGTACAATTGTCTCTCATTTTTAGCCCACCGCAGGAACAAAACCTTTCCCAAAATCATTTCATTATGACTGTCACATGCTTGAACGCTATCTTCAGACCATATGAGATGGAGAGTACCTCGACTATTTATATAAGCTAGTTATTAGGGTATTATGGTTAGAGAGGTTAGTCAAACATGGTCGTGGTCATTTGGTGTTGATCTCTGTGTCTACACTGCTTATGTCTACATACGCTCTATCTCGCATATTGAGTACTTTTACCCTATAATATAGCATACCATAAAAATATTTTATATATTTCCTAATCAATTCACCCCAAACAAGGCGATAATATTACTAAGACGCAAAGGGTTAGTGGAACTGAAAGAAAATGAGAAGGCTTCTGAAAGAACCGAAAACCCAATTCTACACGGGAAACAAGGGATAAAATTCTAAAGTTCTTGTGCTGCTCGATAGAATGGAGAGAGTGTGAACCGGGTGATAGTGGAACCTATCACTGATCAATATATATATATATATATATATATATATATATATATATATATATATATCGGAGGCACGGCGGAGTAGTGGAGAGCCGAGGTCGAATTCCACTAGAAACTGTTACATTCACTTACGTGCTTATACCCTTGGGAAAGGTATTAATCCTCTTCTACCTCCAGCTATGGGTAAATAACAGGAGAGAGTGGGATCTATAGCCTTGGATGGCAATTGGTCTAGGAGAAGGACAACTCTGAATTCAAAACCTGTGGCGGGTCGTTTGGGGACCTTGGGGCACGTAGTGCACCATGTCTCTGTATTCGGTCCATCAAAAAGTGTGTTTGGTTCTGCGCAAAGACTTTACCACTATAATCAAATGTGTTGATGTCTGAGCTATCGGTTCCTAGTATCTGAGCTGCTTGATCGAATGCGACGGGAAAGTCCCCTCGTATGAAGTATAAGGCACGGTCGAGTAGTGGATAGCAGCTCGGACTGAGAGTCGAGTTCGAATTCCAGTCGCTGGTTTGGTGTTGACATCTCCAATTTGTAACTCACATTTTGGGCATTTTTCTTTTTCTGTAGCCCTGAATACACCCCTTCCGTTTTCCTTGTAATATGATGTATATACTTTTATCAACATATAGTCGGAGATACTACAGAACATGCATTCTACAAATGATCTTTGAAAAGATCGCTGACACAGGCCAACATCGACGTGAGACCGTTGCTGCAAATAAACCTTCCTGGTTCATCCGAGTTGGGGTTGGGAAGGTCGAAACTTTCGAGTACAACCGTCAATATGAAGGGGATATGTGACGTGCTGTTAGGAGGGACCGACTCGCACAGCCACATCTACCATCCCAAATCCTCTGTGACTCCTGCTTATGACACTTCATGAGTAGGCTGTGCCTTCACTGCCATCTCCTCCATCGCCACCAAAGTGGAGAAAGGTTGACGACCTCGATACTCGGATGCGAGCGTGTGCCGACGACGACGTCTACTAGTTTTCAATTTTTTTTCAGATTCCTTAGATTGTGCAATAGTAGACCTAACTTCAGAATACATATTGATTTTCAGTAATATTAGTTTATTTGAGGAAAAGTGTGTATTACGTCTGTCGTTCTGCGCATTCGAAAAAAAAAAATGAAAAGAAAATGTGCTCTCTCGTGGGGTTTGAAACTGCGTAGCACACCGTTTAAAATACGGTTCGTCTAGTCAATCATGGGTATTCACTAAAAATAATGTTTGTCGAATAAAAAAAAATCTGGTTAAATAGTATAGTAGACTGGACTCTATACCATAATTTGCAACCAGTCTATAGGAAAGAACATTTCTGAATTCCAACCAGTAGAGAAGACAACGTGAAACTACTTTATTTTCCAAGAAGGCATGTCAATTCACAGATAATAATGACAAGTAATTTGAGGAGACTCACTTTCAGCTTAGTCATGAAAAAGGAAATGGAACATCATATATATATATATATATGTGAAGGGAAGTTCCAACGAGAGAAAAGTGTATATATTAAAAAGTAGAAGAGAGAAACCGCAAACGTTTTTGGTTGCAATGCGAATTTAAAAAAAAAAATATATTATGCTTTATTTTCCATAATTTTGCAACACGTATTTCAGGTCACGCGACCTTCTTCAGGTAAACAGTAGATATTTCCACATATTATTAAAATGAATTAATTTCCCTTGTTTTTCGATGTTAAGACTTCTCCATGTTAAACATTCTCTTTGTGTGTGTTAGTGACACAAATGTCTTTCTTTTACTGGCTGTAAGAAAGTTCTTATTCTTGAAGGGTAATAAAACAATTAAGATTGGTCTCTTAGAAAGGGTGAGGAAAGATATCTGTATTCTTATCTTTTAATGAACCCTGTATCTTGTTAAATCTGTTTCCATTTTTTTTTGTATTGTGTGTGTTATTGTTAGTTTGCGTATGTATAAGTATATTCCCTCTCCATACATAATGTCTTATTATAAGGAATTAGTACACACACGCATATATATATATATATATATATATATATATATATATATATATATATATATATATATGCGTGAAACCCTTGTGAAAATTATAAAATAATATGAATTAATATTACTCTATTGCAGTTGTCATGTTTTTTTTCTTTCTTAATTTGACATTTAATACAAACTCACTTTGAGAATGAAATAATATTGACCCGATTCTATAATATTCTAAAAGGTAATGAAGAAGACGACAACTCATTCGTTCTGCAACTATGGCAAACATGGCTGAACTTGACAAGAAGTCCCGAATGAAGAAAGTTGATGTGTAAATACAAGATGATGGATATACAACACTTTTTAAGCGTTTAAATGCTCCTAGATCGACAGTTTGTAGCAATATCAAGAATCTGTCTATATTTCTGGAATGAGGTATTATGTACACTATTTATATTATTCGGACTATTGTCCTCATCTTTGTCGCCATATTTATTACAACGTTTCGGTCGTTGTACGTTCCGGCCTACTTTTCGGGTGGTTGGAATGTCGAACTGAACCCTTTATCTCAAGGGCACATGGCACAGTGGACAAAGGTGTTAGTTAGATCCAGTGACAGGACCCAAAGAGTGTGAGTTCAACACCTGGTTAAGGCGGTGGAGAACTTGGAGAGGGTAATTAACAGGAGATAACTGATAACTGACATCCATTAGACACGGCACGTGGAACTACAACAGTCTACCCCAGTGAGCGAAATAAAGGGTTCAGTTCGACATTCCAACCCCCCGAAGAAGGCCGGAGCGTACAACGGCCGAAACGTGATAAATATGGCGACAAAGATGAGGACAATAGTCCGAATAATGTAAATAGTGTACAATATCAAGAAGTCTAACGGAACTCACACACACACACACGCACACACACACGCACACACGCACACATACACACGCACACACACACACCCTGCCTTTTATAGATAGAGATTTTAATTCTTTTGTTGTATCATTATTAGCCTCACGTTTCCGTTTCTTTGTTTCTTTCGTATATTTATATAGCATTTCATGTTTTTTATTTGTATCTTTATTGACATCTTATTTCCGTTTCTTTCTTTCTTACTTTCATATCCACTTTCACGTTTGTATCTTTATCAAACTCATATTTTCCATTTCTTTCTTTCTTTCTTTTTATTCTCATATTCCATTTCATGTTCATTCTTTGTATCTTCAAGAACGTCTTATTTTCGTTTCTTTCTTCTCTCTCTTTCTTGCTTGCTTGCTTTCATATAGTCCCTTTCATCATCTTTGTATCGTTATCAGCGTCAGATTTCCGTTTCTTTCTTTCTTTTTATTCTTCTATTCCATTTCATTATTTTTCATTGTATCTTTAAGAATGTCTTATTACCGTATATCCCTTTTTTCTTATATTTCTTTTAATCTTCTTTGTTTACTTATCAGTCTCACACTTTGTTTTCTGTCGTTCTTTCTTGCTTGCTTTGTTTGTTTGTTTATTTGTTTGTTCGTTCGTTTCTTTCTTTCTTTCTTTCTTTCTTTTACCCCCTTTCATTTTCCCTGTATCTTCATCGTCCTCAAATTAATGTTCTTTCTTTCTTTGTTTGTTTCTTTCTTTGTTTGTTTCTTTCTTTGTTTCTTTCTTTGTTTGTTTCTTTCTTTCTTTCTTTTACCCCCTTTCATTTTCCCTGTATCTTCATCGTCATCAAATTAATGTTCTTTCTTTCTTTCTTTCTTTCTTTCTTTCATTCTTTCTTTCTTTCTTTGTTTCTTTCTTTGTTTCTTTGTTTCTTTGTTTCTTTGTTTGTTTCTTTGTTTGTTTCTTTCTTTCTTTCTTTCTTCTACCCCCTTTCATTTTCCCTGTATCTTCATCGTCATCAAATTAATGTTTTTTTCTTTCTTTCTTTCTTTCTTTCTTTCTTTCTTTCTTTCTTTCTTTCTTTCTTTCTTTCTTTCTTTCTTTTACTCCCTTTCATTTTCCCTGTATCTTCATCGTCATCAAATTAATGTTCTTTCTTTCTTTCTTTCTATTAGGTAGGGAAGAAGTTTTAATACAACTTGCACATTTGCGTCAATACCAACCCAAAAGCACAACATATGAAAAAAAAAAAAAATTAATTAAATAAAATTTTTCACTTACATTAATAATAATTCACGTGTCTGATTGTTATCGGCTGCTCCGAAATTGACTTTTGTATCATTAAAAACATTTTAATATATTTTTACATTTTAATTATATGTTATATTTTCCAACGAATTCCTGTTTTTTTTTTTTTTTTTTTTTGTAATTCCATCAAAATCTTCATTTTCTACCCTTCCACCCTAATCACTAATGAGTAACGGGGCATTTTAATTAGATGACTTGATTTTTTTTTTTAAATTTCCACATATTTTTTTTTTGTTTTCTTTTCGGTTTTGGCAGTTTATTGGAGATATTTTATTGCACTAGCCTCAGGGGATGCCAATTTTTCTAAAAGTGAAAATAAATAAATGAATAAATGAATAAATCGGAAAAATTGCGACTAGTTCTGAATTATATTTTCTATAGCTGCTTCTCAAAATTTAATAGAATTTCCACAAACATTTCAAGTAATTAAGTCTTTTTGTGTTTGTTTGTTAGTATTGCACTTGTCAGATGTCATTATTATTATTATGGTCTCCATAAGGTAGTCAAGAATGTAGTTCACTGGCGAGGCAAAGAACCAGAGAGAGAAAAATAAATTTCCTTCGAAATATCTATTTATTTTTTTATGTAGGTATGAGTCTATATATGAAAGTATCTATCTATCTATCTATCTATCTATCTATCTATCTATCTATCTATTTATTCTTAAGTTTGTTCATGCGATGTCTGTATGTTTTTCAGTCGGCTCTTATGTATATAACATCTATCTATCTATCTATCTATCTATCTATCTATCTATCTATCTATCTATCTATCTATTCTTGCAGTTTGTTCAAGCGAATATATGTAGGTATGCATTTCAGTCTGGACATATGTATAAAACAACAATCTATTTTCGTTCATATCTATCTATCTATCTGTCTATCTATCTATCTATCTATCTATCTCAATTTATTATATAGGTATACATGTGTATATGAAAGTTTCTATCTATCTATTTTTGCAATATGTTCATGCGTATATCTATCTATCTATCTATCTATCTATCTATCTATCTATCTATCTATATATATATATATATATATATATATATATATACAAGGTAGGTATGAGTCTATCTATGAAAGTATCTATCTATCTATCTATCTATCTATCTATCTATCTATATATATATATATATATATATATATATATATACAAGGTAGGTATGAGTCTATCTATGAAAGTATCTATCTATCTATCTATCTATCTATCTATAGATAGATAGATAGATAGATATTCTTAAGTTTGTTCATGCGATGTCTGTATGTTTTTCAGAGGGCTCTTATGTATATACAGTGCAACCTGGATATAAGAGACCCGGATAGAAGAGAAACCCGGATATAAGAGATATTTTCTCTGGTCTCAAATTAGAGCCATATTTACCTAAACAAAATAGACCAAACACGGATATAAGAGAAACCAAGATATAAGAGACTTCTCCGGTCCCGACAACTCTCTTATATCCGAGTTACACTGTAACATATATTTAAGTCTGTTAATATCTATCTATCTATCTATCTATCTATCTATCTATCTATCTATCTATTCTTGCACTTTGTTCAAGCAAATATATGTAGGTATGCATTTCAGTCTGGACATATGTATAAAACAACAATCTATTTGTGTTCATATCTAACTATCTATCTCTCTATCTATCAATCTATCTAAATTTATTATATAGGTATACATGTGTATATGAAAGTTTCTATTTATCTATTTTTGCAATATGTTCATGCGTATATATATATATATATATATATATATATATATATATATATATATATATATATATATATCTACAAGGTGCTGCAGATATACCTCCCAGAAGTGCGTTCCGCATAATGACAAGACTTTAGCTATATTAATACGTCATTAGCACAAAAGAAAGCGGGAACGAAAGTGAAAGATAAAATCAGAAAATCAAAAGGAAAGAGGAGAAAATGAAATTTAAAGAACTCAAGAAAGAAAAAAAAAACGAAAAAGAAAGAAATAAAAGAGATATAAAGCATCAAAGAAAAAAAGAAAGATTTTAAAGAGAGAACAAAGAAAGCGTGGGAAAGTTGTCTCATGTTCTCTTGCTATTTGTCATAATTACATCAATGACAAAGTTTGGGACACAATCTGTTTGCGCTGATCTTCTTTAGTTGCCTGTCATTTTTGGAAACATTCTGAATATTTCAAGTCTTTTATTCAGTAAATGGAATTTGGTCACTTTGAATCCATCAAAGAAATTTAGAATTTGGAATTGACAAATAATAAATATTTCACCTTGGCATGTGGATCACTTATAACAAATTTAGTAGTCGAGTTTTAGGAAATTGAAAATGGAAAAGAATCGTTTTATCCAGCAACGCAAAGTACAGGAAAACCAATACATTAACCTAAGAACTAAAGTCATGTTCTTAAATAGTCTCGTCTCATCTACTTTCTCATATGAATGCCAAGAATTGCAGGTAACACTGTTGATATATAGTAAACTATCAGCTATTTACAGAAGCTTACGGCCAAATCCCTTGAAAAACCGGTACCCGTACGATCACCGAAGTTAAGCAACGTCGAGCATGATCAATACCTAAATGTGATACCGCTTGGGAATTCCAGATACTGTTAGCTTTTATATGTGAGAAGTGTAATGGATAATGACTCAAAATTGTTAATCGGTGAGCCGAGTTGGGTTTGTTATATTCTTTTATGCACAAATGTCCTTGGAAATGTTATGAATCCACCACTTCTCCCCTCAGCTATGGGTTAATTATTAAGAATTTTACTACTAACCTATTATTACCCCCCCCCAAAAAAAAGAAATTTACGGTCTAACAATATTTCCAGGCTTTAAATAACCTCCAAAAGGGATGATAAACCGAAGAAAACTTTCATAAAGTTAATATGATTGCGAAAATTTAAAGCAAAACAAACAAATCGCATAAATCTAGAAAGAAAATGTCCAATGTCAAAAATCACATTGCACGGAAAACCTTTACACATGCGTAGTGGGACAACTTCCTAGCGACGTCGGCCATATTGGATTAGCACGCCAAACAGGTACATGTCCACTTTGCCCGGCGTGGTAAGTGTATTCTCTCACTACAAAAACGAATCAAAGCAAGTAAAGCTAAGAACAACAGCGTCTCTTAAACAAGACTATTTTCATCATATTTGACGCTACAGAATCACAAAAAAGTATTTATTTATTTTTATTGCCAAATAAAAGAAACCACAATGTTTCTCAAATTTGCTGGTTGAGTTAACTAGAAGAGTGGCAAAAATAATACCATGAAGATCTTTATGGATTTTGTTTATTTGTCTGTTGTTGTGTGGTTCTTTGAAAAAAATCAGAAGCAAATGCCACCGATATTATTAGTCTCAAAGTGACAGAAAATTCATTACAGTTGGAAAACGAAGGAATACAAAAGTTTCGCGATTATTAATCTTTATCGCTCGGAAGTATTAGAAATATCTAAACACTTGTTCAGCAATATCTAGAGTGTTAGCTGTATAAAAACACTTTCGCAGATCAGTGGTTGAAAATGGATTCGTATGAATGAAGTCTGTAGAAGAAATATTCTTTGACCCTCGTGGACTGGTGCCAGAGAAGTATAAACAATGAACTGTGCCAAAATAACAGAAACCATATCACTCAAGGACCTCCAACAACAGAGAAATGTCAACTGGATATAACATTTCACTAGAAGTGAAGATATCGATATAGTCAAGATTTTGATTTACCACCCGCCGAATAAAAGTTTGTAGTTTACTGCAATTGACTACACGGGCTGAACACTCGAGAACAATAGGCGGTAGCATGTATTCTCGAGAAGGAGAGTTCTTCCCAGACTGCACCGCGTCATTTCCAGTCGGAATATTAATTGATAAGAGAGAGAAAGAAAGGAAGGAATAAAGAAAGAGAGAAAGAATGTATTAACTATCGATAAAGAAAGAAAGTAATAAGTAGTGACAAAGAGAAAGAAAATAAGAAATAACACATTAAATATTGACAGATGGAAAAGAAATAATATGTTATATGTTGGCAAAAAAAAAAAAAAGATAGAAAAAATGTATTAAAAATGACAAAAAAGAAAGAAAGAAAGAAATAATGTACTAAATATTGAAAAAAAAAAGAAGGAAGTATTGAATAGTGACATGAATAAAGACTGAAGGAAAGTAGAAATACGCTATTAGTGGCCAAAAAGCTGGGAAGAAAACAATGAACAATACTGAAAAGAACGAAAACTTCAAAAAATGATTTTCTTGAAAAAATTGTTTTAAGAGAAAGTCGACCAAAATTAACACTATATGATCGGTCAAGGAATGTCGAATGTTTCTTCATAAGGAAACCATTAATCTCACCATTAACATAACCATTTGGCTGCCCCTTTAGAGAACACTTATTATCTTAGTAAATTAATCCCAGTGATTCAACGCACGAATAAGAGGTAAGGAAAATAAGCGAGGTTAAGTAAAACTTAAAAAATATTAAAATGATTATTTATTATCTGTCTATATTTCTGAGATGAGGTATTATGTACACTATATAGACTATTCGGACTATTGTCCTCATCTTTGTCGCCATTTTTATTACAACGTTTCGGCCGTTGTAATATCCGGCCTTCTTCAGGTGGTTGTAATGTCGAACTGAACCCTTTACTTCGTGGATAAAGGTCTTAATTATATCCAGTGACAGGACCCAAAGAGTGTGAGTTCAATACCTGGTTAAGGTGGTAGAGGACTTGGAGAGGAGAATTAACAGGAGATAACTGATATCCATTAGACATGGCACGTGGAACTAGAACAGTCTACGCCAGTGAGCGAAATAAACGGCTCAGTTCGACATTCCAACCATTTAAAGAAGGCCGGGGAGTACAACGGCCGAAACGTTGTAATAAATATGGCGACAAAGATGAGGAAAATAGTCCGAATAATGTAAATAGATTAATTAATACAAAACTATTATCTCTTTTTATACACACACACACACACAGATATATTTATTTATATATCTAATATAGGGACAAATTTATAGTCACTACATACACAGTGCTCAATGAAAAGTATACAAAAAGTACATGAAAATATATAAAAAGAAACCAAAATTAAAATATATCTGTAAAAAAAATACTTAGATTTTACTGCTGTCCGTGACTAAGAGTAATATAAAGGTGGTTAATATTAGTGTTGTACAGCCATTAGACTATATAATATTCATTTAACGTTTTTTCTTTAATGAGTATTATATTGCTTATTTACTGCATCATGATTGATTGAAA
>OZ010580.1:41366838-41394338 GCA_963932145.1 Acanthosepion lycidas
TGTGTGCGTGTGTGTGTGTAAAATTAAGCCCCGCTTATATATATATATATATATATATATATATATATATATATATATATATATATATATATGCATACAAAATTAAATCCAACTTCAGTCAATTTCCCACCGACCTGCTATAGTTTTCTTGTGTATTTTATAAATATTTTCAACGGCAATTGTTCCGATGAGCATTTACCTCACTATATATATATATATATATATATATATATATATATATATATAATTTTTAATTTAATTTTTCAATATTTAAAAAAAAATTTTCTTCGTTACCACACCTAAACTTTATGAATTTAAACATAGTAGTAGATTTGCGGCAAGGTCTCATAACTGTACATTTAAAATGGCTATATGTAACCGTAAGTTCTATACTAACAGTTTCTTCTCGTGCACTTCTCGCTTGTGGAAGTTTTTGCTTCCCCGTCAAATTTGATCTTCAAAAATTTAAATTCAATGTGAATCATTATCTCCTGTCGTTTTAATTCAGGTTCTCTCAATGTTCTCTTTCCTTAATAATGTTTTTTTTTTCTGTATTCTCTCATAGCCAAAAACCACTTCCATTGTAATTGCTTTGATTTGGATGAAATGATTGAAAAACAGCAAGAATACACACGTTAATAATATACTAAGGAAAACATATTCAATGCAGATCATATTAACACCAAACAGCCATTTTTCTGTTTACAATGGGATGGCTGCTTGGACTTAATAAAAATAGTTTACAATACTTTAAGCTGAAAAAGAGAATGGGATCTCCACAAGAAAGAGAAGATACGCCGCTGCACATTGACGATTATTTATTAGCTGCTTCGCAACTGCAGATCAAGAAGCAACCGACTTATTCAAATTATCAATCAGCTGGCCATTCCTGATATATGTAGGACATATTCTTTCACGAGCCTGTTAACATTTTAAAATATATCGTTTTTTGTCTGAATTTTTGGGATGAGGAATTATCATTATTTTTGCTATTTTTATTCGGACTATTATTCTCCTCTTTGTTGTTGGCATCACAATGGCTTTCTGAATTAAATGACATAGTTGTTGTGAGTTCAATCCCTTGATCGGGGGGTGTCTACTTGCACTCAGTGGAAACAGGCGAGCAATAACTGAAGAGTAGAAAATAAAATATAAACGAGACGATATCCCTGGACATGAAAAGGGGAACGAGAACAACCTACCCCTGGAGATTAAATAAAAGTTCAGTTCATAATTCTCTGTAGTTTACCTATATCGATATACACCCAAGGAAGGCAAGCGGGAACGAAGGCCGAAACGTTAACAACAACAAAAATGAGGACAATAATCCGAATATAAATAGTGTAAATAATGTAAGTTTTACGCCATAATTAAATTCTACACCGCTAACACAATCTCATTGGTGATATACTTCACTGCCTGCTTTTCGTGGCAAATTTGGTTAGATCGTGCTGGCCTTTAATAGTAGCTCCCTCTGTCCTGAGTGATGCAAGTTCATAATCCTCTTGGAGGGCGCAATTTTTTCTTTAATAAGATTACTCGAACATTCAGGCCGGTAGATGGAAATAAATAAATATACTGCTTAATAAATAAACGAAGCGCTTACTCAAATATGAATATTCACCAAAATAACGTTTAAAGTGATAAAAAACTATAACGTATATACACGAGTTATAATTTTAAGGGGATCGCATAATACGTGAGACATAAATTTGTCATATGTACTGCGGGTTCTAGCTACCTCGTTGAGCAAGCTATATATCTATTTACTGTAATCAAATCAGCTTCAAAATTACGTCTTCGAAGGTAGCAAGAAGTACATATGGTACTTATATGTAAATTATGAGAATTTTTGCTTGTAATACATATATTTCTTTTAAGAGTTTACAATATCTTCACGTGTTGTATTTAGTGTAAAACTCTTGGGTTAGTCCAACGTAAACAGAATGATATAATGGTAAATTTCTTGAGATTTTTTTTAACATTTCATAGAAAGATTTTTCTTTTGGCTGCAAGAAAAAATATTTCAAAATAGAAACAAGGTTTAGTAAAATTATTGAGTGAAGAGAAGACTGTTGGAAATTTGCAAAACAAAAAAAAAAAAACAAAAAAAAAAAACATTGAACAGAGATCAAAGAACAACCAAAATGGAAATTTAAAATATTGGCAATATAAGAACAAACCGGCTTGAAGAATGTTCCAAAATGAAATCTTCTAAAAAAAAAAAAAATCAAATCATATCAAAGAGTATTAAGAATGAAAAGTGGATAGACCAAAGAGAAAATATCTTAAGAAACAGGTGTTTAGAATATAAACACAGAGGGAAGTTGAAGAATTCTGTGAACTTTGGATAAAAATATAAAATTAACCAAACAGCAACATTTAAAAAAAAAATATCGCAAAGAGAGACATGCCCTGGACAAAGAAGAGTCTTCAAACCAATTCTGAACAGTATTTTTAGAAATAAACTGCATCACCCATAAAGCTTTGTGGCTTCTTTTAAAGCCCTTCATGATACAAACTGATGTGGTAACAACATTATCAATTTGAATATTAATTACACATTTTAATTTGTATTGAAAGACGTTAAAGGAAGGTTTACACTATTTACATTATTCAGACTATTGTCCTCATCTCTGTCGTCATATTTATTACAAAGTTTCGGTCATTGTACGCTCCGGCCTTCTTCAGGTGGTTGGAATGTCGAACTGAACCCTTTATTTCGCTCACTGGGGTAGACTGTTCTTGTTCCACGTGCTATATTTAATGGGTGTCAGTTATCAGTTATCTCCTGCTAATTCCCCTCTCCAAGTTCTCCACTGCCTTAACCGGGTATTGAACTCACACTCTGTGGGTCCCGTCACTGGATCTAACCAACGCTTTTATCCATTGTGACATGAGTCCTTGAGGAATTAAAAATATGCGTCCTCCGTCAGGAATCGAACCTTTGTCCATTTCATAATTGTATGACGTCAAGCAAAGACAATCCCTGGGTTGGGGGAGGTAATAAAAACTGCGAATAATGTCAAAGTTGAAAGAGTAGTTAACAACTAAGAAAGGTCGAAAGACTGACGAAGTTTATGTTAATGAATGTCAAGTAACCTTCTCATGCTAACCGTTTCTTCTCTTGTACTTCTTGCCTGTGGAACTCTTTGTCGACGAATTGCTTTCCCGTCAACCCCGATCTTCACACATATAAATGCAATGTCAATCGTTATCTCCTTGAATCCTCTTGATGTTACTGTCATCAGACCTCAGCGCTTCCCCAGTTTCCTTCACTCTCAATAACACCTTGCCTCTTAGTATCTGTACCACCTTTCTTGAGCTGAAATGATTAAAATAAGAAAACGCTTTCTCTAGCCTATGTTTTGGATACATTTATAAACGATACTTTATAGTGCATTTTGTTTACATAATAAAACTTAACAGCTCCCAAAACAAGAAGCACGGACTTCTGCTGCTATCATTTGTGAGCAGTATTATTTAGGGATTATTATACGTGCACATTTGGACCGGTTCTAATGATACGTCCGCAAAGTGTGTACGAGATTATCAAATTTTTGAGGATGTATTCGCTGAACTTTTGTCTTGCAACTCGTTCTTGTAAGTAAATCATCAAGTGCCTGTAATTATGGTGGTTTTCTAAGCGTAGCTTAGATGTGGAAAAAAGGCCGAAGTTATCAGACAGCCAGTGAGGATCGAACTCACTACTCAGTTGTAAATGTTCTAGCAAGACAAGCTTCTTAACCATTACACAACTGCGAATTGCACCAACGTGCACAAGGCCGACAGCATGACGCACGCAGCGAGGATCGCACTCACTATTCAGTTGTAAATGTTCTAGCGAGACAAGCTTGTTAACCATTACACAACTGTCAGATCTTCTCAGTGTAGCTTAGATGTGGTCCAAGGCCGAAAGCATGGAGTACCCAGTGAGGACCGAACTCACTATTCAGTTGTAAATGTTCTAGGAGACAAGCTTGTTAACCATTACACAACTGCGAGATGCCCCAAAGATCTCATCGTAGCTTAGATGTGGGACACGTCCGAAAGCATGGAGCATCCAGTGAGGATTTAATTTACTATTTAGTCCTAATTGATCTAGCGAGGCAAGCCTGCTAACTATTACACCAGGTCCTAGTGCCCTAAATAATTTTCTAAACTTACCTTAGATGTGGCACATGGCCGAGAGTTTGGAGCACCTAGTGAGGATCGAATTTACCATTTGGTCCTAATTGATCTAGCGATACAAGATTGCTGACCGTTACACCACGTGGAGGTGACCCAAAGATAAGGTCAAAAAGTATAGAGGACCCAGTGAGGATCGAAGTCATTACTCAACTGTAAATGTTCTAGCGATACAAGCTTGCTAATCATTACACAACGCTGAGATACCCCAAAGATCTCAGAAGAGCTTTGAAGCACCCAGTGAGGATCGAATTCACTACTTAGTCGTAATTGATCTAGCGAGGCAAGCTTGAAAAATTATTGCACCGGATTGAAGTGACTCAAGTCCCTGCCATAATGATTTCTGAGGAAGTATTTATTTTACTGAAATTAATATGCTATTTGTTTTTCCAAATCAACTTCTTCCTTTGTCAATGCACTTGCAACAATAGTGACTATTAAACCTAGAACACTAACCATGGGTATATAGTATCCAGCGCAAATTTTTCTATTTTTAATTACAATTTTCAGTACCTGATTTTCTTACCTAAATAATATGTTTTTCAGTTCGTATTAATGTTCACTCAAAGTACAAAGTTTGAAGTGCCTCTATGTAAAATATTTCAAATAAAGATTTATATTTAATATTTTTTTGATATTTTCAAAATCAGGTATGATATACCCATGGTTAGTAGTTGTGTAACTTTAATTGATGGTTAGTGTTCTAAGGTTAATCGCATAGATTGAACGATTTGAATTTCAGATAAAATATCAGCTAATTAAAACTACGAAATTATTGAAACATTTTTTAGTCCACCTTTGTGCGTGCGTGTATGTGCGTACCTATTTATATCTCTGTTTGTATCTATGTTTCACATTATGTATGTTTAACTAGTTTACATTTTGTCTATATCTAATTCTAGTTCCTCCTGTCTGTGTATCAGCTTCGCTGTGTGTGTGGACGTGTCGTTGTGTGTATGTATGTATGTGCTTGTAACGTATGAACAAGAACAATTGGTTTAAAATGATAGAGATGTTAAGAAAACGGAAAAACCGTGACAGGAAATAGAGAAAAATAAAAAAAAAAAAAGCAAAGGAAAAGAAGATGGAAACATGTCGGGTTCATGAAAGAGTGAGGAATAAGATTGAACAAAAATAGTTCAGATGTCACCGAGGAAGAAAGATGAAGGTAGGTTAGGATTAATTTTGACGATTAAATAAACGTATTGTCTCCCTCTCAAAACAGACTGATGCAATTCAATTAGAGTTTCGTTTGTCTGAAACTTTGCCACGTAAAAGATAACCGAACAGGTGTTTTGCCTCCAGCACTGTCGTCGTTAATAAAGCTTTCGAAACTTGTGAATTGTTTATTAACAGGACTTTGGAAATTCGGATACAAACACGAACGATTTCACACGTGGAGTTCCTCTTTCACGCCTAGAAATACAGAGGTTTACAAATTCTCAAACGTTCCTAAGTACATAGAAGAGAATTCTAGGTATATATATATATATATATATATATATATATATATATATATATATATATATATATATATATATATATATATATATATGTGTGTGTGTGCGTGTGTGTGTAGTACATTTGTGTGTTTGCGTTCGTATGTGTGTGTGTGTGTGTTTTAGGTGTTACAAACTTTCGAGTAAAAAAACTTCCAATGTGTATTTTGTTTAGTTTTTAAAAGCGTACTGTGCTAGAAACCTTTGCACTTACACACCCACACACACACCTGCACATAAGATTGTTTTATATTTATGCAGCCTTACCAATTAGCATATTTTACTTGAACTAAAGTCATATTTTTTAAATTATTTTATGTATATATGTGTGTGTTTGTATTGATAAGTATATAAAGTGTGCGATAGATAAATTGTCGTCCAAATTACGCAAAACTGAAAATAACAATTGCATCTTATTTTAACAGATACATTTACCAAAATCATACAAAAATGTCTTCAAATACTAAGGAGAGGATTTATTCACTAAAATCGCCATTAGTCTCAACCATGGCCTCGAAACGAGTTCGGAATCTCCTGCAACTCTCCTGGACGTTCTCCTTGCTTAATTTGGTGAATGCTGCCATAATCCTTGTTTAGAATTCACATTTCGTGTTATAAGAAATTTTGTAAGTCTCTCACTTAACTGCGGCGTACACATAATAATAAAAGGTGTTGCAGTCTGTGCAGTTAGATGGTCACATGTAAGGGGTGATGTGATCGCTGAAATTGTCTGACAGCCATGACTGAAATCTCCTGCTTGTGTGGTATGATTCGCACTCCTCTAGTCAGACACAGGATCTTCCAGCTCACACTCTTAACCCTGGGCAGCACGATCTCCTCAAAGCACTTGCTGTTGAACACCGTGTTGAGTGTGAGACCCTCACCAACAAATTCGGAATTTCTTTTCTTATCAAAACGATTTGAGTGAGCTTTCCGATCTGCCATACCTTCGTAATCACTATTAGACTCATCCAACTCTTTCCGTATCCTCTGCATTCTCCTCAGATTGACCCCCAAAACACTCTGAAATTTTTGTATTGGTGCTTTCTGGTGCGAATGCCAAGCAGTACAGCATGCCGTTTCCCAAATTTCTAGTGGAGTGAATTGCATCATGGTGCTCTTTTTTTCACAGACGGTGCCCAACTGATTATATTCCACTGTGAAGGCGACAAAATTAAAAACAAAAACAAAAACAAAAACAAAAAAACAAAGAAAAAACACGCATGCACGGAATTGAAAGTATAAAATTGCGACAATTTACCCATCGCACCTTGTATAGAAAATTGTGTATCTGGGCATCTAAGTAACATTAAAGACGACCAAAAAAGTACTACGATTAAGATTTTTATTTAATTTTTCTTGTGTTCGCATAAGTGACTGTTTATATATATATATATATATATATATATATATATATGAATAGTCAACCGAATGCTTCAAGCCAGGATCGAAACGCGACCGATTTGGTATCAGTCGGAGTTTCTACCACATGCCATCGGGGCTTTGACAGAACGAAAGACGAATTCTAGCGTATAGTTTTACAAATGTAAACAAACTCCAGACAGCCAGAGTGCTCTATTCATTAATGAAGAGCGATGCGTTAGCGTTGACAGTTGCTATTTATAGAATTTGTCCATCTCTCAACAGTGCTCAACCGAAAGATTTTCGAGAGCGTTATAATGTCATTCGCATACAGGCCTGTTTGTGTGTGTATGTGTGTGTGTGTGTGTGTGTATTTCCTCGAGTATCACATTTAACATAAAAACTTATTAAATCATATAAAAACTCATTGAAATGTCACCTTTCAGAATATATGTGAGTGTGTGTGTGTGTATGTATGTGTTTATATACGGTTGTAAGTTTTGTGTTTTTGACATTAACTGAATTTTAAATGTAATTTTCACTTTCTATATTTCTAGCTTTTATTTAGTCATCATTCGGTTACGGATTACTAATATAATTATAAAGATATAAACTAATAATCCTTAACCCAAGAGCTTTTTTCCTCCATATTCACATTTCTTATAGGATTCCGTTCGCTCCACATTGTTGTAAGCAATACACTTTTCATCACATATGAACATTCTTTTAGAAGTGTGGGTTTGTTGCATTTGAGGAGAAAATCGCAGCTAGAAATTCTGTCCATTTTTTAAATTTTTTGGAAGGCACTCAAATATCGTAGCGATTTAACTATCTAGGAGTTTTCAACTTCTTTACAACGATCATATAAGATATGTAGTGTATTACGTGCCGTCTCCTACATGCAGGGTTATTTGTAATCAGCGTTTTGATTTAGTCATCATTAACGACTCCCGGCCTACCGAAATGCTCTCTGTCTACCAGATCAAAATTTCCTTTTCTGAATTTAGCTCACCAGTTACGAGAAGTACAATCAGTGGAATGAATGCCCCCACTTTTTATCTGTTGTTTCAGTGGCGATATTTTTACTAACTGTAAATAAAGAGGCAATATATGACGAGAATGCATATCAATTTCCTTGAGTTTCACTTTTAGCATAACTTATAAAATCATATAAAAAGACGCATTGAAAAGCCACCTTTAAGAATAAATATAAAAAACCTTTGTTGTTTAAAAAAGCAACAACAAAAACAGACGACATGCGTTGAACGGAAGTCATAATTCGTTGAAAAATGCACCCCTACCCTACCTAGACATAAACTCATTTCGAAAGTAACTCAAATTTGATACAATAGTTGTTAATAAAAATGAACACGCTAAGGCCACTGTCTAAATGATGGATTTCTCTGTATGCTTGAAAACAAATTGTGTATACTTTTAAAACTCAGAAAATTTCAAAAAAGTTAATCCAAAATTCGCTTAAAAATGAAACAGAACTAGTGCATTTAATTTAATTAAATTTGAAGTAAATAAATATAAAAGTGAACATTGAATTCAACACTCAGATTGCTTCAAGCCGGAAACGAAACCCGTTCGGTTTAGCATCTGTCCGAGATTCTTCCCCTAAGCTATCGGCGCACGGCAGAGTAAAGCAAATTTTAACGTATTATATCCGTGGTGTATAGAAACGCCAGTAGCCAAGAGTGCTCAATTCATTACTGAAGAGCGTTGCAAAAACTGCATGAGTAGCCATTCTTTTTAAAATTACCATATATATATATATATATATATATATATATATATATATATATATATATACCACACAATGATAAGATAAAATATTAATAAGAAACATTTATCATTTTTATTGAAGCTTCATCATGGGATATGGAGAAAAAGAAAAATATCTGGTATTTTTAATTGTGTGTGGATTTTCATTGGCTAATCATTTTCCAGGTGCAATCGACTTGTTCGTTAGTATGTGTGGATGAGAGATGTAAATGACATGACGGCTCCTAGCTTTGAAGGTCAGAATTGGAGGAAGCAGGAGATGCAGTTCGTCCGAGCACTTTCCATCATGATAGCGATAGAACATCGAGAGGCACGCCACATCTCGCCTTTGAGAGACGGAGGTTCTTAAATTTAAAGGTTGTTTTGTCGTTTTAGTATTGCTTCAATGATCGTCAGTATTTTTTTTACTAATTGATTTTGCTAATAATTTAGTATTGCTTGTTTTTCCGATGTTGCTATAATCCTTGTGATGCTTATCTATATAAGTTTATCATGACCCCCCAATATCTCAAAACAAAGTTTACAGGAACCCTATTAACCAGCTGAAATTAAAAAATCAACAAACTCATCGAGTAATGACAATTTAAAACTTCCCAGAGTATTCGGTAATTATTAACGAGGTTACATTTATAAAACGATAAAAGCACACAAACCAAATTTGACTTTCCGTTCTAATATCTTCCACATCCCCCCACTCCTGTTTATCGACTAAACTCATTAACCAATTAATTATACCATAAATTACAAGTAAATACAACATGGAATCAACTTAAGAATTAATCCAAATGCTAAAAATAATAATTAAAAAAAAAAAAAAAAAGATAATGAAACCATAGCCTCACTTGAGGTTGAAGCTTTATTTATAAACTAGCAGCATAGCCGGGCGTTGCCCGTGCTTGATTCAAAAATCCTACTACTAATACAGCAATCGCTATCACTTGACTTAAAATATTTTTACTCTTCCTTGCCTTTAAAGGGGTGCCCTTTGCCGTACTGATGTTGCTAAATGCCTTACTTCTTTTCTAAGCTCTATACTAAACATTAAATCTGTTGCGAAAAAAGAACTAAACAAAATGAACACAAAACGATCAGCTTTAAAAAACGACTCGTAACTGGAAAAACCGAATGAAAAAAGAATGTTAACAACAAATACTTTTTCACACCCAACCCAGTTCTGTGGAATCAGAATCAACGTTGAGTTTAAACAAGCGAATGAGCCTATTGGAGTAAAGTGCCATGCAGATTTAATTTTTTCCTACTTGTGACGAATGCAGCTATCGATTTTTTTGCATGCTAGCATGGTAGTTAACATTCGTGTCAGTCAGCTGTTGGCTCTCACGCTGGCCAGTAGAAAATGGCCGCAAACTACATGAAAACTGCCGTAGAAGCATGAAAATATCGATTATTTCCAGTATCGATGGGAGTTTGTAAATGCAAAGTCGGTCTTTGCCTTCCCGCTAACTTGGAGCATGTGCATGTAAATTTTGGTGCAAATCCGTCGAAAAATGCAATAATCTATCTCTCCCTCCATTAAAAATAAAACATACTACGGCAACTACTTTTAACTTGTACGACTGAAGTTCCATTCTTTGACCAAAAAATAATATATATATATATATATATATATATATATATATATATATATACACACAACTTGATGGTGTTTCAATGGTGTAATGAAAACTCAGAGTCTAATTCGGCTTAATGTGTCTTTAATGAACGTAACTGAAGAGTCTTGCCATTTTGGCTAAGACGGCCTGACTTATTTATACAAATCTTAAGACAGGGCAAGTAATCGAGTTGTCTCACCGCATTCTCCGCGGGTTTGTTTTCTTCTAGTCCGACACAAAACCATCCAGATGACTGGGTCTCTTGACAATTCTCTGGTATTGTCTGGGTGACAGCAGATCTGGGCTTTCACGTGTTACTTAACAGCCGGCCAAAAGTATTTCGTTTTTATCTCCTTCTTGTAGTGGGACGCTCTGATTCGAAAAACTGATTACCAGAGTCTGTGTAGTATGCTTTTGTTTTGAGGGAGCTGTTCTGGTGTCGATTTTTGAATCGTCACTGTCGGGTCCTTGTTCCTCAGGAGAATCCAATGATGTGTCATCGTTACTATCAAGAGGGAGAGATATTGCTTCATGGTAGAGCTTCTCCTCCTTCTGGATTGTCAACTCGCCGGCAGCGACCAAATCTATGAGGGAAACGTTAGATTATCTCCAGTCGGGGTGATGGATGCAGGAGGGTGAGAATCATACTTGCTTTGTCGAACATGGTTTCTAAGGAAAACAGTACCTAGCTGTTAGAGCCACGAAGGAAGGGATATTCCAATCGAACTTCGCCTTAGAAATTGTAAAAACCTTTCGTGAGATGCTGAATTAGTTATTGTACACATTAATGTAGAGGGCCTAGGTTATTACGTCTTTCCAATGTCTAATTGGAAGGTTTTGGTTTTCAAGTGCTAACAGTATGGTCTTCCATATTATGCCGTTGTATCTTTCGTCCTGTCCATTCCCTTGTGGATTGTATGGGGTAGTACGACTTACGGTCACTCCCTGTACCAATAGAAATCTTCTTGGTCGGACATAAATATAAACTGGCGATTCAAATATTGAGAACAGTTAGCAAAGACGGAACGGTGCCAAATTTTTCATTACTGCTTTGGCAGAGAGGAACTCGGACGAGGCGATGCCGAAGGGCAAAGCTTCGTCCGGGGAGCTAGACAGGCCCTGAAACCGTTTATAGGGGTTTGAAAAGAATATTTTTGGCCAAGCCTACAGGCTCGGAGAACCCACGATAGACACAGCCTTGTGCCACATACGACCAACGAAGTGGGGGCGTTAAATATAACATTTAGCAAAGACAGCGTATGACCGTTGTTGCACTTACATGTGTACAGGGAAAGGCAGAAGGGACTCGCGAGAACTCAACGACAGTTAGTAGATATTTGTTTCGGGACTTAGATGGAAGAGTGTCCTTAAATCCAAGCCCAGCGTATGACCGTTGTTGCACTTACATATGTACAGGGAAAGGCAGAAGGGACTCGCGAGAACTCAACGACAGTTAGTAGATATTTGTTTCGGGACTTAGATGGAAGAGTGTCCTTAAATCCAAGCCCAGCGTCTCAAATGGCAGAGTAGCTTTTAATAGGGTTCCTGGTTCGGGTTTGTAGAACCTTGGCTTTATTCGAGCGCAGATCTGACAACTGTTTGTTTTTCGTTTCACGTCCTCAACTGAAAAAGCATAATTCCGGCTTCGAACCACCTGCATCATCTTCGTGATGCCCGGATGACAGATCTTTATGAACTTTTTGTAGATCTTTAGTGCTGTTTATTGATCCACACACCATTGACAGTACGTCCGCCGTTGCATTTTCCTTTCTGGGCCGATAGAAAACAGGAAAGCTATACTCTCCATTTAGCTATCTTTACATTTTTATTTTTATTTTGCTTCACGTCTTGGGATTAAACATAAAAGAGACTGACTTTTGGTCAATGATTAATGTAAAGCAGTGACCAATTCAGAAATGTCGCCATTTTTTAGCACCATGTCTATGGCATAAACCTCCTTTACGACAGCTGAATGTCTGTAATCAGATTTTGACAATATTCTGAAGAAGAACGATATAGGGTGCATGGATTGCCTTAACACGGCAGCAATGGCGTGGTGGGAATCGTTGGTCTCTACTTCTAGGGGAATTTTAGGATTCACCAAAGTCACAGCTGAGTTAGCAATATTTCTTTTTAACTCCTCATAGGCTTTAACAGCAGAAGAAGGTAACGGAAATTTGGTAATTTTCGTAAGCAGGTGTTTTTTTTTCAGAAAAGGAGAGTATCCATTAAGAATAATGAGCGAACATAACTATGGTTTGTCGCATGGTGGCTATGGTGTTAGGATTAGTTTTAACAGTGAATTTAGCTTTTTTACTTATGCCCTACATGGTGATCTTCTCTTTTTGGTTATTTCTTCTTTTAAAATTCTTGTTATTTCTGCTTGAATAAATGTTTTCTCTTCAAAAGAATATTTTCGAGATTTGGTGGCCATTGGTTTACAGTTTATGGTTAAGTTTTCGAAAAGAGACGGGTATTGTACATTTATAGAGACCAACACACAGATGTTCAACGCTGGTTTATAACCCTTAAAAGGGAGATTAATACTAGAATACAGTTTGAGTGAAAATTTAGTGTTAGTGTAATAAGTTTGATTCAAATCTAGGCCAGCCCAAATGTATTCTCTACCCCACGAAGAGAGTGAAGCGTTCGCCATAGCCATCTTACTATTACAATGTAATGGGCGAACACAGCCATGGTTTGTTGCATGGTGGATATTGTGTTAGGAATAGATAGTTTTAACAGTGAATTTAGCTTTTTAGGATCCGTCTTCATTATTGCTTTAACCACAACATATCCAAGTAGTTAGATGGTTGTCGATCCATAAGAACTCTTGTCACGGTTGAGTGTAAGATTATATTTTTTAGGTTCCGATTGTGGTCGGTTTATTTTGGTCGCTTAAGCCGTGGCCGCACACTGTCACATTATCAATGTAGGCGAAGGTGCCTTTTAGTTTTCCTTTGAGAATTATTTTATCGAAGGCCCCCTGAAAACTGGAAAACCCGTCAGTGACTCCAAACGGAATCCACCAGAACTGATAAATTCGTCTGCAGACTTCAAAAGCCGTATAAGGTTTATCTTAAGTGATTTTCTAAGCCCGGCTTAGATGTGGCACAAGGCCGAAGGTATGGGGTACCTAGTGAGGATCGAACTCACTACTCTGTCGTAACTGATCATTACACCACGCCGAGGTGCCCAATAAGGCTTATCTTTATGATCTATAGCTACGTGGTCGTAAGCACTCCTTAGGTAGGTCTAAGGTGCTAAATATTCTCTATTTGGCGATCTCGTTTATAATCTCGTCAATACAGGGTATAGGGTATGCATCCAGGAGGATGTAGCCATTTATTATTTTGATAGTAGTCTATGACCATCCCTTATTATTATTATTATTATTATTATTATTATTATTATTATTATTATCAAAGGACATTATTAATAACGTCCTCTATGGTGATCTGATTTCTTTCATTATTCATTCTCCTTAATATTCTTTTTACTTCTGCTTGAATAAACGTTTTGTCTTCAAGAAAATATTTTCGAGATTTGATGGCCACTGGTTTACAGTTTCTGGTTAAGTTTTCGAAAAGTGAGTGGTATTGTACATTATAGCGGCGAAGCCACGTCTATTCAACGGCGGTTTAGTGCCCTCAAAAGGGAGATTAATACTAGAATGCTGTTTGAGGGCATCTTGGCACAGTATGACATCGCAGCAAAGATTTGTCCTCACGAAAAATTTAGTGTTAGTGCAGTTAGTTCGATTCAAATCTAGGCCGTCCAAAATATATCCTCTAACTTGCGAATGTAGTGTAGCGTTCGACATAGCCACCTTGCTACTACAATGTGCGATTTTAAATGTTTCTTTTTTGCAATATCAGCACTAATAAAACTCTCCGGTCTGCCTGTGTCAACTAGAGCATTTTTACCTCGTTTATTTTTATCGTTAATATAGCCTTTTACAGACATTTAGGGTTTGCTGTTGATACGACACTAGTCGCAATTGGAGCATTCGAACCAGGTGAAAAAAAAAAGCTTGTTCGACAAACCTTAGAGAAATGTCCTTTCTTCTCGCACTTGTAGCATTCAGTTCCCTGGCTGGGAAACACGACCGGGGTGTTTTGAGGTCTGGATGAAGCACTAGCAGTGTCTCCCGAAGACAGGAATGTTTGAACTGGCGGAGTAGGAACAGAAATGTCTATGTCTGTTTTTTATCTCTTGTTTGAGGTCATTTGAACTAATGGATTAGTAAGAGTGTGGCTAATTAGTGCAGCCTCTACAATACTTGTTTGTATGTATGAACAAGATTGATTTTTGCCATCTCCAAGGTCGCGAGCGGCAGCTAAATCTAATTGTTTATTTTCCAGCAATCTTTGATGGATATAGTTCCATTCTAATCCATTTATAAAGGAGTCTCTGATAAATTCGTTCTTTGCCTGATCTGCTGTCGTCATTTGAAAGTCACAGTCTCGCCTTAAGATTTTTTTTAGCGCGGAAGGTACTGATCTAACCCCTCTTCAGGAGATTACCAGGTAGTTGCTAATACATACTGGGCAAAGATTATGATTCATCTCTTCATAAAATCCCATCTGGTAAGTTTTGCAGTGATAAATATGGGTATGTACGGATATGAAAACATAGTGCATTAGCAGGTTAAGTCTATCCGTATCAGTAATAAGAGTGGACGAACTGTTTTCCATCGGAAGCAAGAATCTCCCGTATAATCGTTTCCAATATTGCCAGGTACCAGTAGAAGACGGGTCAGTAGAGTCCAAGTCGAGACGTTCTGTATTTGTCTATAATTACGTTCAATAAATTGTAATGAAAATTTGGAGTCCAGTTCGGCTTAATGTGACTATAATGAACGTAACTGAAAAGTCATTCCGCTTTAGCTAAGATGTCGTGACTTATTTATACAAATCATAAGACAGGGGAGGTAATCGAGTATTCTTAAGACACATGGATTCAATTCTGGGTTCAACTTTCAGTAACTTTTATATGGCTAACTTGGAAAATAATAATTTTAAATAACTCTCCATCTACTTAATATATGTTGATGATATCTTCATAGTAAAAAAAAAAAAAAAAAACATTGACGAAATACAAGAACTAAAAAAAGAATCCGAAAATACTCCGTCCTTAAATTCATATATGAACTTAATAATAAAATTTCTTTCCTTGAGATATTGATAGACACCAATAATAATAAATCCACTACCTCATCATATAAAAATTCACTAGCATAAACTCGTTCAGTCTTAATAATAGGAGTGAATATCTTAACAAAAAAATTATACAAAATTTAATAAACCATGCAAAAGTTAACTTCTCCATAAAAATATTTTCTACACAGAACTAAAAAAACAGGCAAATTCTCATTAATAATGAATTTCCTAACTACAGTGTTGATGAAAAAATAAGACAATCTATTAAAAATTTTAATATAAATCAGATAGAATATAATACGTCCTCAAATAATACAAACATATCAATCTCTTGTATCTTAAGCATGTGCATCCTAAATATAAACAAGACCAAAAAGGCCTAAAAAACAAAAATACTAATATATTCCTTACATATCCCAGTAGAAAGATAAAATTAATTCTATTATATACTAAATTCAGTACTGATACCATAATCATCCGCAATAACTCCTCTCCACCAATTAACGTATTTATAAAAAAACAAAAAAACAAACATTATATACCAATTTAAATGTCCCTTGGGGGATTGCATCTCCGACAAAAAAGCTATATATATTGGTTATACAACAAACACGTTAACTAGAAGGCTCACTCTACACTGAAATGATTTATCATCTTGTACTGATAAATCATCAGTTACCTCCCCTTAAGTTCTAGGAGGCATAAAAAGCACTATGTTTTATCCGTCAGTAGACATGTAGCCAGAGTAAAGTGCAATAAAACTTTCGTATAAATTTATTCACTGGTTCTGTTCTTATTACACTTCTATTACACAACATCTACAAACATATTCTTGTCCACATTCACAATTTAGAAGAATATTAGTTGACAATACATGTATACTTCGCAAAGAAAGTAATAAGCAGAAACTACAAATTCTCTAAGCTGACTTAGAATAATTATGAATATAGTACAAATGTTCTGAAAATGACTTGAAATGTCAACGATTTAAACATAAAAGCAAAAACTTATTTCTGACAACTAAGACGAATTCATAGCCATCAAAACCCTGATGATGATATTGTAAAAAATATAGAAAGTATTCGGAAAAAATAAATATAATCACGGTACCAGTCTTGGTGTTTTTAAGCATGAAACAAGAGAAAAACTTATACGTGATTACGAAAGGATCTTATTGAAGATAAGCACAGCATGTATAAATGGTTTAATCAGGCATATTTAAATGAATACACACACACACACACACATAAACACACACACACACACACACACACACACACACACATATATATATATATATATATATATATATATATATATATATATAGATAGATAGATAGATAGATAGATACACCTAGTGAGCCAGACAAATGGTATGGTTTTAATTATCGTCTATAAATAGTGGTATGGTTTTAATTATCGCCTATAAATATGTGTTTCTCTTTACCTCGTTAGCCATACTTTCCCTGACGATCCGTTTAGGTGAAACCTAGGTAGGTTTGTCTGGCTCACTAGGTGTATCTAGGTCTGCTCTACGATTGTATTGAGCTCTTTTGTTAGTTAGTTGTCTACTCGTATCGGGGTTTTTTCTTTGGGCTTCAGACCTGCATCTGTGCGATTTGTTCGACAGTAGTTTATGTTTGTAGCTCTTTCTTTTTTTAAAACCTTTTTTTCCCTCGAGATTGATTTGATTATTTGCAAATCAAAAATTCGAGGTTTTTTCGAAACGAGTCTAGTTATCTATCTATCTATCTATCTATCTATCTATCTATCTATCTATCTATCTATATATATATATATATATATATATATATTCAATCATAAAATGCTTTTTTTTCTTTTTGTCATAATAAAATTATTAATAAAAAATCACGTCTCACATTTTTTAACCATGTATTATAATTTTCTTTTTAAAGTACAAAACAACTACTTTTTGGGCCAATTTAAAAATTTATCAGGAGACCCCCCAATTTTTAAATAGTATATATATATATATATATATATATATATATATATATATATATATATATATATATATATATATATAATTTTAGCGCGCAGCTGTGTAATGCTTTGCATTGACTAGATATCGGAGTGTCGTACCAATAAACCGGGTTAATCAGGTTCAACCGTGATACATACATATTGATCCAGGCAAGGACAAACGCATTATTGACAGTGTTGTGGATTGCTTTCCGACAATAATTACTGTTAGCACTTTTTAATGATATACTGAATTTCTAGTTTTATTAAATCAGATCTTATGAAAATTCGAGAATATAGTGAAGCGTAGGTGGTGCCTGGTTGATCGTCCGACGAAGAGAAAGGAGGTAAGAAGAGTCTCAGAGCACGGAATAATAGATATCAATTGCAAGTCATGTCCAAGTCACCGTCTTGATTAAAAGTGATTGATATAACTTAATTATTTTTATGAGGACGTCAACTCGCAGCTAATTAGGAAGCTAATTAGACGTTAGATAGATTGGCAGAAAAACACATACACGACTCTAGATGTGTACACACTCACTCATAATAGCGTAGAAAGTCAGGGATTTCAACACTTCATACGGGCGTATTAATCGAACACTGACGCACCGTAAGCACAGACGAGTATGTCTGCTATTCCCATTCAGTAAATTGAGCTAAGCATAGAAAGGAAACAGTTTCCAGAAAAATGGTGACATTCGAGTCGAAATAGATTATGTCAAGCAAATACACACACACACACACACACACTTATATAAAATAGCCTTTTAAGGTAAACTATATTGATGTGTTTATGCTCAATATCAGGGATATAGCGTATGTAAATATGAAAGTGACAATTGAAGTTAACCAACCAGCAAAGATCTATTTCATGTGCTTAAACTCAATCGTCAGGCCATCTATCTATCTATCTATCTATCTATCTATCTATCTATCTATCTATCTATATATATATATATATATATATATATATATATATATATATATACAAACACACACACGTGGCCTGACGATCGCATTTAAGCACGTATACATATATATATATATATATATATATATGTCATATTATCAGATCCGTAAGTGGTAAGGATAATACAAAAAGTTATTTTTAATGTAAAATATTAAAAAGAGAGATCCATGAATAGAGCTGAATGTATCAAAATACAGAGGAATATGATATATATATATATATATATATATATATATATATATATATATATGTGCATCTATATAATTTAATGATGTATGGAGCTTTTCTTTGATGTGTATACGTACACACGCGAACACACACATATAGGATTAATGTGAATAAAATTTGTAACTTAGCTGAATGATGTCATCTTCAGCATTGCGACTTCAGAGTTTCGTGAACGGGCCTGCTCGGACACTCTTCAGGGGATAACAGCAATTATCTGTAAACAATGCAAAAATGCACGGCTTCTGCATGTGAGCATACAGAAACCATACGCACATAACTCTCTCTTTCTCTCTCACACACACACACACACATATATATATATATATATCTATATATATCTATATATATATATGTAAAATACTTGTAATTTCGATGGGGAATTTTGTGGGTGCATGTATTATATTACTGATGACACCTAGAAGTGTGGGGCTAACTGTTTGCCCCGTTTAGGGTTGTGAAGGCTATATAGAAGGCTTTTCTTTGTGGAAATCTATTTTGTGCGTTGGCTTTGCGTTAGGAGGCGCTCGTTTGGGTCAAGTGACTGGGTTATTTTAACCAATTCTTTTATCCGTTAGGCCATGTGTCTCAAAGTTCTGAGTTCAATACCTGGCCACAGCAGATGTGAAGAAAATCTTGGAGAGTTGAGTACATGAAGGTAAATAACTGAAACTGTGATATCCAAAAAAGCATGCCGCGAGGAACTAGAGCAACCTACTTCCTGTGGGCTAAATAAACGGCTCGGCTTCAAATTCTAACGTATATCGCCTGAAAAAGGCCGGAGCGTACAACGGCCGAAAAGTCATAAATATTCAACAGTTATGAAGACAACAGTCCGAACAATGTAAATAGGGTACATAATCAGAATTTATGTTTGAGAAAAGGTTTATCTTGATTCTCATTTCTTGGAAAACTTGGTAGAGAATGTTGATGTCTTGTTGAAGATCATTTTTATTCCGATATGAATACCTATCTCATCACCGTGCCCAGTTCCTTATCATTACATAAATGGAAAACATGAATGGTTACTTAGAGTAACCAAAGAGGTTTTAACTTACTGCCGCCGCCAATGCTTAGCCAGTGCTGCTCGCTTGTTCTTACTACCTAGCCAAATGTCTCAAATGAGACTATTTTCGTATCGGAGTTACAGAATACGTAGGCTAGGCAAAGATATCGAAATCTATCATACAGAAAATTGACTACCCACGAATGAGCACGGAATCCTGGCAGTGATGGTTTAAATGTGTGTACGTTTTGAGACATTGAAAAACGCGCGAAAACCAGCAGTTCATTTGTGGCAGTAAATGAGTCAAGATCTTTAATGTTGTTCTATCCCATGTTACTTATGTCGTAGAGTTAGCAAGGTGACTATCCTTATTTAGAGGATGATTAGCTGACAGACCTGATAACATCCATTCACCCTATCACTCTTATCCTTTTCTTCCAAAAGATGACGACCACCCCTGAAATAAAAACAGTTGAAAGAAACTAGAAGAAACTAACATTGACGCTACATAATCGTCCTGCTCCAATTTACATCATGTTTTTCTTTGAACTGAGCTAGACTAGTAAGTAATGATCAGAGCGTAACCGCTCTTCTTTCATTTAATGGTCCTTTTAATTGTTGGACATTGTTCATGAGTTTGACACGGATTCCACACCTCGGGTAGGAATAATTTATTTTAATAATCGAATTCCACAGAAAGTTTACTATCTTTTAATAGTAATTCAAAGGCTCACATTGCTGTCAGGACGTGAGGTGAATTTGCAAAGCAGTTGACATTGGCGGTAAGGTGCACAGAAAAGTTAAACATGGCCGATGAGACTACGGGATTTGTGGGCAGAGAAACGATAATCAGCGTGATGTACCGTTTCAAATTCTGACCCTACTATTTTTGTTCACTTAGTCCTTTTAACTCCAACTGAGGGTTTAAATAACAGACCAACTTGTGTTTTATATCCTTCGGTGACGGACAATCTAGGAGAAGGAAAAATTTGAATATAATTGGTTTCACAGCCTGAGTAAATAAAATTTCCTGATAATTCACTGATTTTCCTGAAAAATTCCACTCAAATTCTATGATTTAATGACATCCACTAACAAACAACAATAAGTATAATTACTTATCTTCTTATATATCCCAATGACACTACCTTTACGCTCATAGTTTTATGTCTATTTCGGCAGGATATCTTCATTAAAGCATGTTTCATTGAATAATATAGATATATGTGTTGAGGGAGACAACTCTCCCCTAACGAATCATTGACTCTTCACATGGCTGCTAGACAATACACCTCCTGTAGACAGTGAATTGTTTATCCAACCCAATACTTCTGTATTCTGGTCGGTGAGAATAAAAACGAATATTGTTGTGTTTTAAAATATATTTCACTGTGTTTTGTTATATTTTGTTGTTGCTAATATTTTGGGTTACAACAATATGTCTATTTATTTTTATAATAATCCTGTCCAGTTCTCTGATTAGCTTGATGTTCTCTAATTAGCTTGATAGCTACTGGAAACACTAGGTCCGGCAACAGGAATCTCCACCATATCGCGCAAGCAGGAGAACCCAATGTAGGCTATCATTCTACGACCACATCACCCCATACATCTGGACACCTAACTCCCCATAACCGCAAACCCATTGATTATTATGCGTGGGGAGCAATTGCGCCAGAGATCAGCAAAACACCTTGTAACACCAAAGATGAACTGAAGGCAAGGATTATGGCAGCATTCACCATCTTAAACAAGGAGACCGTCCGCAAGAGGTGTAGGAGATTCCAAATTCGTCTGAAGGCTGTGGTTGAAGCCAATGGCGATTTTATCGAATAAAGTTACTCTTTATATTTCAAGATATTTTTGTGTAATTTTGGTAAATATATCTGTTAAAATAAGGTGTTAGTATTATTTTCATTTTTGCATTATTTAGACATTTCATCCATCGCACCATGTATATACTTAGAAATAACTATTTAAAACGGTGGCGCATATGGGTTTCGTTAATCGTATGTGTGTATTCATATGCAAAGAATTGTCCCAATTATATCGGTCTGGAACACATGATATTCCATCACAATATATATATATATATATATATATATATATATATATATATATATATATATATATATATATATATATATATTACGGCGTTAAAAACAAGAATATTTTTACATTGGACCATCATGTTATTAAAATAAAATACCAGCCGACCGGTTTCGCACCCTCTCTTCAGAGCTGTAAACGGGGGAAAAATTACGAACAAGGAGAAAAAAAATATATGGGTGACGTGAATGAACGGAAGGGACAGTTGTAACACCTAAAGATGCTAGAGACCCAGAAGAGCAAGCCCAAGCAAACAATCTCTCTGTTTACAAAGAGAAGGTCGCCCAGACCTGATAAACAGCGTCTCCAACACCTTCAGATGAAACAACGAGTGTGAAGTGGACAACACAGAAAACCAATTCACACTGAAGTCCACCGCACAACCAGGACTATTCATGAAATGATCCGCTATAGATGACCCGTATGTATTTCGAACGGTATCACCAATCGAAAAATTTTTATTATAAATTTTAGCAGGCACGTGTTGCTTGATTCTAACATCCAAGCGTTGTGTAGTTCTACCTATGTAGTCGGCACCGCAACTACATTTAAATTTATAAATTACAGAATTAATATGATGAGGAGGTAAAACATCCTTACTCATGGATGGAAGAACAGATCTTGTTTTAAACACAACACGTACATTCGCTGCAAAATAGCATTGATTAGAACTCGATGAAATTTGCTTAGCCAACATTTCGCTATCCCTACCAAAATATGGCACTCGTAAATAAACGGGACATTTTTTCACAAGCACAGGTTTTACTTTATTAAAGTCCACCAACTTTTGCCGAATAACCATTTGAACGATATCATAAGGATAACCGTTACTAGTAAAGATGTTAGTTAAAAACTTAATCTCATCTTTCAAAGTGTCATCTGAGCAAATCCTCAATGCCCTATGCGACAAAGACTTAATTAAATTAATCTTTTGCTGTTTGGGACAAAAGGAATCCCAACGAGTGTAAAGACCCGCGAAAGTAGACTTCCTATACACTGTAGTAGTATATAAGGAACGTGTTCTACGAACTAGAACATCAAGGAAGGGTAAAGTGTTATCCACACCTAGTTTTAAAAAAAACCTCTCTGCTAAATTCACTCGTATATTACCCCTCTCTTTAGAATTAACATTCGTCCCACACTCTCATACTTACACTCTCTCTAAATTCTATTTTTATTTCCGGAGTAGTTTTGTTCAGTTTTCTTTTTGAATTTGTAGGTCTGATGAATTGGATCGTATTTACGATTCCAATGGAATAAATTATGACCATGGAATATTAGTGTTTAAGCCTTTTATTATATATATATATATATATATATATATATATATATATATATATATATATATATATATATATATAATTTACTTTTCAAACAATTTTCAATAAAAAAAGGATAAAATAAAAAAGCCATTCAATGCATGTTGCATAAGAAGATATACTGATTTTAAGTCAGAAAAAAACGATAATTCTCTGTTTAAAATGGTTGATTGTGAACCGCATAAAATCTACGCTTAAATAGGAACCCATCGTTAAATTTAGTAAAAACAATACCTCTACTACACGTGGAGCATACGATCGTGTCCTTTTTTGTTTTCAAATGACTTCGCATCGAGTTAATCAGCGCTATACATTCTTACTTAAATACTTTTATTCTCACTGCTTTTGAGCCAGTGATTCAGTTTAGAAATTGAGTAGTTTCATTTAGTTTAAGAAAGATTGAATTTTCATTTCAATCCTAAGAAGTTAAAAAAATCAGCAGAAGCGAAAGCAAATAACTTCAATTCTAATGAAATGTCTTCCTTTCACATCATGTAAAGTTAATGGAAAATTGCACGCAATTTTTTTCTTCATTTAATTTTACATTTCTCTTCAGATCACAGATACTCGCACAGCGCTGAAAATGCCATTTATATATTTGGCAGTATGAAGACGTAGAACAGGAAAAATAAGTGAATATTCATTAGGTTAAAATTACTTTAAGAAGAATAAAAAAAAAATCAAATTAAATGTTACTGGAAAAAAAGAAACGGTCATGATCATGTGTATCTCTGTCAACTGTCAATAGTAATCGCGATTTCTGCTCGTTTAGACAAAATAATTCAAATTAATTTCAAGTTCGTGTCTACTCATTAATATATACGCAACAGCCAAGTAATTAACTCGAACTTAATTCAATCAATTTCAATGAGGTGAGAAGACAGATATCTACGCGAAGAAGCAAGGTGATCTCGCAAATCTGGGAGAAAATTGTTTACTTGTACAAAATCTCCCCAGAGAAGGCTGTGCGAAAAAAAAAAAAAAAATGTCTCAGTATAATTTGAACAGAGAAAAATATGTTTATCAATGATACATTATAGCTACGACAGCTGAGGTCAGCCTATTTGTTGTCAAATATATATAACCCCACCGTTTTGCCTGTTTGCTGTTTGAAATGGTAGCGTGTCTGCCTGCGAACTTAATGAAGTTTAATGTATTCTCTCTTCCTGGTTTAGAATATTGGCGCGAAAAATATACACCTGCTCCAATTATGTTCAGTAAATAAGCCTTCTCGTGTGATGTACCGTGACTTTTTAATGTGTGGCTGATCATGGATCTCCACAATTTCCTATTCTTTCTAGTTGTAAGCAAAAATCGACTACTTACTACCTTACTATCTCTGCCAATCATTCTTCTTACGTTCATATACACGAAGACGCCAGTTATGAACTGTGAGTGTCAAATTCTCCAAGCCCTCTTCCCTTGTTATGCGTTGTAGAAATTTCAACAATTTGAACGAAAGAATACGGCTCGGCAATTTTGTTTTCCGTATCAATAGTCGTTTCATAGGTATATCCACATATTAGGTTGGTGCAAAAATAATGTCGTTTTCTCACATAGTAACATATGTGAGAAAACGACACTATTTTTGCACCAATCTAATACCATTCTCCTATTTTTTTCGAATATTGCATCCATGTGTGTCCTGGTGTTCCGATTTTTATAGGTATCAGACATATATGACAGATAAACTCAGTATCCTTGATTGGTTTGATTGGATCATCAACTCTCCTGTGTACAAGCATTATATCTCTCCTCAGTTCAGATGTTGATCTACAAACCTCGATGAAAACAACAATGGTATTGCCACATACAGTTAGTTTTTATGATGACCTTTCATAAGTTGCCATTTACATAAGTTACCCTCGAAAACAGTATGCAGTCACACGTCACATTTACAAGACTGAATATTAATTGACAAATGAGAATGAGCACATCTTTGGAGATGGCGCTTAATCTGAGCATGCCTGAAAAGTTCAACCTCAAAGGCGTTGCGCGCCTCCATTATAAAGCGCCTCCACTCTGTCCATACTTACGCATGTGTGTGTGTATGTGTGTTATTTTTACGCATAAAGAGAGAGACATATCAATAAGTTCACTGACTGAAAACGTTACTTGAATTTGAATCCAAAATTGTCACAGTATAATGTTCGATCTAGAGGTGCAAGGGCGAGTTCATAACGGAGGCAATTATATTGAAAAATAAATATCTATCTCATTCTGTTCCTATCTATCTATCTCATTCTGTTCCTATCTATCTATCTATCTATCTATCTAGTCGTGAATTTGTACAGCAATTCCTCTCTAATTTTTCATTTATTCGAAACAGAGATTGATTATTGGACTTACGTTTGGATTTGTCCAAATGATTTTTCGCTTCAAGCGGTTTTGGCAAATCTATGAACTATTTTCAACCGTTTTGGTTACGTAAGCCGTTGTACAAATACGTACATATATGCATACAAACAGACCTCCCCATATATATATATATATATATATATATATATATATATATATATATATATATATATATATATATATATCTTGGGATGAGAATGAACATAACCAGGCAAATATACTTGTATAAGCGTTTGTTTCAATAGTCTAGACGTATGTCTATTTATTTTTTATTTTAATCCTCTCGAATTTTATGATCGACTTCTTAAAGGTGATATTAAATTCATTAATGAAGGCGCGGTAGTTTTTTTTTTTTTTTTTGTTTTTTTTTTTCATTTCTTTATTTTCCCAAATACTTTCAATCTCATCCGAGATCATCTTCAGGAGTGAATTGCTAAGACAATTAATTAATGTAGTTGTAATTTTTTTTGTAAATATGCATGAAACGCGCGCTGTTATAATTATTTGAAACACGTATGAACGCGCTCTATTATAATTCATTTTAAAAATTAACTATGATTGTCAATGGTTTTATCTAACGATAATTTATATAATTTTAATTATTTTAAAATTATAATTGAAGCACTTTAAAAACATTGCTATTATAGAGATTTAAAACATTTTTGCTATACTCATAAATAACCTTATTTAGTTTTGGTTGTATGTCTGGTGTCGAATGCTGGAGTAAACAAATAATTACGTTTACTTTACGTTTATAAAAAGAACAACAATCCCGTATAAAATAAGGATTGTCTTATCATTGCACCAAGCAGAAATATTTATTCAAAATTTAACTCATGTAACGTCAGTTTTAACTAAGAACCTGAAGATTGCTTTGTTCATGAAACTTAAAGTCGTGCTACCGATGAGGAGAAATATATATTATATATATATTATATATATATTATAAATTAATTGATTTAAAAGCGGAAAAACCATATTTTAAATCAATTAATTTATAATATTAATGCTCTGTAAATCTACATTGAGCACTATTTTGTAAAAGTAAAAATATCTATAAGAACACCGTATTATATATATATATATATATATATATATATATATATATATATATATATATATATATATACACACACAGACACACATGCATAAATTTTCGTCTAAATTACGCAAAAATGAAAATAAAACTGACATCTCATTTTAACAGATATATTTACCAAAATTACACAAATATATCTTGAAATAGTAAAGAGTAAACTTATTCAATTAGATCGCCATTGGAAGCAATCAGGGCCTTCAAACGACTTCGGAATCTCCTACATCTCTTCTAGGTGGTCTATTTGTTTAAGTTGTTGAATTCTGACATTATTCTTGCCTTCAATTCAGCTTTGGTCCTAACAACTGCGATCCACACATAATCAAGTGGGTTGCAATTTGGGGAGGTTAGGTAGGGAAATTTAAGCGGTGATGCGGTCGCAGAAATTATCTGACAGCAAACACGGGTTTCTCTTGTTTGTGTGGCATAGTGAAGATTCCTGTTGCCAGATATAGGATCATCCAGCAGCCACCCTCTTGACCCAGGGTAGCACTACCTCCTCAGAGGCACATGACGTAGGTCTCTGTTCTGAGTCTGAGGACCAGTTGACTGGATATGCCATCCAACTTTTTCCGAATTCTCAGAAACACACCCTGAAATGTTCGCATCAGAGCTTCCGGGGTGAATGTCAAGCAGTACAGCATGCCGTTTCCAAATATCTGGTGGAGTGAATTTCGTCAGGGTACTATTTTCTCACTGACACTACTATCCTGTGCAGTCGACAAAATTAAAAAAAAAATACCCATATATATATATATATATATATATTTGGTTGGATTGATGTGAGTTTGTGATCCTAGGTTTCACGCTTTTGCGATCGTC